>CM033341.1:14347726-14764635 GCA_019395295.1 Osmanthus fragrans | reverse complement strand
GGTTTGACTCAACCTTACCGGTCCAATGTGAATTCATCCTCAAATGGGTCACTCCTTAATAGGAGCATGCGAGCAGCATATGATTTACTAGAGGTCATGAGCGAGCAGAGTGCCATATAGCCTGATAGAGGTGTACAAAGGGGAGTTGGTGGAGCTAGAGATAGTGAAGCATACAATCTTATGTTGTCAAAGATCGACTCTCTAACGCGAAAAATAGAAGGTCTTTCTACATCTCCATCCACATCTGGCTCTCGTTCAGCTCATATAATCAAATCCTCATCGCCCTGTGAGATGTGCGGAGCTAATCATGCGAGTTCAAGCTGTCCATTACTTGCTAGTAGTTCGGGATCCACCGAGCAAATGGCATACGCTCAAAACTTTCAACGTCCAGGGTACAATCCGTATGCTCAAACTTATAATCCTAGATGGCGTAATCACCCTAACTTCTCGTATGGGAATAACCAAAATGTGTTAAACCCTAAAACACAAGAGAAGAAGGAGGGGTGGGAAAAGGCCATTGCCAAATTGGCAAATCAGCAATTACAGTATCAAGAGCACAATGATGCCTCGTTGAAAAATTTGGAGCGGCAAGTGGGCCAAATTGCGAAACTTCTCTCTGAAAGGCCACCAGGAGCATTGCCTAGCAACACCGAAACAAACCCTAGAGAGAATGTACAGGCAATTACTACTAGGAGTGGGCGTCAATTACCTACACCTACAGTAGTACCCCCAAAAATCCAAACTGATAAGGTGCCAATCGAAGAAGAAGAGGTAGTACAGGAACCTCAATCAGGTGTTGAGGAATTCAAGTAGCATGACCAGGAGCCATCAACATCAAAGGCTCCACCAATAGTCAAAGCTTATGTACCACCTATTCCCTTTCCACAAAGGCTTAAAAAGCATAAAATGGACGCTCAATTTGGTAAGTTTTTGGAGGTATTTAAGAAGCTACATATAAACCTCCTGTTTGCTGATGCACTAGCTCAAATGCCGAGCTATGCTAAATTCATGAAGGATATCCTTTCTAAGAAAAGGAAATTGGAAGATCATGAGACGGTGATGCTAACGGAAGAATGTAGCTCTATCCTTCAAAACAAGTTACCACCCAAAATCAAGGATCCAGGTAGTTTTACTATTCCATGTGCCATTGGCGATGTAAACATTAGTAAAGCTCTGTGTGATCTTAGGGCGAGCATTAATTTGATGCCACTACAAATTTTTAGAAAGTTGGGAATAGGGGAAGTGAAGCCCACCACGATATCCTTACAATTGGCTGATCGGTCGATTACACATCCTCGGGGCATCATCGAGGATGTATTGATCAAAGTGGACAAGTTCATCTTCCCTGCGGACTTCATTGTTCTAGACATGGAGGAAGATGAAGATATCCCAATAATTTTGGGACAACCGTTTCTTGCCACTAGTCGGGCATTGATCGATGTACAAGAGGGAAAACTCATTTTGAGAGTACAAGATGAACAAGTCACGTTCAATATTTTGAAAACCCTCGAGTACCATTCTCAACCTAATACTTGTCTTCGGGTTGATGTTGTTGATCAATTGATTGTTGGATCACTTTACGGGCGTTCTGAGGATCCTCTTGAGACATGCCTAGTGTGTTCTTCACATATTGATGATGAGGACCCAAAAATTGCGCACATGGTATATTATTTGAACACTACACCTTCTCGAAGGACACCATATTTTGAGGAGTTACAAAAGACTTCTTCACCACCGCTTCCATCCGGTCAAAAGGCCCCCACACTTGAATTAAAGGCTCTTCCTCCTCACTTGAGATATGTTTATTTGGGAGAATCATCTACACTCCCAGTTATTATTTTTAATTCTTTGAGTGAGGTAGAAACAGAGAAATTACTTCGGGTACTGAGGGAACACAAAGAAGCTATAGGATGGACGATTGCAGATATTCAGGGAATCAGCCCATCTGTATGCATGCATAAAATACTGATGGAGAATGACTATAAGTCATCAGTTAAGCATCAGAGGCGATTAAACCCGAATATGAAAGAAGTGGTGAGAGCGAAAGTTGTGAAATGGCTTGATGCAGGCATAATCTATCCAATTTCTGATAGTCCATGGGTAAGCCCTGTACAAGTCGTACCAAAGAAAGGTGGTATCACAGTGGTGGGAAATGAAAACAATGAACTCATACCTACCAGACTTGTGACAGGTTGGAGAGTGTGCATAGATTATCGCAAACTCAACAATGCGACTAGAAAGGATCACTTCCCTCTTCCTTTCGTCGATCAAATGGTTGAGCGATTGGCGGGGTATTCGCACTATTGCTTTCTAGATGGATATTCGGGCTATCATCAAATTCTAATAGCCCCTGAGGATCAAGAAAAGACTACATTTACATGCCCATATGGAAACTTTCGCATATGGAAGAATGCCCTTTGGCCTTTGCAATGCACCGGCTACTTTCCAACGGTGTATGATGGCTATATTCTCTGATATGGTAGAGCACTGCATCGAGATCTTTATGGATGATTTCTCAGTATTTGGGAGTTCATTCGATGGATGTTTGAAAAATCTCGATAAGGTACTGAAAAGATGTAAAGAGACCAACTTGGTCCTGAATTGGGAGAAATGTCATTTCATGGTCCAAGAAGGCATAGTTCTTGGCCATCGCATTTCTCTGGCAGGTATTGAGGTCGATAAGGCAAAAATTCAAGTGATTGAAAAATTGCCGCCACCAACCACCGTGAGAGGAATTAGGAGTTTTTTAGGACATGTTGGATTTTATAGGAGGTTTATTAAAGATTTTTCCAAAATTTCGAAACTTCTTTGCTCCCTACTTGAAAAGAACACTGCATTTAATTTCTCCAAGGAAATGTTTGGACGCTTTCAACATAATTAAGGAGAAACTCATTATGACTCCTATCATCGTAGCTCCAGATTGGAATCTTCCATTCGAGCTAATGTGTGATGCTAGTGACTATGCCGTAGGGGCAGTCTTAGGGCAAAGAAGAAATAAAATCATGCATGTGATCTATTACTCAAGCAGAACTTTAACAGATGCACAATTGAACTATGCTACTACTGAGAAAAGAAATGCTCGCAGTAGTATTTGCATTTGATAAGTTTCTGTCATACCTCATTGGGTCAAAAGTCATCGTCTATACTGACCACTCGGTTATCAAATACTTGTTGGCAAAGAAAGATGCCAAGGCAAGATTGATTCAGTGGGTTCTCCTTTTGCAAGAATTTGATTTAGATATTCGCGATAAAAAGGGGACCGAAAATGTTGTCGCCGATCATTTGTCACGGCTTGAACAGGCCGAAGAAGTGGTAGAAGAAGGGGAAATCAATGAGGTATTTCCTGACGAGCAATTAATGCAAATTGTGCAGCTGTTACATGTCACTCATACACCATGGTATGCAGACCATGTGAATTTTCTTGTAAGTGGCATTATTCTCCCAGATCTTTCGTATCAACAAAGGAAGAAGTTCTTCTCTGATATCAAGTATTATTTTCGGGAAAATCCTTTGTTATTTAAGCGGGGACCTGATCAGATTATCCAGAGATGTGTTCCAGAAGAGGAGATGGAACAAATACTTGACCGATGTCACTCGTCCCTATATGGTGATCACTTTGCTGCCGCCAAAACCGCATCAAAAGTATTGCAAGCGGGATTTTATTGGCCCACATTGTTAAAGATGCCTACACTGTTGTCTCTAAATGTGATAAATGTCAACATACAGGCAATATTTCTAATCGCAATGAAATGCCATTGAACTCTATTTTGGAGGTGGAGATTTTTGATGTGTGGGGTATTGACTTTATGGGGCCTTTCCCGTCATTATATTCCAATCAATACATTTTGGTAGCGGTTGATTATGTATCAAAGTGTGTTGAAGCGGCAGCTCTACCTACTAATGACGCTAGGGTGGTGGTAAATTTCTTGAAGAAAAATATTTTTTCTCGTTATGGCACACCCAGAGCTATCATTAGTGATGGTGGTTCACATTTCTGCAATCGCCTATTCGCCTCACTTACGGCCAAGTATGGGGTGAAACATCGTGTGACCACTCCATATCATTCACAAACTAGTGGCCAAGTTGAAATTTCAAATAGGGAGTTGAAAAGAGTTCTCGAGTTGACGGTTAATGCATCGGGAAAAGATTAGTCTAGGAAACTGGACGATACATTATGGGCATACCGTACTACATTTAAAACACCAATTGGTATGTCCCCATATCGACTCCTATTTGGAAAAGCTTGTCATCTCCCAGTAGAACTAGAACATCAAGCTTATTGGGCAATCAAAGCTTTAAATTTCGATATGAAATTAGCTGGCGAAAAAAGATTGCTCCAATTAAACGAGCTTGATGAACTCCGCCTTGATTCATATGAGAGTGCCAGAATCTATAAAGAGAAGATGAAGAGATGGCATGATCAACATATTCTGAAACGGGAGTTCAATGTTGGGCAGCAAGTTCTACTTTATAATTCTAGACTCCGGTTAATGCATCGGGAAAAGATTAGTCTAGGAAACTGGACAATACATTATGGGCATACTGTACTGCATTTAAAACACCAATTGGTATGTCCCCATATCGACTCCTATTTGGAAAAGCTTGTCATCTCCCAGTAGAACTAGAACATCAAGCTTATTGGGCAATCAAAGCTTTGAATTTCGATATGAAATTAGCTGGCGAAAAAAGATTGCTCCAATTAAACGAGCTTGATGAACTCCGCCTTGATTCATATGAGAGTGTCAGAATCTATAAAGAGAAGATGAAGAGATGGCATGATCAACATATTCTGAAACGGGAGTTCAATGTTGGGCAGCAAGTTCTACTTTATAATTCTAGACTCCGGTTAATGCATCGGGAAAAGATTAGTCTAGGAAACTGGACGATACATTATGGGCATACCGTACTACATTTAAAACACCAATTGGTATGTCCCCATATCGACTCCTATTTGGAAAAGCTTGTCATCTCCCAGTAGAACTAGAACATCAAGCTTATTGGGCAATCAAAGCTTTAAATTTCGATATGAAATTAGCTGGCGAAAAAAGATTGCTCCAATTAAACGAGCTTGATGAACTCCGCCTTGATTCATATGAGAGTGCCAGAATCTATAAAGAGAAGATGAAGAGATGGCATGATCAACATATTCTGAAACGGGAGTTCAATGTTGGGCAGCAAGTTCTACTTTATAATTCTAGACTCCGGTTAATGCATCGGGAAAAGATTAGTCTAGGAAACTGGACGATACATTATGGGCATACTGTACTGCATTTAAAACACCAATTGGTATGTCCCCACATCGACTCCTATTTGGAAAAGCTTGTCATCTCCCAGTAGAACTAGAACATCAAGCTTATTGGGCAATCAAAGCTTTGAATTTCGATATGAAATTAGCTGGCGAAAAAAGATTGCTCCAATTAAACGAGCTTGATGAACTCCGCCTTGATTCATATGAGAGTGTCAGAATCTATAAAGAGAAGATGAAGAGATGGCATGATCAACATATTCTGAAACGGGAGTTCAATGTTGGGCAGCAAGTTCTACTTTATAATTCTAGACTCCGGTTAATGCATCGGGAAAAGATTAGTCTAGGAAACTGGACGATACATTATGGGCATACCGTACTACATTTAAAACACCAATTGGTATGTCCCCATATCGACTCCTATTTGGAAAAGCTTGTCATCTCCCAGTAGAACTAGAACATCAAGCTTATTGGGCAATCAAAGCTTTAAATTTCGATATGAAATTAGCTGGCGAAAAAAGATTGCTCCAATTAAACGAGCTTGATGAACTCCGCCTTGATTCATATGAGAGTGCCAGAATCTATAAAGAGAAGATGAAGAGATGGCATGATCAACATATTCTGAAACGGGAGTTCAATGTTGGGCAGCAAGTTCTACTTTATAATTCTAGACTCCGGTTGTTCCCCGGAAAGCTTCGCTCTAGATGGTTGGGTCCATACACCATCTTTAAAGTTTTTTCGAACAGAGTGATTGAACTTCATCATGAAGGGAATGGGAACTTCACAATCAATGGGCAAAGACTAAAACCATATTTGGGAGGTGACTTTTTGAAAGAAGAGTCCTCCATTCTTTTTGCTAAAACGGAGTAAAGAAGCCCTATAGTCAAGCTAATGACTATAACTAAGCGCTTGTTGGGAGGCAACCCAACTTTCTTACAGTTCAACTTTTTGTTGTTTTATGTGTTTAATGTTTTTACTTCTTATATTGCTGATCTAATATAACTATTTTTCGGAGGAAATTTTTGATATCCCAGCCACTTCTGGATCTTTCAGGTTCTGGACCAAGTCTTTGATTCAGTCACTCACTTCCATCACAAGTCCAGTATAAGCATGGGTACACTTCACAGATACAACTTAGGGAAGTTTCATTATCCCTACGCTCTTTATCTTGTTTTCTTTCACATTGAGGACAATGTGAGTTTAAGTTTGAGGGTGTTTGTGTGTTTGTGTGTGAACTGGTGATTGTGTGTTGATATATTAGATGGCCTTGTCGGCATAGGAATGTGTGAGTTTGAAATTGTTATGGATTCATAAACTATGCATGCGCGTAAACCAAATATGCTATTTGGGCTAAAAATTTTCAAAAAAAAATTCGAAAAAATTGTTTGTCCATGTGAGATTTTGAGTTTCATTGAGTACAATAGTCATGTTTCATTGTCATCTAGATGTGAAAATGATTGGGACATTAATTTTCTCTGTCACTTTACCTGACTGTGTATGTAAACCGAGTATTTACTAGTTGAGTAGTTTCATTGAAGATGTAGTAACTGGACGGTGTAAACACAAAACCTGGTGAAACTTTGAGCCTACAGACTGACACATTCATTGCAGTCTCATTACTTCTTCATGTGTGACATTCTTCCATGATTGTGCTTCTCTAGAATTTGCATTGATTCTCTTCAAGACCACATTGATACATGCAGGCATAAATATGATTAAGGCCATTTTTATTATAATCACGTTAGCTAAATAGCCTACCATGAATTAATTTTTCCTTTGATCAACCCCTTTGTGCCTTGTTGACATTTTCTTTGATTTACCCACATTACAAGCTTATAACCAGAAAAACAATATCTTTATCCAGACCTTAAAACTAGTGGAGTGTTGTTGATTATATTGAATGTTGGGTGAGCTAGAAAAATAAGTTTGGGGGCATCAATATTGAAGGTGGTGCTATAGTTGGTGTAAATAGTTTTATGTTAAAAAAAAAAAAAGAAAAAAAATTTGGGAAGGAGAAAAAATCTGTGTGTGGAGGAGACTGATTTTTATGTCTATATGTATGATTCCTCCTGATATTCAAAAGAAAAATGGTGATTGTACTTGCACTGATGATGAGTGAGAAGTTATTGTTTAGAGGGATAGGATTGTGTACAGATCCTATCTATGTTTAGCTGAGTTGAATACTTTTACTCCACTGATTGATATATGAGGCTTCTTAGTCACTTATCTAAATATTTTCCACACCTTAACCTAAAACAACATTTTAATCCTGTAAAGACCTTATGATTTGTGTTATGCATGTGATCTAAGTGGTGGCGAATGAGAAAATATGCAAGCTTATGGTAGAACTCTTCATTGGAATGATATTAAGCGAAATAGTTATCCAATCCTAAACACATGAGAGTCGAGTGTTTATATTATTCTGTGAGATTTTACATGTTCAGTTACTCTATCTTCATTTGAAATACTTGCTAGTTGACCTGTGTGAATTCAAAAGAAAATAGTGATTGAGAACAACCTATAAATGTACACCGGGGTGTGAAGAAAGCAACATATATTTGGAGGTGTAAATCTCACGAGCGGGAAAGGATATAGTTGACCATTAAGGGTTGGGATTGAGCTAATCTGATTCCTTTTCTGTCTTGATGATTATTTCCTATTTTAGATGTCGATTGAAAGTGACTATGTACACATACTAATCGAACATTGGACAAACTAAACTTATTTTAAGTTAGCATTATATGGTGCATGGTTGTGAATCGATAGACAATTTTAAAACTCTTTTATATATATCTAGCAAGTCATCTCATATGTTGATCATTTTCACATTTGCACGATTGTGTGTTAGAAGATAATCTTGCTCGAGACGAGCAAGAGCTCAAGTTGGGGGGTATGATAAGTGTGCGTTTACACACTTATTGATTTATAATTATTGATGAAATTGAGCATATTCTATGCATAATTGTGTATGATTTGATTTTATAGGCAAAAACCCCAATCAGACGAAGAAACGAGCTAAAGAGGAAAAAAATGACTAAAAGTGTACAATTTTGTGAAATTGAGGACTGAAATGCACTTGACCAAAAGATGGAGGGCTTTGACTGCAATTTAGTAAGGGCCTAAATGATATGAAGTTCAAAATCTGAGGACTGAATTGTACTAATTCAAAGATGAGGGATCAAAGTGCACGACGTCCAGAATGTTCAAGGACCTGAGCAGCAAAAATTGGATGAACCATGCGACCGCATAGGTTTTGCCTATGCGGCCGCGAAGTGGCCACAGAAAAATTCAGTACCGTTTTAAGTTCTTATATGCGACCGCATAGAAATAGCCTATGCGGTCGTATAGAAGGAATTTTCAGATGCGGTTGATTTTACATTTTTCTCGAGTTTTGGTCAAAAGTTTTTATTACTTTTGAATTTTTTATTACCTAAAACTTATCTATATCTGTTATTATATATTATATATATTATAAAACGATTATAATTCATATTAGTGGAGAAAAACTTAGGAGTGAAGTAAGAGAAAAGGATAAGAGATAGACTTTTTTCATTTTTTTGGGATTATCTTCATCTTCTATCATTTGCTCTCTCTCTTTCTCCTGAAAAACTCTCTGGTTATTTTCCTTTTCTTTGTTTTAGCTTTTTTTTTTTTTTTAATTTTCTTAGTTTAAGTTAGGGGTTAAAGTGGTGAACAAAGGGAGGTGATTAAAGAAGAATTTGGATAACAAATGGAAGATTTCAAAGTTGTTCTACAAGGGTTGTATCTATCCTTTTGAATTTTTTTCCTTTAGTTTTCCATATTTATGTTGTAATAGAACAAAATTTTCTTTGTTACACTACTTTTATCATGAGCTAAATAGTTTTATATTGAAATTTATGTATTAACTTAACCAAAAGTTTCATTCGTATGTTGTTGTTTTGTATGTCAAGATGCATGTGTTACCAAGTTTTAGATATTTCAATTATTGTGTTTTATTGACTATCATGTACTTGATCAATATATGATATGGTTAAATGGTTGGTGCAATTATTAAGAAATTGTTGTACTAACTAGATCAAAATAATTAAAACCCTAGGTTTGTATAGTTTCGACTATACTCGTTTAGGTGTTATAGGGATATACATCTACCCTAGGTGACCCTTAGAGTATTCTCAGAACAATTTAATGCGATTGGTTAAGTTGTATCCACATAGAGATATAGTGGATAGGTTAATCAATTAGGGTTAATTTCACTCGAGAGAGGTTGTTAACTAAAATTGGAAAATCGGGTCTAATCTGATACTTTGGTAACACTAGCATCTTTATTTCATCGATTTTAATACTAATGAAACAATGTTAAGTGAAAGCATAAATTCCAACATTTTCCAAATCAAAAATCCTTTTCGTAATTTACTTTATTTTTTTAAAAAATTAAATCAAGTCTTTTGTTTTATTTTCTCGTTTTTAAAATCAATTTTTAAATGTGTGTGTTCATCGTTAATTTGAAACACTTTAACTTGTAATTGGAAAAACACTTCTCGTGGGATCGACTTGGGCTTTAAAACCTCCATTATACTACTTAATCCGTACGCTTGCGACATTCGTATTCGGCCCGATCAATAAACATGCATCTAATTTTAGAAAATATACATAAAAAAACGAAATCATAAGACACTTGAGAGTTCTAAAATCATTTGTAATTTGAGAGTTCTAAAATCATTTGTAATTGATGTACAAGTAGTTTATTTGATCGTTGTATCCTGTGAGTGGTTGTCCACAGAGGTTGCAGTAGTCATTGACGGACAATTTTACTTTAGGACATCATGTTGTGATGAGACTCGATTAGTTGATAATTTTATTTCTGCATTTTACGTTTCTGCAAGTTACTGCAACTAATTATTATTCCACAATAACTTCAAAGTATTAAAAACTAGGAAGTAAAATCAACATATAAGATAATTAAATATAAGAATCTTGAGAATTGATTTAAAAGTCATGACTAGGTTAAATCGTTCATCCCAACTGTGGATTTACTTCTACATAAAATGAAATCAAAAATATATAAAGGAATTGAATACCGGACCTATCCTATAGTATTCTTCAATGACCGATTAGCCACATCATTGACTTTTAAAGGAAAGACAAAGAAAACTGGATGATCTTGTACCAAGAGCATGGAATCTTCTTTTTCCAAATCCAATCTTCAAACTTTAATATCTTGATCTCTCTCTTATTTTCTTCTCCCTTAGTTTCTCTCTAAATCTTGGATTGTGTAATCCTTTTCATGACCTAAACGATGTCCTTTTATAGTCTTCTAGATGCCTCGGGAGTTTTGCTGCAAAAATGATTGAAAAATCAAGAAAGTGATGAAAAATAAAATTTTAGCAACTAATAGCCCAATCCAGGGGGAACGTGGTCCATCCTTGGCTGCAAGCCAGTGTAAACCACGGTAAACGAGATACTTCTCTAGACTTGCAAACTGCGATAACCTCATATACTTTTATAGTTTTCCTTTATCTTTCAGACCCGTTCAAACTGGTCTCTAATTTCTATTTTTCGTGTGGTCTTGATCCTTTCTTCATTTTTTTTTTTGTCTAATTTCGGCCCTTTTTCAACTTGAACTTCAATTTTGATGTTGAAACTTTTCAAAGTCTTCAGATTAGTTGGTCCCCGAAATTTCATAGTTATTCAAAAATGGTCCATTTGAAAGTGTGCAATGTAGTCCCCAAACTTTTCGAGTGTTGAATTTCACCCCTTGTAACATGTAACTTTCTCCAATAGCCTTCTTTTTACTTCTTATCACTCTCGTGTCATCTAGTTAGTCTTTAATTACCTGAACCCACTCAAAATTAGCTCAATATTGTCCCTTTTCATGTCAATTGCATTCAAATCCGAATTTTACCTACAATTAATAAAATTACACTATTTTAGTTAAAAATTTGCTCAAATAGCAATATGTTATCAAATTTAATAGCATGGAAATACACTTTATCAGGTATTTTCAATTTAAACTCTTGTATCATTCTATCTACTTAACACACAATCAAGAAGAAAAAAATCAATTAATTATATAATCTACCGTCTTGTCTCGGGTTTTTAAAACTACTTTAGTAATTCATAACACTACACCAAAAATGGGCTTTTGCAACACTTAAAAGACAACATGATGCGATCCCAGTTGGGAAATCTCATGGAACCCGCGGAATTGATTGAAAACGTCGGGAAAGCCCAAATTCAGGTTGTAGACTATAAGATCTCGACCCGAGCCTCACGAACCAAAAACCTAAGGTATATTAAACCTTAGAACCGTTGATATGCGAAAACAAGAACCTTGATTTGTGAACACCACAAAGGGTGTCTAATCTTTTGATAAGTTCTAGGTTTTGGATTTGAACCCAACAAAATGAACCAAAAAATCGAACGATAACGAAGATGCGTTGAACCCCTTGATTACACAATGAAGAACCCACGATCTGATATTTGAACGTCACAAATATAATTAAATATTTGATAAGTTCGATTTGTGTTCTTTCAAGAACATTCGAGAGAGAAAAATCTCAATTTAATTCATATCAAAAGTTAATGTTTACAATGAAATAAAATCTCTATTTATCATAAAGCAAAAAACCCTAAGAAATATGGAAAATACGAAATCAAAGTGTTCTAAAATAACAAACTTGTCAAAAATAGGAAATCTAGAAAACAAAATCGCGAAAATTACATTTCTACCGAACGACACTACCAGACGTCCGATATGGCGCGTCCGGTCGTCCGGTAAGATTCTTCCGGACGTCCGATAAAAGGCGTCCGATCGTCCGGTTTGGCAGAACCTTGCTCCCGTCTTCATTCGACTTTATCACGTTGATCCAAGTCTTGTCAGTCTTCGACCCCAATATGAAACTTGTCCATTGACATGTTAACTTCAACTTCATATGCCCCGTTTCCCGAGCATGCATTTGTATTGCTTTTTACGACATTGTTAACTTGAATTAGTCTCGATCGAGCCCTTTGCATCTTCTCTACAAACTTTGCACTTGCGTTCGGCTTTGGCCTATCCCGGATCATATCATCATCTCTCTTCGAAAGGAATTGACCTTGAATACATAACTTGAATGTCCAGATTATAGCCCTTACTGCCGATCATGGCAAGAATATGAAATGGCCCATCACCTCTCGGATGCAATTTGGACCTTCTTTGACTTCAAACTCATCCCCTTTGAATGTAGACTCAATCACCATCACATAGATCAAAATGTGCTCCACTTGACTGCTTGATCTTGCAAGTTTGGAATGCTCCAATAGCCACTCCATTTGATGAATTATTGTGTCTTCTCCTTACTTTACTTGGCCCTAACACTTGTGACAATGCCACTCCCAATGTATTAATTTTACCCCTCAACTCATCTTCCTCATTCAACCCCTTGCATATGAAATTTCCCATCTTATCAACCTTGTATAGCAATGGTCTGCAAATAAACTCCCCCAATGCCTTTGAAACTAAGTTGTCTCATCGGGAATCACAAAGTCAATTGTCGGCATGGAATAGAAATCCAATGGATGTAGTATCAACTGTTGTTCAATTTTCGGGACGGGTGGTATTCCAATAGGAGTATTTTCTGGAATGAAATTTTCGGTAACCTGCAAAACAAAAATATCCAAGATATGGGAGAATTATTAGTCTCCACCACGGTCTCCTCAACTTCAGGCTCTTTTTCAATTAAACTCACTTCCAACTCTTCCTTCACCTCTGAAGACCCTTCTTCAATTTTTTTTTGCAGCTCCATTTTCTCTTCTGGATGTTCACTCTCAACTTTCCTTTTACTCTCTTGTCGCATCTTTCCTTTTTTCTTACAATCAACCACCTTACTATGTTCTCTCGAGCTCTTTTATTTTTCCCTGTAACTAATTGAGTAGCGAAGCTCTGAAAGGTCACACTCATAATCCAACATAGTCATTTTACTTGACGTACTATCAACATGCCCCACAAACAGTATTTTCTCTCCCCTCGAATACCCAACTCCACTATATCTTCTAGTTTCATTTCGAAATTCCCGATCACACCTATCCTTCCTACAAAAATTATTAGGCTCATAACGCTTCCTCATAATATTCCTCAACTCATCCCAAGTTTCATTACGCTTCTCACCATTCCTTCGCCTAGATGTTGTTAACTGATCCCACCAAGTAATTGCATAATCCACAAAAGTATTCACGGCTAACTTTAATTTTATCTCCCTGGAGTAATTATGACAATTAAACACTAATTCTACCCATTCTTCCCATACCAAGTATGCTTCGAGATCGTTCCTTCCCTTAAATTGTGGATTCATCAACTTCACATTCCCCAAATTGCCATCAACTCACCTCCATGATTATTTCTTCCCAGTCGTTCAAACATATCCATTCTATGACTCATACCCTCAAGCAATCTTTCTAACCATCAGATCACATCGTTCGACATTGAGATTTGTAATCAAGGAGACTCGAGAAAAAAGAAAAATAATTGGATAAAATTTCGAATAGGCACTATGAAAATTCAAGAAAGTGGTTCTTGAATTTGGATTAGATTGAACACAAAAGGATTTTAAATTTAGAAAAGAGAGTAGGATATTTAGACAATTTTCAAGAAATTTAAAAAAAAAAAGATTTTTTTCTCTCGGACGTGAACAGTAATTTTTTTTTTAAAGTAAACTCAAAAATTGACTACGAGGACAACAAAACAAAAGGAAGTTGATTTGGATACTAGATTAGCCAAAAAAACAACTTATGAAAAAAAATATTTGAAATTTTTGGATCAAAAACTCAAAAAAATTTACTGGACACAAGAACACGAAGAACAAAACAAAAGAAGAAAAAAAGATAGAACCTGAATCCGGAGTCCGAGCTCTGATACCACTTGATGCGATCCCGGTTAGAAAATCTCATGGAACCCGCTGAATTGATTGAAAACGTCGAGAAAGCCCAAATTTAGGTTGTAGACGATAAGATCTCGACCCGAGCCTCACGAACCAAGAACTTAAGGTATATTAAACCTTAGACTCGTTGATATACGGAAACAAGAACCTCGATTTGCGAACACCACAAAGGGTGTCTAATCCTTTTATAAGTTCTAGGTTTTGGATTTGAACCCAACGAAGTGAACCAAAAAATCCAACGATAACGAAGATGCATTGAACCCCTTAATTGCACAATGAAGAACCCACGATCCGATATTTGAACGCCACAAATATAATTAAATATTTGATAAGTTCGATTTGTGTTCTTTCAAGAATATTGGAGAGAAAAATCTCAATATAATTCATATCAAAAGTTAATGTTTACAATGAAATAAAATCTCTATTTATCATAAAACAATAAACTCTAAGAAATATGGAACATACGAAATCAAAGAATCCTACAATATTAATTGCAATTTTATATTTCTGGTTGGTATATTTATGAATGAATGCCTTATATTTGGAAAATTTATCTCACGATGTTAACACAACATTCATGCTTAAGGGCTAATGTAAAAATATTTTTGCCAGTTGGTGTTCTTTGAAAGAAAGAAAAAAGGTGAGGTTGGAATTTTTTTTCATTTCATCATGAGAAAGAAGGGATAAATGCACAAAATATTAACTAACTAAAGAATATTTGGTTGAATGTAGCTAAAAATCTCTGTTCTCATAACATTCAAATAATAATAAACTTCAGCTTTAGAAATATGTTTACATTGATTTGATATAATTTCAAAATTGGTTTAGTACATTTTTATAAAGATTGGCATCTACCGAAAATTGGAAATCATAATTTTTTTTATTTTTTTTTTATTTTTATGATGTACTCCAGTACACATGCACCACACAATTCATGAAACTGTCAGCTCGGCATGGATTACATGGTCCACTTCATTGACACTTACGATTTTAGTTGCATCCTCGGGCCTAGAATGGACATCGATGAATGCCTAAGATACCTTTCATAAAAAGTAAAAAGACGAATTTGATGTCCTCGATATAAGAGAGAAACCTCGTTTAACCTTGAAACTAGAGGTACATGGAAGACCACAATAACACACATAATCATTCTATCAATTAGTTAGTAGACTGAATATTTGTTGAAAGTGAAATCACTTGTTATTCACTTCTTTTATGAATAAAAAATCATTCTCATGTATTTATAAACACCTGCCAAACATAACTAATTTTTAATTTAATGACAATTTATTATAAAAAATTTAAATGTGTTAGACATTTAAATAAAAAGTTAATTTAATAATGCACAAGAATAAAATTTAAATAAATAAATTTACTTTCTTCATAATTTAAATTTTAATTGAGATGGTTGGACGAGGATGACAAGGTCCTCTATAATAATGGCAATCTGGCATCGAACATGTACTATCAAACATTCTGTCGGAATCCTTCTGTTAATGTGGAATTTTACATGGATAAATTATCCGTGTTTAGTTTCAATCAAATTTATATTTTCTCAAGAAATACATACGAGTTTTGGCTTAAACTCTTTGCGTATACGTATGAGTTTTGACACATATTTGATTTGTTTGTGGCACTCTCATCCCATTGAAGGAGAACCAATTATTTTCATTTCTTGATTGGTGAATTGTCAATTGTCATTATCAAATAGAGCGCATTATCGATTGATATGGTCACACCAAATTTGTTTATGCAAGAATGAAATTCAAAAGAATTGACGGGATCGCACAAGTTTCGAATGGATCCAAACAAAATTATTTAGCCAAATCTAACATTGATATAGGTTATAGATTAGATTTGTCTATTTATAGAACCTACCGAGTTGCGAGGCACACTCTTATCTCTTTTATACTTAATTGGGTGGGACATGATTGGGTTAAGTTTATTTGGTGTTTATAAGTTGAAAAGGGAGAAGTGGAGGAGAAGGGCTCTTGATTCAATTTCTCGATGTTTATGTATCTGGATGTGCATGGTTTTTGAGGTAGCCCTAATCAGATTGTAATTAGCATTTTTTTTCCTCTTATCTTTTAATCCGTAGAGTTATATGGATGAGATTTTAATACAAGTGAATTTTTTAACATATTAATATGAACTTCCACTAAAATATTATCTATTTTTATATCATATCGAATTGTTTTACCAGGAATTGTCAATTAATTGTATTTGATTGGTATAATTTTTCATCTAATCCATTTGCCTTTATTTTTCATGCAAATTGTTATTTTTTGAGATAATTTTTTTTATAATCTGTATCAAAATTTGTTTGGATTGTCAAAAAGTATAAATAATATATAATAAAAAATAATTTGAAATTCTTTTTGTGTTCGTTTGGCTTCGTTTTTCATGCAAATTGTCAATTAAATGGAAAAAAAAAAAAAAAAATTACCATTGAGTCTAGAATTTGTTCTCATTGCCACCAAAAAAAAATAAATGAAAAACCAAAAATCACCTAATAGGTGGGAAAACATTTCCAAGCAAAATGTGCATTAGTGGGTTGTCCTAAAAAAATGTGAGAATTCAATTTCGTGGATAATTTGATGTATCAAACACAAAAAATTTGAAAAATGTGGAATTCAATTACCAATTTCATGAAAAATGTCTATATCAAACAGACCCTAAGTTTCACGCACGAAGTTGACAATTTTCAGTGGCATCGCTCCCGAGGTTTCTTCCACCAACTCCTTAGGTATTTTGTAACAATGGGAGACATTAAAGAAAAAGGTTAGATTTGAAAATGGAGCACACATTAGCAAAATCTTCCGTAGTATGTGTTTGTAAAGCTAATTTTGCCAGCAAGAAGCTCATCATGCGACAAGAAAACAAATGTAAGAAGACAAAAAAATGTGTCCCATTTCATAATACAATCTGTTGACATGCTCATAGGTTTACTCAATGACACAGTCAACATAGGCGGAAATCAACTTGCATACACATGTACACATAATTGGAAAAATTGTATTAGTGGTCCGACCTTTAGAATTGGCATATTGATTCTTAAAAAATTTATTTTAATAGCGTAATCAGTCGATAAAAGTGTCATTATCTAGTTTAAATCGTCACGTGATCTTATTATCCAACTTTAGGATTCAAATTTATTTGATAGTGCTTATAAATTATGGGTTCTGTGTAATATGTGGATCGTAAATTGTAGATTCTAAGAAATTTGTGGATAAAAAATATTTGACAAGCTCAATTGCTCAAATTATAATTAAAGCTTTGCCAAACATGCTCGAAACTAGGTTTTACATACCAACTTAGATTGTTACCCAAAGATTTGAATCGAGTTATATTTATAGGTGGATCACGAAAAATTGAATGATTATTTATATCATTTAAGGTTGATTGGGATACTAAAAGTCGGAGACTGACTTATTATTAAGACGATAAATTAAGACAAATTCTGCAAATTTCCCTACGTATGAGTGTGTGCACATTATATTGCTCCGACATTCACGGTAATGCTAACATCAAAGATCAATAATATACTCAATTCAATAATATGAGCAGACTTTAGTTAATGTAAGAGTTGTTTATTAAACATCCAATAATAGAGCATTGTAATGAAATATTTTTATTTTATCATTTGATATTACCAATGAAATAAATCAACCAATGTCGTTTTTCGAATACCAAGTAGTTTATACGTTAAGATGGGAATTCGACCCCCAACTCGACCTTGACTATAATTGAGTTGACTCAATTGTCGACTAGGGCCAAGTAAATTCAACTGATGAATTTAGAAAAAAAAAATCAAGAATCCGCTGGCCAATCATGAATTAAGCCTCGACTAAAGTCAAGTGGTTTACTACAAACTATAGACACTACTTTTCTGTTTTTCTTTTCTTTTTTGGGTCTTCGACAAACAAGTGATATTAATCAAATAGTATCATTTTCTTCATTGAATAATTTACTAGCAAGAAACAATATTGTTTATGAGCTCTAACATCAATGGTTTAGTGTTATCCCACCTAACTATTCTATCCATGTTTGTTATGAAATACTATTCAATAGTCCTGATCTCCTACTCTAAGTGGACATGATAAACATTTCTCACTGCTGACATGATAAGAAAACATGAGTTATAATTATCTGAAATGATCATAAATTCAAATAATCATAACTAAAGTCATCTTATCACGTTAACAATGAGAAATTTTTATCATGCCTGTTTGGTGGAGTTTAATTCTATACTAATCAAATAATGTAACGTTTTTTAATACTATTTCATATCATCTAAAATCCTATTGGCTAATGATTGAAAACACAATGTTGGCTCCGCCAACGAGGTGAAATCTAAAAGATGTAGCAAACTTCAATTCCCATTGATTCTAGTGCCCCGACAATTTTTTCCTCCCCTCACATGCAAACAAATTTTACCCTTGCAAACACCCGTTCCTGTCTATGTTGAAAAACGCCGCTGACTAAACTAAAAAAAAAAAAAAAAAAAAAAAAAAAAAAAAAAATTAAATTAAATTAAATTCAAAACAACTTTTCATTAATACATGAATAAATAGAAATAAATGAAATTGCTTAAATATTATTAAATATATAAATAAGAGTATTCTCCAGTCTATGTGAAAGAAAGGGAAATTGTGGTAGCATTGGGACTAACTTGCACCCAAATGAAATAGTTTGAAGATATGAACGTTGAAATTTTTTGAATGGAGACCCATGTTTTACATTAAGCGAAGTTTGGGGAATAGGAAATTAGGCAATGCTCTTGATTTTCTTGGACATGGCCTCTGGTGAAGAGGAAACTGATGATGATGCCACTGCCCATGAATCATTAGAGCTATCAGAACTGAATGAAATATCCATAACCCCATTGGGGCTATCAGGAAATGATCCAAACTTCCTTTTGTTGGATGAGTGGAAGTGAGCATTTGTTGTCACTTCCTGTATTAGTCTACAACAATCCTCCACTTTCTCCTGTTTCATTAAACAAATAGTGTTTAATTAAATAGCATGTCGAAGATTAAATTTAAGACCTCGTTTGTTTCACATTATTCATCAATAAAAATAAAAAATATGATCGTTATCAATCACATCTAACCACCATTTTTTACTTTTCATCTCTTGTGTGAGGCTCATAACGGCTATATTTTTTATTCTCATTCTACACATAATGAGAATCAAACGGGACCTAAATAAAAAAATGTTTCACGTAGACTATGAAATTCGATGAAGAGTCTTTTTATCAGTTTTAACCCTTTGATGAGATCTGTAAGAATGAAATTTAGATGGGAAAATGGAAATCCAACCTTTTTTATTCCAAGAATGCCTAATAGTTGGTATTGGTACTCCACTCCAATGCAGGGCTCTAAACTACTTATAACATACAGCATTACAGCAGTGGCCAATGCAGAAGGCAGACAACAGATGAATCTACAATCTGCAATTGATACAACACAATATGATCAGTAAAAGTTAAAAGTTTATAGCATTCTAACTTTCAGGCATAACCCATGTACAAGTTTTAGTAAATAGCGGCGAAATACGTGCTTCAACACTTTTAATCCCCTCATTTAAGAGCTTAATCTGAGACAGGGACGACAAAGTGTCTCAAAATGCTTACCAGAAATGAGAGAAAGAAGCAGACACTCGCATTTCTTCAGAAATTTCCTACATAGATGGCTCTTCAATCCCAGTCTCTTTGCAACGTAATCAAGAAAGGAAAGTGGGGTAACAGGATTCATCTTCCATTCAAGGGTGGACAGAACCAAAATCTCCATTCTTTGAATCGTTTTTGCATCAAATACATATTTAGACTCCTCCACCTAAATGCATAGAACTCCTTGTCAATATTCAAAATATACAAAATAATCATTTAGTAAAAAAAACTCGAAACAAAATTTGACTTTTGTTCTTTCATACTGTTCGATATTCAGTATTATCCAATCCTTCTTCCTATGGTAGCATAAATCAAAATAGAAATTTTACATACCTGGAGGTCTAAAAGGAGAGGCACTTGAATCTCCTCTACTTTTGCAGCCAAAGAAAGACAAGCCACAGCTGCTAGTTGAGTCATCCATGGCTTCTCTTTGTGGGATTGAAAACTGAAGAGAAACCTGTCCAAGTAGTTAACTGCAAGAACTGCAGTGACTGCAGAGAATGAATAATATACAGTAACCTTCAGCATCCACCCCACTGCTTCACTTCTAGCATTGACGAAAGATGGGTTCTCCCCAAGGCCACTGTACAGTTCATTTTCCTGCTCTTTTGACAATAACGTGCTCAACTCTTCATCTTCCCACAACAAATCCTGTTCAAGTAACACTAGAGATTTAGGGTTTATTATTTTGCTGTCATTTTTAAAGAAACTATCTTCTTCATTATCCCAATGCTCTTCTTCCTCACAATACAATGCATCTAACAAGAATGGAAAGTTTAGTTGTTGAGCCATGTTCTTCCTAGAAAAAGAGATTAAAGGCCTGCATTCGTTAAAGTCAGGCAAAGAAGCATAAGATGATGGAGAAAGAGAGGCCTAAAGCTTTGCATTGAGCCATCTCTCTACAGAAGTGGAGGAGGCGAAGGAGACTTAAAGAATGTTGATTGTTGGGTGGGTAGCGGGGGCGGGGGGTTGCGCAGACCTAGTAAATGGCTTAAGATTGTGTTCTTATTGTGCTTTGGCTTTGTGGGCTCTAAGCTCTAAACTTTTCTTTTTGTTTTGGCCATTTTTTTATAAAAGTTAATGAAAATATATATTTAAAAAGTTAATAATAGTTGTGAATCTTATGAAAATATGTTTTTAAAATTAATTATTAATTAAAAGTCTGTTTGATGTTAAAAAAATTAGAATAAATTTTATGGAAAGTGATTTTTTGATTAAAATGAATAAATTGCGTGTTTTATTTCAATAATTTTGCCTTGGTGGAAAATTAAATCAATTTTTTACTAATTTTGATAAAAAAAAATTTATGAAATACGAGATTGAAAAGTTATGAGTCCCATAAAATATATTATCAAAATTAAAATCAAATTTTAATTCTTTCAAAACTGGGCTTTCTTTCTTTTTAATTTGAAGATATTTAGTGTGTGACAGTGTGTACCACTACACCTGGTCACTGGATCATGGACCATAGCGCAATAACTACACACGTGAGTGCTTGTACATGTTACAGAAGACCAATTGAATAGGGACCCAACAGACAGATTGCATGTAATTGGCTATAATACGGTGTATGAACCAGTTACGGACCCTCCAATAACATGGCTTCTTGTGGCATAAAATGATGTAATTTACGGATACTCGTGGGATCAGAGATGACTAAACAATGATAAGGTCCTTAATGTAAAAAATGGGAACTTTATGGAGATCTGAGCGATCAGATTTGAGGAAAAAAAATTCTTTAGTTTTTCATGTATTTTGAGAAGCATTGATAGGTGAAAACAATTTTTGAAACTGTATAGTTTATTTAGCCTTTGTTTGGTACCATTAAAAATATGATTAAAATTTAAGTTAAAATCAATTATTAATTTTAATAGTATATTTTATAGGATTCACACTATATAACCACACATTTCATTAACTTTTATCAAAATTTATTATCTGATTTTGTTCTCTACAAAACAGGGACTTAATTATTATATTCGATACATTCTTCAAGTGTGTGGCCCCGACAATTTTTTAATTAATTTGGCATATGTAATTTTTACAACTTATACGAGAGTGATTTTGAACAGAATCTGTCTAATCTGTTATTACGTTAATCCATCTAAAAATTTAATCATTAAAAAAATAACACATTTATATGTTAATATGATATTTTTAATCATGGAGGTCATGAAGAAATTAATAGTGGCCAAATGGAGTAAAATACACGCCGTATTCTTTCATTTTCAAATAAAATACATGTAACATACTTTCTATTCCAACATTTCCTTATTATGAAATGGCACATAAAATCCTTTATTATGGTGTATTGCATATAAATGAATCATTTCACGTCTATTTAGTAATTACATTTTGTAAATTCGGGTAACATGTTGATTTCTAATTTCAAAATTTCATGAAATCACCTCGGCTTTCAAAAAACTTATCTCGTTTCAAATTTTTAGGGAAGTTGAAAAAACAAAAATTTGTTTATAAAGTTGGACATGCAATAATTATATGATGACTTAACAAAAATTTAAATAATTTGAATTGTTATATACTGATTATGTAACTATAGAAAAATATTGATCATTAATAGCTAACTTACTCTATTTTATTCTTTTTTTTCTTTAATCTTTAATAAAAGCGTAGAAGGTCTTGTCAAGAAAGAAAGTAGCCAAAAGTTGCGGTGCATGCCCCTTCTATTACTCTAATTTCTTTGCAAGGGTAGACTCTACCATATTGGCCAAAGTCTAAAGATGATTTTAAATCTAGTGCATAGCTGGTATATTATGTGTCCTTACTTTTTCTTTGATTGTGATACAACTCTTAAAAGATCTATATCAACATACATATACATATATATACGAGATGAATCCTCCTACTCATAAATTTGACACACTTATTTGACAAATAATCGTGATATTTAATTTAAGTCAATCTAACGCTCAATATCTTATGAATTTCAAATAGTTATAGCCAACTCTCTCATGATTTTAGTAAAATACATATTGAGTATTGAATTGACTAATCACGATTATTTGTCAAATAAGTGTATCAAATTTATGATTATGAGGATCCATCCCAATAAATATATATATATATATATATATATATATATATATATATATATATATATATATATATGAGGTATATTATGTGTCTTTACTTTTTCTTTGATTGTGATACAACTCTTAGAAGATCTAAATCAATTAATGTGTGTGTGTGTGTGTGGTTTTATCCCTCATTTTTAGTTATTAATGTTACCAATACTACATGGTTAAAGTCAATGACAGAAAAATATTTTCAGACTACACTTTGAAGTTTTTCATTGTAGAATGTGAAAAAATATCATAAAAACAGTCAATCTAGGGCTGTCACATTAGTCTTTTTTCTGATTGTTCGGCATTATTCTAATATTACTAGTATTTTATTCTCCAATAACCGTCTAATTTAGCTTCCGTTTGGCAAAATTTATGATTATTATAGATGATCAAACTTAATTTTTAATCACACATCTAATGAATCTACATATATTATTCACCACTCATTTATATCTATTAATAAATTACCCTTTATAAATTCTTCCGAAATGAAGGTTTGGTTGGTGATGTGGAACGGAATCTGTCTCCAAATCAAAAGCTACAAAAAAATTGCAAAATAAAAATGTCAATGTTAATTTAAATCTAGAATGAAAATTGCAGATATCGTTTTTTAGATGCTTTTTAAATCAAGAATGCAATATAGTAATCGCCCGATAAAACAATTAATTATTAAATACTCATCCAAGACTCGAATGATGGGTATGTAAAGTCGATAGCTTCGTCCTTGAAATAAATAATCACGCTTAGACAATTTTTTCTACATCATCATCACTCCCTTTAACTGGTTAAGAAAGATGAGATCAAATATCAGAGAAACGAAGACCTTCCTTCAAGAACTGTTACTCTTTAACAATTTTTTTTTTTTTTTATGAACTAAGTTACTGCTGAACGTGGAAGTAAAAGGAAAAAGGTAATGCAACTATTTTGACCAAAAACATACATGTAGGGAGGTGTACAAGTTGTATATGCAATAAGGTTTTTGCTATGATATGTTGCTTTCTTTCTCTTTCTTTGCTTTTCTTTTTAATATCTCCCCTCGCTTTAAAAGCTCAATCTCCGAGGTGTAGATATAGCCCATGTTTGAACCCTTGTTTTTAAATTTATTTTTTCTTCAACTCATTTTTTATCACATTATTTTCAATAAAAAAAATTACACGTGAACCTAAAATTTTTAATCCTGTATTCTCCAAAAAATTATTATTATAAATTTTTTCTCAAACACATCCATGGAGAGACAAAAAATAAAAAAATAAAAAAAATAGACTACTAGTTTTGAGAGAGAGAGAGAGAGTTAATAGTTGTGCTTGATTTTGAACACTGGTGGTAGTTGTGTGGTATCATGGTTAATTCATGGATTACAGCCCCATTTCTCCACATTCATTGCACAATAACTTAACTATTAACTAGGCCCCATTTGATTTACTTAAAAATTAATTTTTTAGTAAATTTTGATAAAAATTGATGAAATATGTGGTTAAAAAATCGTGAATCTCATCAAATGTTCGATTGTGCTACATATATATAATAAATTACATACACATGATGTGTTGAGATTTAACTAGACATAATTTCTTTAATAAAATAAAAAACTTCAACACTCTTTTTTTGACACTTCATTTTTATATAAATCATTATATAATTCCGTTATGTACAAGTAGCATTATTATAAAATATTTGATTAAAATTAATTGTTAATTTTGACTTAAATTTTAATGAGTTTTTTTAGCTAAATCAAATAAGAATTAGACAACTAATGTGTTGGTCACAAGAGCACAAGCTTTTAGGCAGGTTGATATGTATACATAACACGATTCCTTATATATACTAAATTTATATTTTTTCATCAAAATCTAATGTATGAACAATTCATTTAAATAGATGGCTACGATATTTGAACTCACAATCTTTATTTTCTTATACCATTTTGTAGTATTTAATCTAAAAGTTTAATCTTTTTTATGCAATCTCATTTATTTCACTTAAATAATGTCTTCTATGCATTGGAACGACAACGAAAAACACGACATGACAAAAGACTTAAAATTTAATATTTATTTATTTTAATGAGAAGGAGAGAGATGGGAATCTATCAATCCTTAAACCTTTAACATCAGTGAATTATTTTAGGCTGACGAATTTCATAAAGACATAAAATAAAATAAAAATCTTTGAGGTTTTGCAAAATTTCTAGAGTTTCGCAAAAATCTTCCATAACACACTTCAAACCAATATTAGCTTGTTTGGTAGCCATTTTGTTAGAGAAAATGGATTTTTTGGGTTGATGTGATGGTGAATATGTGGTTGAAAAAGAAAGAAAAGTTATTGATGTGGTGGAAAATATTATTTTATTGAAAAATGTGTGGTTGAGAATGAAAATGAGAATGGGAATGGGTACCAAACAGGGCATAAGCTACTTGTCCTTTGTAGATGGTCTCTAAGAAGATTTTCAAAAGAGTCGTATATATTACATTGTTACTATATTATCGTGTAGGGAAAATCATTTTTTAAAATCTTATACATGGAAGACTGTCAACTTCACATTTTTAAAAGACAAACCAGAGTGGTCATTTTGCAAATCTTTAACAACGCTTTGTAAAAATAAAAAATCAAGAGTTTATGTATAGTTGTCTACGCTTGAAAACTCTCTAATATTTGAACTATTAGATTAGACCTCTTACCATTCATCAATTCTTCAAAAGGAAAATTTTTTTGCCATAAATTAAAATTGTTCTTATATTGTCATAATTGGGAAAAAACCGTAATGAAAAATTTTATGCATAGTATGGGGTACAGCGAGCCTCGCTTTTGTCTAAGACAATGCAGAGTAATCGCTTTGCAAATATTTAATGAAACTAAATAAAGGCGAAATATTTTATATACTTATCTACCTTTTTTTTTTTTTTTAAATAAATAAATAAAATTGACCTACTGAGAGCTAGTTTTGTTAGTTATAACCCAGATTAGACATTTTCCATTCATTAATCCACCAGAAGTAAAATTCTTGTCAATAATTTGTTTTCATTATGTCTCAAATTATTGGTTTTATAGGTAAGATACATGTTCCATGAATTAAGAAACTCATGCATGCATGATATTTACATATCATAATTATCATTCCAGCTGTGAGAGGCTGATTTCTTTATGGGACCCTGTAATCGAATCATATAAGATACAATAATAATAATGTTTGTCCCACAATTATAACTTAGGTTAAAAACTGCTAATTAATATTGTCGATGTGATGTTAATTAATGTTGTTAACTACTCGCAACAGTTGCATTTGCTTTGCACGGATAATAATGACACTGATAATAATGAATTTGTGATGATTATGGTTGGAAGCTGACCCTTTGATTACCCTATTACCCTAAACCTGTAGCTTTCATTACCTTCTTAACATTAATTCAAATCCCAGCAAGTGATCGAGTTAGTAAAGTAAGTGAGCATGGAAGTCTTTAGTCACGGTTTGATTCTCTCTACCAAAACTTTCTCGATCGAATCTGTTACACCAGACTTGTCTAGTGTGGTTAACCAGCTGACTGGCGTGATTTACAATTTATTGCATCAACCCGAGAAATTTACCCAATGCGCACCCGAAGGGTAGTAACTGCGGGTTCCCAAAAAAAAAAAAAAAATCCGAGCAAAGTCAAGCTTGAACTATTAATTTTTTTTTTTGAATAATGTTATCTAAATCAGTGGTGACAAAGCACAAGTTTAGGTTGGTACACTTTATATGTTCATTTAAATGAGTTTGGCGATGTTACATATAAATATAAATGAGTCTATTATTTAATGTCATGTAATTGCTATCTAAATTGGTGCTTAAAATCAGTGATGATGAATCATATTACTTAAAAAAAATTGGAGAGAACATATTAAAAAACAATATTTTATAAAGAAAAATGTAATTAGGGTGGGCCTGGCCTGGTCTGAATTGGGCCCAGGCTAACCATCTAAATCCGCCCATGATTCTAATAGAGAGAGAATGAAAGGTCGCTAAAGGGGTTGGGCAGAGCTACAAAATTATGATTTGACAGATTAAATCATATTTTGAGCTAAACAAGTTTTTAAAAAAATTCTATATAAACTTCTTTTTACCTTTATTTTTTTCTTCCGTGAAAACTTATTGATGAACTTGGTGTTATTGGACAAAGAAAAATTATTATTTGTTAAGCCATTTCATCTAAAAGAGTTCCATAGTTGAAGTGGAAACTATCTACATACATCAAACAATACCATGGGTTGGTCTGGTCACCAACTTGCCCCGATTGGGCCTGGGTGGGCACATGCTTTTTGGGCCATTCCAGGCTTGACACGTGTTATATGAAATGTGATTTGTGTGTAGATTTAATGGGAAAATTTTATAATTAAGAAATTAATGATCCGTTTGATTGCAAGGATGGAAAGAAAATAAATGACAGAGAATTGAACTGTCTAAAATTTATTTTACAGGGAATTGTAATTAATGGTGTTTGATTGGTATAATTTTTCACCTAATCCGTTTGGCTTTATTTTTCATGCAAATTGTTACTTTTTGGGATAAATATTTTTACAGTCTGTATTAAAATTTGTTTGGATTGCAAAAAAGTAAAAAAAAAATGTGAAATTTTTTTTGTGTTCGTTTGGCTTTGTTTTTACGCAAATTGTCAATTAAATGGATAAATTTTTTATCATTGATTTTGGAATGTGTTCTAATTGCTTAAAAAATAAAAAATAAATAAGGGCCCGTTTGATTGAGCTTGTTTTTCAGGAAAATGGAAAACTTTTTCCTACTTTTTAAAATTCACGTATTTGATTGGGTTTGTTTTTTAGGGAAAATGTTTTCCACCATTTTTCAAGGTACAAGTTGTTGATGCACAAAAGTTGGAAGTGGTGGAAAAATGTTTTCCAACTTTTTGACCGATTTTTTTTAACCAATTGGAACACATTCCAAAATCAATGGTAAAAAAATTTATTCATTTAATTGACAATTTGCGTAAAAAAACAAAGCCAAACGTAAAAATTTGTCAGGTGGAAAATTATATCAATCAAACACCATTAATTACAATTTTCTTTAAAACAAATTCTAGACAATTCAATTTCCTACAATTCGTTTTCTTTCCAACCAAATTTCATGTTTTTTATCAAACGGACCCTAAATAAAAGGTCAAAAGTTGGAAAACGTTTTTCCACCAATAGTTTTTGTACATCAACAACTTGTATCTTGGAAAACTTGGAAAACGTTTTCCCTAGAAAATTAGTGCAATCAAACATGTGAATAGTAAAAAGAAGGAAAACGTTTTCCACATTCCACGGAAAACTTGGCCAATCAAACAGGCCCCAAGTATCACCCACTTTAAAATTAAGAACAGAGATTTCAAATTTCAAAAATCAGATATTTATTAAAATTTATTTATGATTCAATTAAGAAAAATTTTCATAAGTAAAAGTATAAGTATAGTCCATTTCAATAATAAAAAAGAAGTTTCAAACTTCAAAAATTAGATTTTTATTTAATTAATTAAATATATAAAGGTCACATATATATATAATTTGGTCACAATTTCATTTTTTGGTAAGATATTGTCAAATTAATTAGTCACAAATTATTTCAAAGTAACAAATCAAATATTTTATAGGTCACAATTTATTTTCGAAGTCACAAATCAAAATTTTAATATATCACAAATTATTTTACGGTCATGATTCACAGATTTCATAGGTCACAATTTGTTCATCGGTCACAGGTCACAATTATTATAAGTCACAACTTATTAAACAGTCACAAATTATCAGATTATTGGTCACAGATTAATAATTTGTTAGGTCACATATTATTTCTTAGTCACAAATTATCCTAATAATTGGTCACATATTTTTTACTGGTCACAGATTAATCAATTTAGTGGTCACAATCAACCAATTAATCTGTTACCACCACCTGACAACCGTCTTCACCATACTACACCTCGACTGACCAAAAAATTCTTGAACCACCACGATCACCTCCACTGCCAGCACCACAATCACCGCCAACACTATCCCGTCACCAATCCACAGCCACCACCACCAACAGATTCACCACCACTACCACCAACAGATTTAGCACCACCATCATCCAAACACCACCGCCACAACCACCACCACGAGCACTACTGCCACCACAACCCCCTCACCAATTGAAAACACCCAGCACCACCACCGTCACAACAACAACGATCGCCACCATCGCCTGCACCTCACCACCCTTATAACCATCACTAAAACGCCCTAATAGCGCCGCCACCATCCAACATCACTACGCAACCAATAGAAAATAACATCAACTACAAAAAACCACCTACAAACACCACCCATTTTCTTCTTCAGATTTGAATTACAGCAACCACAACCAAAATAGCTGTCACTAGATCCACCACCATCACGAAAACAACGATCACCACCATCACCTGCATCGTCACCATCCAAACCCACAAAATCGCACCACCCAAACTACCTTCGCTATATCGTTTCACTACTGCAACTCGTGGTGATTCGCGAGGAGGACAAGTGCGGCATTGCAGTGGATTTGCTTCGTCATGTCATCTCCTCTTCGTTATAGCAGCGCCGACGACGGAGAGAACTCATTGGGTGGACAGAACATCGAGAGGTAGAGAAAAAGAGGAGTGAGATTAGAGATAGAGAGGAAGAAGGTGAGTTTTTAGAGAGAGAGAGAGAGAGAGAGAGAAGTGTTTGAGAAATAATTTAGAGTTTGGTTTGTGTAGATAAATTAATTAATTAATTTTAAAATATATTAATAAATAAAAAAATATCTAATTTTTGTATAATCAAACCTTCCATCTTATTTTTTAAAGTGGATCTTGAAAAGTATGTTTTTGTGTAATTACCACTTTAATTAATTAAATGTATTGAGGTCACAGATCTATACAATTTGGTCACAAATTAACGATTTAATTAGTCATATATTATTTTTCGGTCATAAATTATTTTACCGTCATAATTAAAAAAATTTAAAGATCACAATTTGTTCATCAATTACAAATTAAAAAATTTATAAATTACAATTTATTTATCGGTGTCAAATCACAAATAGCATAAGTCACAACTTATTATAAAGTCACAAATTATCAAATTATCGATCACAAATTCGCAATTTTTTAGATCATAAATTATTTATTGGTTACAATGTATCTTTTTCATTGAGCAATATTGTTCATTGGTCACAAATTAATCAATTTAATGGTCACAATCAACCAAATAATCGATCACAAATTATATATTGATCATATATTAACTAATTGGATAAAGTTGTTTGTACACCAGGTATACACACACCTTTTTCACATGAATAGTGTCCGTGAATATTTTATTGTGTGTGGGACCCCCTTCCATGTGAGGGAGGTGTAAGTCTGTGTGTACATCATTATGTACACACAACAAGGTTCTAACTAATTTATGATTACAATCAACCAAATAATTGATCACAAATACTCACCATTCCTAACCTCACTCACCCACCGCATCTCATCTTATCTCATCGGTGATTCAATTACACCATAGCCCGCCGCCTCCGCCTCCGCCTCCACACCCACCGCCAGCAGCAGCCTACCACTCCACAACCACAACCCCACCAAAAGAATTTTCCAATCTACCGCCAGCATATGTCAACAATATCCACCACCACCATCCCCTGTATCAAACAAAACCATCGCAACCGCTGATCTAACAAAATCACCATCGCCACCACCTCTATATCTAACAAAGCCACCGTCAGATCCAAACAAATCCATCACCACCACTAGATCTACCACCATCTCTACCAACAAAAACCATAGCCAAAACATATAAACCACCGACGCCACCATTCACTGTGCGGGACGACTCACGCGACTTCTCTACTCAGCGATATCATCGTCGCTATGTACGGCGCTGCAGCAGAGAAGCCTTGTCAACCATGGGAGCGACTTCTGAGCGCGCACTATATAGAAGCCTCGCTGGCGATGGTGTACGGCCTCATGCAGTGCTACTCCGGTGTTCCTAGGCGCCTTGAGGTAGAGAGAATAAGAAATGGAGTGGAGTAGAGAATAGATTGAGATTGAAGAATAAAATAAATATTAGGGCTTGAGATTTGGTGTATAATTAATTGAATTTTATAATATTATTATTTAATATTAAAATATTATATTATCATCTTATTTTTTATATATAAATTATAATTCTACTTTTGAAATGCAATTTCTAAAAGTAGGCTTCATGTAATTTCCACTTTAATAATTTAGACAATAAGCCCTTGTTTGAGATTATTTTTGAGGGGAAACATATTTTGAAATAATGATTTTTTTTGGAGAATATAAGGTTAAAAAATAGAAAAAAAAAATTGAGTTAATGTATAAAATTATTTTGTGAATAAATATGTGATTAAAAATGAGTTTTGAAAAAAATGAGGTTTAAACATAGGCTAAATAACAATATGAATAACATAAGTTAATAACAAATAAAATATGAAATTAAGAATTAAGAAATTATGGCCTAAGAGAATCAAGAAAATCGATATCCTAAAGTCAATATGGTTTTCGTGTGAGTATTTTCTATACCATAGGACTTTAAGATAAAATATTTATAGATCACAATAGCTTCTCTTTCTATGAGCATAATCATAGGAAGAGAAAAACCAACCTTATATCGAGTTGTCAAAATTATAAAAATATAGCATTAAATGTATAGAGAATATTATATTAAGTTTGGGTCAAACAATGAAATATTCCCTCCCTTTTTTATACTGAAAATTCAATCCTAAATTGATGAAAATTAAAATAATCATACACAACAAAATTAAGAATTGTGTATTAAATCTGAAAATTTAAAACTAAAAATTAAAATAAAGAAAAAAATTGAAAAAAATAAAGTTAACTTTAATTTTAAAAGGTTAAAACTTTTATGTTACATCAACATGTTTTGATAATTTTCAACCCATGTGCGGGATGGTTCGTTGGACTTTCATTGTTTTATTTTTTTTTACACTACAAGAAAAAACGTATTGCAACATGTAAAAGGCAACATTCGATAATTGCATGTTACTAAAAGATGTTTATCGCAACATTCAACAAATGTATATTGCTATTAGTTGAGAAAATTGAGTTTTGATAACGTTTTTTAATGAATGTTGATAATACACCCTTTTACAACATTCAGAGTCTGTTGTCGTTAATTTCTTTTTGCAACGCGCATTACACGTTGCTATTCATTTTTAGAAACATGCGTGTATGTTGATATTGGTTGATAAAATTAAGTTTTGACAATTTTTTTTAATGAATATTGCTGATACACAATTTTTCAACGTTTTGGGTCCGTTGCCGTTAATTTCTTTTTGCAATGTGCATTACACGTTGCTGTTAACTTTTAGCAACGTGCATTGTGCGTTGCCGTAAATTATTTTTATCAACGTACACTGCTCGTTGCTGTTAATGTTTTAGCAACGTGTAATGTGCATTGCCTTAAACTATTTTTAGCAATGTGAAATGCGCGTTGTTAGCTGAAAATTACACCGCAAGCGCACGGATCGTGAACAAGTAATACAGTGAACTTTTAGAGTCCGAATATCGATCCCACGAAGAGTGTTAATCTAAATTACAAGTATGTGGATTCAAATTAACGAAAGTGACACACATTTTTAAACTTGAAAAGCGATAAAGAAATGATTTGATTAAAAACTTAAAATAACAATTTAGAAAGCTGTAGGGTTTTTTATTTAAAAGAGGTTGCAATTTATGATTTCGTTTAACCGTCGTTTCATTAATATTAAACCAACAACGCGCAGATGCTAATTGCCAAAATACAAAGTTAGACCCGATTCTCCAAATTTAGTCAATAATCTCTCTCGAGTGAAATTAACACTAATCAATCAAGCCCCTCCATGATATTTCTATGCCGAGTAAGACTTAACCGACCACATTAAATTGTTGTAAAAATACTCAAAGGGTCACCTAAAGTAGGTGTATATCTCACCTAAACAAGCATAGTATACTACACAACTTAGAGCATTAATTATTTTGATCTAATTAGTGTAACAATTTCTCAATAATTACCCCCAACCACTTAACACATCATTTAATGATCAAGTAAATGAAGGAAAATCAAACATAATAATTAATACACCATGATTTTGATAACAAATGCATCATTCAAAACATGTAAAGATATTAATGAAACTTAGTTAAGCTACTACATAAATTCCAACACAAAATGTTTAGCTCAATATATTAAGATAACAAAAAAGAGATTTGTGTATACAATACATTACAAAACTTGAAAAATAATGGAGAAATACAAAATGAAAGATATAACCCTTTTTGGTATGAATTTGCACTCCTCCAATGTTTCTCCAAGGATTCTTGATTAAACCTCTTTGTTATACTAATCAAAAACTCTCAAACTAACTAAGAACACTAATAGAATTAAAACTAAAAGATAAAAAAGAAAGAGAGAAACTAACTAGAACTAGAGAGGAGAGAAGAAGAAACAAATGAGAGATAAATCTCATATATATAGGAAGTATAAAATATAAAAGAAATAATAGATATTATAAGATATTTTATCACACAAGACAAATATTCTAAAATATCTACCAATAAAAAACTAGAAAAATAATGCAAGTTGGATCAATTACAAAAGTGGACGAAATTTTAAACCGCCTCCATTTTTTTTAACTCTATGCGGCCGCATGGAAGAGCTAAACAATACATTTGATGTCTCTGGGCAAGACATGCAGTCGCATGGTTATGAGCCATGCGACCGCATGGCTTAATCCAAAAATCCACTTGCAGCACAGTCCTTCCATATTTGCACGCCAGGTCCCTCATCTTTCATCTCTTACAATTTAGTCCTCAGACTTTGATCTTCATTACATTTAAGCCCTTGCTAAATTGTACTTCAAGTCCTTCATCTTTCTGACTTGTGCAACTTAGTCCCCAGCTTCACAATTTTGTGCAATTGAAGTCATTTTCACTCATTTTGCCTCCGTTTCATTCCAATTCAGGGTTTTGGCCAAAAAATACAAAAAGTACACAATTATGGGTAGAAATATACTCAAATTTATCGACAATTAAATTCCAAAAAGTGTCTAATAAGTGTGAAAAAGCGCATTTATCACGCGTTGCCGTAAACAAACGTTGTTGTTAGCAACGTGCACTGCGCGTTGCTGTTAGCATCTCAGCAACGTGTAGTGCGCGTTGCCGAAAATTATTTGTAGCAACATGCAATGTTATTGTTGGGCCGCCCAACATAAAGGCCTCAAAACCATTTCTAACCCTAACCATTAGCCCAAGGCCACAAACCCATTTTTTTAACTCAACCCATTTGCCCAAGGCCCCAAACCCATTCCAAACCTAACCATAACCCATTTCTTTCCAATTTCTCTCGCAACCATTCGAAACGTAGAACGTCAATCGCCAATTTGTAGCCTCATTGCCTCCATTTCCAGTCTTAGTCTTCGCCTCTGTCCCTGTCTGCAGGCTGTAGCCCTACTCCTACTCTGTAGTGCTCGCTTCACCTGTTCACAATTTTTAGCTACCACCTTCGAGCCCTAGATAGAGCTCACGGCACGTGAGCGGCCTGGCGCCAGCCAAGTATCTTGTGTAATTGACATCCATCTTGCTTCAATTGACATCATGTTTCTGTAATCTGCAGTATCTTCTCAATCTGAGCTCGTGAAGTCTCTTCTTGCAATAGAGGTACTCAGCGGAACATATTATTGAACAGTGATTTGGTTCCAAACAGACAATTATTGTTTTTCTAATTCTATAATTTAGAGTGTCAACTTGCAAATTGGAAAGGATAAGTTTCCCAATTCCTGGCCTCTTTACCTTCTAAATTTTCTGGGCCTGGTTATACGATCCTATAGTAGAAGAAGGGTTAGTAGTGGAAAAATGGAAAATTCACAATTTACCTTGTTAACATCCATTTTTCCGATCACCCTCTTAATATTTTAAATAGTCTAAAATGGGAACATTATTCTTATTTCTGTAATATATTCTAAATAGTACAACTTTTGCGTACAATAGTATGACTTATAAGTTTGAAGAAATTTACCTTTCTAATTTTAGTTATAGAAGCTGATTAATCAAGTTTCACCCGATGAATTGATAGGCAGGAACAAAGCGTGGCAAATCTACTGTGGATAACACTACAAATAAAATCAATAGCTCGCTCTTCAAGGTAAACAAGTGGTTGTTTCATAATCATATTCTCAATTAATATTTGTTGGCCCATGTCATGTATAACAACTTCGCCTATCCATTTGTTTCAACCTAAATCTATATATATATATATATATATATATATATATATCAGCTCCTTTTGTTGATTGAGCCATGTGTTTGCAAAAAGATAAAATGAAGCTTAGTGACATAGTTGAGGTTTTACTAGAAGTTAACGATTCCACTAAGAAAAGTTAGTCTGATCCCAAACATTTCTTGTAGTCAATCATAAATTTCTTTCATTTTAATTTATATATACATGCTGCTTCTTTAATTTTTTTAATTGATTGGTTTTATCATTTTTCTATGTTTTTTTTCTTTTCCAGTCGGTTTCAGCATTTGTACCTATTGTCAATCCTATAAATTGTCCTTGAAATCAAAAAGCTTTTACAAATTACTTAGGTGAAAATTAATCTACTTGACAGGTATGATCTTTGATTGGCTATGAAAATGGTTGACTAAGCTTAATGTTAACTTATAGTAAACAAGTAAGCTACTTATTTTAATAGTGAGATGAGCCATAAAGAGTCGTTCAAAATAAGTAACTTTATTTACTTAAAAGAAGTTACTTTTTCTTATTTTTAAGTTTTGAATTTGTATTTGTGTTGTTCAGTATTTGATAGAATAATAATGGACAATGCATGGCTGCAATTATTAAGTTTGTTGTCTGAAATAAGATATCGTGAATCTACTTACAAAATTTAAACAATTTAACAAAAAATGATCATAACATTTTACTTAGAGCATACTAATTTTAAAGCGAATATGTTCATTTTACTGTGAATTTGTAGTCTCAACAAGGAAATGGTATCCAGGGAAGTATTGCACATTTGGAAAATTCAAGATGTCAGCTATTGCATTGGCACCGGTACGATGATGAAGAAATTGTAGCAGAAGGGAAGATTACATCAACAGACCCAAGTGCAAAGGTGCACCACGTGCTACTTGGAAGAGATTGTTGGAAGGTTTGGATTGAGGAAGTGTATGTGGGTTATTTGACCTTATATAGACCTACTGATGAATTTCGAGTTCTTAATGAAGCCAAGGGAAGTACTATTGTTTGGCCAAAGAGTAGTATTAGACTCATTTGATGACGGTATTTCATAAATTTTTGCACTTATGCATAAGTTTATATCTTCATTTCTGTATTTTCGTATTCGTATTTTTCTTTATCTTCAAGTGTGATATTATTCCATTCCTAGGTAGTGTGGCTGGTTTAATTGGAGAAATTGCATTAGCGGTGACTTTGGCTAATCCATGTTTCATGTGACTTAAGATGAAGAAACCAAAGATGTATAATGCAATATGATGGCTTAAATGGGCATTGAGTCTTATTGGAATGGGATTGAGTGGAATTATAATTGCTGCTAGTCTGTATGTTGTGAGAGACATTGATATTCAAGTTAGCTTCTTTAAGCCTAACTAATAAATGTTGAAGTCGAAATCAGTTTCACTAATGGGATAAAAATGTGTAGCTAAAGGCTTAGTGTTTCCATTTAACTGTGCAATGTCTTCGTTGAATACAAATTGTAACTTAATAAATTGTTTGCTATAATGATATTGAGTTGCTTTCTTTCATAGATTGAAGATTTTGGTTGAGTTCCCATCTCAATGTAGTTGAAATAGTGCTTGGATAAGCATTGATTTTGCCAAAGACGAAGCTTCTATTTCTCTATCTCAGCTTCCAGCACAGAACGAGTAGTGCAAATACTTTCCTAATTTACTATTGGAAAATGGACTTAATATTGCACAACGGGGAATTAAATGTGTGCCTGCATTTAGCTGTAAATTGGTTGCATGAACCAAGCCTCAAGACAGTGGATTGAGTTAAATTTGACACAGATTTCTTTCTTGAAAATGCAATTACTTTTTGAATACATGATTGAAATGTTTGAAATTTTTCCTTTAATAGAAATGGTGTGATGAAGTTATTCAAATGTTAGAAATAGGAAAAAATAGGGGATAGAAGGAAGGAATGCAACAGGAACGTTGCCAAAAAAAAAGGATTTTTCTCAATGTTCAATGAACGTTGTGGAAAACCTTTTCTTTCGTAACATTCACTGAGTGTTGCGAAAAGGTTTTCCGCAGTGCTCAACAAACGTTTTCGTATATGTTTTTCGCAACGTTCAGTGAAAGTTGCTAGAAACCCCTACGGCAACATTCGTTGAGTTAACGTTCGATGAAAGTTGCGAGAAACGCCTACGACAACATCCGTTGAGCGTTGCAAAAAATATTTTCGCAACACTCAGTGAACCTTGTTGTAGGTTGGAATTCTATGACAACATCCAAGCCCGCAACATACGTCCGAACACTGCAAAAAGTCTATAACAATGTTTTTCGATCGTTGCAAAAGGTAGTTTCTGGTGTAGTGTTACTATTTTGAATTAAATGTATATAAGATTGGAGAATTCAAAATCATATAAAAACTATTGGAATTATTCAGGAAATTAAAAGCATGTAAAAAAAAAAGATTAAAACAATGTAAAAATTATAGAATTATACATAATAAAAGCATCCGTTAGAACACATATTGATGTATCTCCAGTAGTGGAGCCACATGGTGTTACATGGTTCCATTGATCCTACAAAAGTTTGAATTTCTATTCATTTTTTGTATATTACTTTTCTCCAAAAAATTTTAATTTTTATTAATCCCATCATTTGAGAATTATGCATAGATTTTTCCTCCAAAGCCAAATTTAAATCACTAGTTAATTTTTCATTCCTCCTTAATATCGAGGGTTTGAATCCATCAAAATCTAATGTTGTTGAATTCGTCGACGTCAACGGGAACCACAAATACTTAGCTACTAGACCATCTTTTTTCTCATCTTTCAAGTCTCAACCTACTGTTAGTATTACGATATTTAAAGAAAAATACAACCTAATTTTCCCCATAATGAAAAATGACCGACTTCACTCCTCCACTACAACAACGCCACAAGAAATACCAAAATCTTTCTCATTAACATCGAATAAAAATACAAGATTCATCCTAGTGGTCGGAGAGCTCACTATGACTCACTTTCATGAGAGAACATCTAAAGCTTCCGAGTCAACAAGATTTCACTTATTTGTACCTACCACACACTACAACAAAAATGTCCTTTTGCAACACTTAAAAGGCAACATTTATGTATTAAATGTTGCTAAAGGGGTCAATTGCAACATTCAAAGAGGTGAATATTGCCATTGCGTAACATAATTAAGCTTTGGCAACATTTTTTAAGTGAATGTTGCGATAGATCCATTTTTACAACGTTTATTTAGTATTGCAAAAAATAAAACTTTTCGCAACGTTTATAAAACGTTGCAAAAAACTTTAACTTTCGCAACATTTTTTAAACGTTACCAAAAGGTTTGTCTTTTGCAACGTTTATAAAACGTTGCGAAAAACTTTAAAACGTTACAAAAACTTTTAACTTTTCGCAACGTTTTTTAAACGTTGCCAAAAGGTTTGTCTTTTGCAACGTTTATAAAACGTTGCAAAAGAAAATACTTTAGGTGGGTTCGGGTTTTGGGTTAAGAAGGCGAATTACGTTGGGTCGATTTATGGGTTGGCTCATGAAAACCCGTTGAGGCCACGCCGAACCCATTTATTAATCAAAACAAATGGCCTAAAACAAGACATAACCCAAATTCAATTAATTGACCCAAGGCATTTAATAAGCCAAATCCAATTAATTTGCCCAACACATAAATCACTCAAATCCAACCCTCTACTGTACGTGCCCAACACAGAAACCTTTCTTCCCTCTTCCGGCCGTCAAGCTCTGCAAGTGCACTTCGTCCAGTAATCCCACCGCCTTGGGCCTCCGAATTTTAGGGGCCTAAAAAAAATGTCCAAAATCCGGTCCAATCCAATACCATAAAAACCCTTGAATTTTTTTTGGGAAAATTAGGCCAAATACTCCCCAAAAATGAGAGTTTTGAATAGTACTCTTAAAAGTTAAAACTAATTAAAATTCACGTATTAAATACGTTCAAAACCCCACGGCCCCGAATCAAAACCCTCAATTGAGTCAATTCCAAAAAAACTCCCGAACCATTCTCAGCAAAGCTTTTCAACTTTCTACTCCCAAATAGTTTAGATGCTTCAAATGAAACATCTGGGTGGTGTCCATGCTCAAGACGAAATTCGTTCCCTCCTTTGTCAAGTCTATGATGCCGGCCACCACTGTTTCGATGAGAATTACATCCAAGAACTCGTTGAGAAAGCCCATCGAGTTCGCTTTGCACATATGTACTTATTGTCCATATGTTTAGAAATTATTTTTTGCTTTTTTATGTTTGGGGTCTTCTTTTGCCTTTCTTCAGAGCCACACTCTCTATGTTCAAAGTGGAATAGGAAAGTTCTGGGGTGGGTACGTTTACCCCAGTTGGATAGTAATGAAATTTTTAGAGTATATTGTTTATGCTTTGTGGATTTTTTGATTAATTGCTTTGAATCTGAAAGAAAGTTGAAGTTTAGGCAACTTCCAGATTAATTTGATATTTCTTTCTTTTTTGGGTATTTTTTGGTAGCAAAAATATTGAGTTTGTCTTAATTGTTTGATGTAAATAAATATTTGTTTCCCTTCTTGGTGTGGATCAAGAATTTGGTAATAAAAAATTCTACCTTTTGATTTCTTTACAGCATTGTATGCAATTTTGAGAACTTTAATGGAGATATACTTATACAATGAACACTAGCAGTGTATGTGGGTTGGCTCAAGACAGTTGATCAGTACTATATATTGGATCAAATAACAATATTAAGGTTTACATTGTAACTGATTATGCCATTTTTATGGAATTCCTTTTGGCTTAATTCTGATTCTTGGCATTTGAATTGATGCAAGGTAGGAAGTTTATATTTGCTATAATGGTAGGTATTCTATGGTTTTTAGTTCAAATTTACTCACTACTATATTTTGACAAACAGTATTTTACTTTGATGCTGAACCACATTCCTGGCATGGTAGAAGTATGTTGCTTCAGTTTTTTATTTCATCTTGAATCAGGTTTCTGATTCATTTGGATGATATTCTTGTTGCTAAGAGGTTTTTGTTTGCCTTACCACTATTGGTCTATGGTTTTTTTTTTCCATCTCATGAAAACTGGAACTGATGCCCATTTCTCAAAATTCCAGGTTCTACATGGAGATGCTGTACTGGATACTTCACTGGTTTGATTTCTGTATATGCATCTCTAAACTAGTAAACTTTCACGATCTCGATAAGTCGGGGTGAGTAGAGACCCACTATCATTTTTTTCTTTCCCGGAATAGATTGTTGTTCTTGTATTTGTATTGTTGTCATTTTATAATTGTAACTTGAGAATATTAGTTTATCATTTCTAGAATAGGTGTGAATCATTTTGCTATTTTTGGATTGAAAGAGTATCTCTGTCACTTTTTCTACCGTTGGAGCGGGGTCTTCATGGTATTGAGCCTCTTGCGGTAGCCAACTTTCCGACTAAGAACTATAGAGATCTGTGGTTGTCATCCAAAGAAAATACTCAGTATGTTAATCTATCACAACTTGCTGAATATTTTATGAATACTATTACACCAAATTGGCAGTTGTTTTATTTCTTTGATGGGAAAGGAATTTTTTTTTAATAGGTTATTATTGTTGACTAATGTACTTAATAAGCTTCTAAATATCTTAAATGTAGCAAAGATGCAAACTTAACATTCTTGCAAGATTTAATTGTTGGACTATTTGCATTACTGTGTTTGTGCTTGAAATAAAAATTGTGGAAATGATGCCTATTTTGCATTAAATGATTTGTTGGAGAAAAATGATGAAAACTTTGTGGTCTAAAATAGTAATTTTTGAATTTTAGTTGTCCCTTTTTTCCCTGTTCTATTTCTGATGATCTTTTGCCACTGTTCTAATCCATCAACCTAAATTAACCTTACCTTAATCTAGGAGTTGTAGAGGTTAAGAAATAAGAATTATGAATGGCCATAAATGTCTCCACTATGCTTATTTTTGTAAATTTAGCAAGGAGTTAGGAAAAAAATGCTAAATTTTAAAACTTTCCTTTTTCCTTTTTTCTTTTTCCTCAGTCTCCAGTTTCTACTTCTTAGGAATTAATTAGTAATTTCTTGTATGAACACACCCACAATTATGAAAGCATCCTAGAGTAAAAAACTTGTCATCACTGAAATGGCCTTAATTGTTGTTTGTATAGTCTAGTATGTTGCTTATGTGCTATTGATTTTGGTCTATTCATTTGCTTCATATTTATTATTTTCTTAACGAGATATTTATTATTTTCCTTGTAGGTAACCAAGCAGAGCTCCTATATTTGTACATGTTGAATTTTGTATAAAAGGGACAATAGTAGCTTCAAGTTAGTTTGATGAAATGAAGATGCAAGAAAAAGACATTTATTTTCATTTTATATTTTGTATGGTTTAAATATATGTAATGAAATTTTAATCTCATTTTATCAAAAAAATTTCGTTTTATAAATGTTGCTTAAGTTACATATCTCAGTTTCATGTACTATATATTGGTATTAGTAAAAGTACGTGAAATAATTACAAATAACGCGGAAAATAGCAAAATATTTGTTAATAAAATACAACGTTTCGGCAATGTTCAAAAAACGTTGTCAAAAGTTAGCCAACAGGACCTTTTTGACAACATTTTTTAAACGTTGTCAAAATGGTCACTTTTAGCAACACTTAAAAAACGTTGCCAAAAGTGACCATTTGACAACTTTTTTAAATATTGCAAAAAGTCTTTCGCAGCGTTTAAAAAACGTTGTCGTATCCTTCCACTCTACGGCAACACTGAAATTTGCAACATTGTCCAAACGTTACAAAAGGTCTTTAGTAACATTTTTCAAACGTTGCAAAAGATTTTTTTTTTTGTAGTGACAGTGGCAAAGTGAGGTAAGCTCACCATCCATCTCCCAAATAGAAAATGTGAAGATATATGTATATGTATATGTAATAAAAATAGAAAATGTGAAGATATATGTATATATATACACCAAAACGAAGGAAAACTCATTCCTCGTCCCATATCATCGAGGTCGATATGTTCGTCCTAATTCAAAATATCAAGATGCTTCACATACTTATGTTGTAGGAGATATGTTGCCTCCCGAAAAGGTTATTCCCGACCGATGAGATGAGGTCTATAATCTAACTTGAAAATATATGAGTCGTGTGTAATATGAATTTTTCACAATTAAAAATATAATTAAATATTTTTTTAATTTTTTAACTTGTTCAAGTAAGGCTCAACCACCATTGCATGGTTCCAGTTCCACGACTTCAAACGAAAAACTAAAGGCGTTGGTCAATCCGATTTCACTTCAAATTCCTAATTTTGGTGGAAACTCGTGCTTCGAGAAATCAAATTAAAGGTTAGTTTTTTAATTATAATGAGATTATAATATAAAATAGTAATGATATCACAAAATATGTCATTAATAAGTGGATATTAATTCTGAATGTATAATTAAAAATTGTTGGAAAATAATCTTACCACCTGAGCAGTAAACGCAGTGGGGGAAAGACTAAAAAAATAAAAATAAAAATAATATATATATATATATATATATATATATATATATATATATACGCGAATCATCGATGACCACAAGAGAATAAGACTTTATCAATTGAGAAAATCATACATTGCAATATTTTCCTCACTCTTTTGACTTCCCTATTGTTAGAATAGTATAAATTGTATATAATAAACTTATTTTTATATTGCAAAGTAAAATACCCTATTGAAAAAATATCATAGAGATTATTTTTTACAATTTTTATATATCTTCAATACCCTCTCTCAAACTCAATATGGTATAGCGACAATCAAATTGAGTTTGAAAATTATATTGATTTAATCGAATCTCCTCTTCCAAGGATCAAATAATACTTCAAAATTGTTTGTATGCTGAACAAGCCAAACAAATAACTCAAAGTTTGTAAGAATAAAAACCACCATCCACTAATCTAACCAAACCATTACCAAAACTTGAAGGAAAAACCCACAAGTATAACGAACAAGGTCAAAATAGAAACCTGAAATGGTTTTAATAACCAGATAGGTAAAGATAGACCATGTTTAATGGTAGCACTTCGAAAATTCATGAGTAGTATCAGTACTACACCTATTAGATGAAGGAAATATTGATGAAACATGAACCTTAACACATGAGGAGACTAAAACAACGAATGTGATGGAAATAAATTCGATGAAAAAATAACAAGATAATTTTCGATTTTCTCGAAAGTCAACTCTCCAAGAAGAAAACAATAAGAATAGGCAACATCTAACATGATTTGAATTAATTTGAGGTCCAAATTCAAATTAAATTAAGAACAAAAAAGATTTGGCTAGACAGAATATGAACAGAATAAAGAAAAAAAATTAACTAGATATGAATATTTAATCTAAACAAGAAAACTTAACCAGACTAGTGGCACGAGGCCGGTTATCGGAGAACAAAAAGTTTACAAATTTAACCGAAAATGAAGTTAAATCTACTCTGATACCATGTTAGAATATTATAAATTGTATATAATAAACTTGTGTTTTTATTACAAAGTAAAAAATCCTATTCATAGGGCTATAAATAATTTTAAAATGAAAGATTGTCTGATAATCACATAATCAACTATTAAGAAAAATAATTCTACACAATTGTAAAAAATATCATAGAGATTATTATTTACAATCTTTTCTATATCGTCAACATCTATATACAAAATTAGAACACTCATGCAAAAAAAAAAAAAAAAAAAAAACCACGCATATTGTTTTTCTAATTTTTCTCACTTTTCTCTCTCTAAAATTTCCGTCTCACTCTAAATCACAAGTTGGCTGCTCCAAAATTCATTTTGTTGCGAATACAATGGTGCCAAGTATAATCTATCTCAATGCGATACCATGAATTTATAATTTAGACCCTTGAACCATTTTGATAAAATTTTCTCTTATTTAAATATCATTTCCTTTTACATAAGATTTTTTTTCTAATTTTTTTTTTTTTCGTTTTTCCCTTAGTTGTCAAAAAAATTCTATTTTCCTTTCTATAATAGAATTCTTTATTTAACAATTTTGGGTCAAACTCGACAATTTCCACCTTGACCCAAATTTTTCTGATCAAGATCACATGCCTCAATCCCATTTAATCGACCCATTTACCGTAGGTGTCACTGAACTTCGGTCAAATGTAGTACACAAAACCAAATCGAAAAGATTCAACAAACTTGGCATTATTGTTGACCTAAAAAATGGATTATACTTTTAAAGCCAATTGCCAAGTTTTCTACTCAAATTTTGGAAGATTTTTCCCTCTTTTGGGACTTTGTGACATTTGTCAAGTAATTTGTTGTGTGTATGTATAGATGAGTAATGTTATTTAACACCACTAGTACTAAAACGTCAGTTTAAGTGACGCTAAGTAATATATTCAATAAAATGTAGAATAAAATGATTTATTTTATTATACCTCTCATTTAATGTCACATAAGTATCACCTAAACACTAATGGTGCTAAATAGCAATACTCCGCATTAACTTATTACATTAAAACTTATGTTGATTCTGTCATAATTTGCCCTAATATTTCTCGTGTATGTCCAAGCTGAGTACATTAATTACGTTGCTGACCAAGTCTTCCAACTATTTTTTAGCCAAGTGATTGGGTTTTGCATAAAATTTTGTTAGAAGTGCTTCAGTAGTTGAGGCGCGATTTTGGTTCAACACGCCTTGGCAAGCATAAATATTCATCGCATGGCAAGTGAGCATATGGTGGAACCCTTTATTGCTAACGTGGCATTCAGGTGGACAATAATTATTCAATAAGTAACGTAATGCAATTTCCTCCCTAATTCCTAAAACAAATCATTTTCGACATGGAGTACTTTAGTGCCATCTTGGCTTATAAGTATATTAGGAAGTTTCTCGATTGGATTACTTCGTTCACCATGGAGTACTTCGTTTGCCATCTCTTTATCGCCCATTGGTACTATTGCCCATCATTATTTTTCCTATTATATTGTCCACCATCATAATGCGATGCACCTCCTAGTCGGGAAGTGTAGATGGCACTTAAGTAGCATTCACAAGACCCTCTTTGATCTCTCATCAAGTGGCTCCCTTGTTATTACATTGAGTCTCAATGTTGTCCAATCGAGAATCAATTTTTTTTTTTTTTTTTTTTTTTTTTTTGGAACTTTGCCTTTGTCTCCTCAACAAAGGAAACCCTGGCATCCTCAAGTGACATCCTCTTCTCAATTGGTTGACTTTCGAATCCCAAAAGAGGTCAAAATACATTCTTTGTGTTTTCATAAGAAAAATTCTCATAATTTCGAAGCCCTGGATGGTAGTAGTTTGGCATAGGATTTTCACGATCTTTGTTGTTTTGATTATTGATGTATTGGATTTGATCTTGACTTATTTCATACTTGTAATTGTCATATTCGTAGCTGCAACATATTTTGCACTTTGTGGTATTCCTCAGATTGTCAAAATTAAAATTTGATGGGATAGACAAGCAACTTGAGCTGAAAGGGCTGCTAAAAGTTCCTATTCATGAACCCCAGCAACTTTCTTAGCCATAATTCTTTCGGTTGGCTATTGATGGTTGTTTGAGGCCATTTAACCCAGGGACGGTTTTAGGAGGGATGGACCAGGCCCCGGTCCAACCCCAGCCTAAGTCCAGATTCTGTGAGGTTTTTTTTTTTTAGAAAATTACCTCAAACCCTACATTTAAAGTTTTAATTTCAAAAATCAAATTTAGTAGTTTTGTTTTCAATAATCAGGTTCTAATTATCATCCATTATCGCATCCCACACACGCCATACCCCACTTCCACCATTTGTAGAAAACTCTCTCTCTCTCTCTCTCTCTCTATAAAAAAGTTGCAGGAAAATCTTCATTTTCTCTCTCTCTCTAAACGTAAAATCTCTCCTCACATATTTACTAATCGAATTTTCTCTCTATTATTTCACTCTCTACCCACCCATCCCCATCCCCACACCCTACCCTACCCCAACCCGACCCTACTCTATCTTTTGATCAAATTGATGGAAGCCCATGGTAGCAACAGATGCGTTATGGTGTGGGGATGTCAGAGAAGGTGGTTTTTTACCGTGAAGCTCACTGTCGGCGTCGAAAGCTGAGACTAAAATGTGCATGTTCTGCTAGGTTCGAAGAACAGGTTTGTAAATCTGGATTGTGTGTGTTGTTTGATGATATAAGACCATGAATAGATGTTCCTTGATGAGTATGGACAACCGGTGTGGTGGTACTGACATGGGCATCGCCGGAGAAGATGGTGCCCCACCCAAAAAGTCCGTAGCTACTAATGTTTTGCTTGATTTTTGTTGCGTTTGGGATAGTATTAGGCCAGATTATCGGTCGGGGTTTGTAGAGGAGGTTTATGTAGTCATGCTGGTAATGGAATCCGACAGTTTGGGTGGTGGTTGGCTGGCTATTGGAGGCTTCAAAGGTGGCACACCGTTGCTTGTAGCTATGAACAACATGATCTACATGCGACAGTGGTGATGGTGCGGTGATGTCGGTGGTGGTGGTGATTTGTTGAAGGTGCACGTTTGGTTCTTGATGTTATTAGGAGTGGAGGTGGTGTTAGGAGTGGAGGTGGTGCCAGAGTGGTAATGGCGACGGAAATCGGTTGTGACCAAATCTATCTTCATTGTGACTATCCGTGACCATATTTGTGTTAATTGTGACTGTATGTGTTTAAGATAATGGGAGTGTGTGGTGTATTTGGAGGCTGTGGTGGTGGTTTTGAATTGATAGTGGTGATGAGGGTGGTGGCACTGTGGTGGTGGTGGTGGGACGGAATGAGTTGAACAAAAAGCGATTTGGAGGTTGGGGTGGTGATGGTGGTGTGTGAATTAGACAGACAGTTACATTAAATAAAAATTTGGTCACAATTAGTCACACATAACATAAGTCAGTAAATGTTGTATTTATGGTCGTGAATTTGAGTTGAATGTGGTAGTGGTCGTGCATTGGAGGTTATTCTGGTGAATTGTGGTGCTGATCTCTGATGTGTGCAGATTTGTTTATGATAACCTTCTGTAATCAAAATTGTGGTAGTTGTGACTGGTTGTGATCAATTTTGTGCCAATTGTGACCAATTCTGTGCTAATTGTGACTTGATCACATATGGTCACAGTTAAGATTGAATTGGTCGTATACAGTCACACTGAACGCAAATTTGGTTACAGTTAGTCACATACGGTCACAGTTAAGATTGAATTGGTCACATACAGTCACACTGAACTCAAATTTGGTCACAGTTAGTCGCACCGAATACAAATTTGGTTTCAATTACTCACAGACAACGACTCGATTACATACAGTGACTTGAACATTTTCTAGGTTCCGTGGGTAGGTTTTGGGATGGGATGGGATGGGATGGGGTGGGTGGCGTGGGTGGGGTGGGGTGGGATAAGGTAAGGTGAAATGGTTCCATGAACTGGGATACAATTTTCAATTTTTAATTTCTGAAAAAAAAATTGGAAGATAAGATGGTGTGGTGTGGGGTCCGTGGGTGGGATCTACGGGGTTGGAATGGTAGGGGTGATATATTATTAATTGATATATTATTAATTTGGTGGGAGTGGGTGGGGATAATTAATTATGATTAATTGTATATTATATATATTATTAATTTGAAATAATTTGACAAATTTGTTAATTAATCATGGGTCATGGGTAAAAAAAAAAGTCGCCGAAAAAGTCGTCGTCGCCAGAACTGCTGCCGGAGCAGTCACCGTCGCTGAAACCAATGGAGAGGTGGAGAAAATGTGGTGTAGTGAGGTGATAGAATGAGGTGAATGAGGTGGCATCAAGTGGAAATAATTAATGTATATTATATTAGAATTTAATATTTAATAAATTTATTTATCACCTGATTTTTAAAATAATTTAACAAGTTTGTTAATTTTGAAAAATGATTCTTATATGTTGGGTTTGTGTAGTGTTCCCTTATTTGTACTAGCCCAGTTAAAAATTTCACACAGCCCAATCAATTCCAAGTTCCAACCTAAGCCCAGCCCAATTAAAAACTCCATATTATTCCAAATTTGCAACTAAATCCAGCCTTTTTTAGAATACCCAACGCAATAACCCAATTACCTATTTCTTACCCAACCCAAAGGCCAAATCTCAAATCTCTAATTCCCAAATCACTAGATTGAATCATCCCTGTCTGCTTCAAAGCTTAAACTCAAAGCCTCAAGGCTCAAACCCTTCGCCTTCGGCCTTCGAGTTCAGCCCTTCGCCCTTCGTGTTCGTCAGTTCGTGGCTTCGTGACGACACTGGACCCACAATTCCACAAAGGTTTGTCACTTTGTCTCATTGTATTTGTCTCTGTAGTTTGTACCTTTTCTGTTTTTCTTGCTGGTTCAGAATTATTTTTTTTTAAAAGAATTTATCTTGTTCCTTAACATTATTAATCTCACCTTTTGATTTTGAGTCTTTTTTTAATGAAAGGCATAAATTAAATTTTGACAAAATCTTACATGTGTTTTCTCATTTTTGGCTCTGGAGATAAAGGGGGTATCCCCAGGTTGGACGATGAAATTCATGTTGATTGTTGAAGGCATTTTGTTGAATGAAATTATGAAAATGAGGCGATGAATTGTTGTGATTTGAAGGCCCTTCTATTTGTATTCTTTTAATCCCTTAGTGTGTGATTGTAGGCTTGTTTTGCTGTGATTTTGGAAACGTTTTTGGGGGGTGACCACTGACCAGGAATAAATATGGGTATAATAAGCACTGTAATGGGATTTTTGGGGTTCAGAGTAGGTACCGTAGTTGGGCTTGTGATTGGGTATTTCCTCTTCATCTACTTGTAGCCAACTGATGTTAAGGTAGAAATTTATATTTTATATTTTGATTTTTCTTAGAATTTCTTGATTCCAAATGCTGCTATTTAGTTTTCTTTAATTTAATGAATGACTTCTATGTTGTGTATTTTCCAATGTTTTAAAAATCTACCCGGTCATCGACCCGGAAAAGAGTAAGGATCGAGGGTCGAGAGGTCGAACCGAGAGCCACCCGTTTTTTTTTTTTAACAAGTTTACGAAAAATTATCAAATATAAGCAAATTTTTCGAATTCACAAAAACTATAACAAACATTCATGCACACAGTTAATACAAATAATTAAATACAATCAACAAAACAATGTCATTCTCAATCCAATTATGTAATGTAAGATAAATTCATAATTTTAAGTAATTAACAATGTCAACTTAAAAACTTAAACAATTAAAAGTGGAAACTTAAAAGTTTCACAATAAATAAAATACTATAACTACAATATAATTTTTAAACAAATAAAAGATTAAAGCCAAAGAGAAAAGGTGCGTGGGACTGGCAATCCAATTTGAAATTTCTGTGGACATTCCTTAGCTCAATTTGACAGTACACTGGTGTACAAGTGTTCTCTTACCCATCACTGTTGATGCTTCAGAACATGTATCCCACATTAGAAGTTCTGGAAAAACTTGAAGTATTGTGGTTCTATAAAATCAACAGGTGATTGACAGCTAAACAAATGGCGTTCTATTTATTTATAATAATAATTGGGCCCAATAACTAGTTATGAAATATTAAATTAATAAATTTGGAAACTGGAAATAAAATTTTGAACCGGACAAAACTGGGAAAACCGGTTACGGGTCACCGGTTTTCTAAAATCCGGGCGGGTCATCAGTTTTGAAGCCGGTTTTTGAATTTAAGGTTTTCAAAGCAAAATCGACCCGATTTTGGGCTTGGTTCCTAGGTAACCCAGTCGAACCGGCCGGGCCGGGCCGATTTTTACAACATTGGTATTTTCACACCAAGTGAGAAAGCATCTTATAACTTGTGTTGCCTTTTCATGGGGAAATTTGTGTTCTTAGTTTGATAAATACATCGTTTACTATAAGACAGGACTAGAGTTCTCTGCGTAAAATACAAGATATTAGCTTATTTTACTTCCTAAATATTGTCCAATACAGTCCAGTCCGTATGGCATGTTTGAACATAGGATGAGTATATTGAATATGCCACAGTGCTACTTATGTTTCATGTAGAGGGTGATAAATTATACACTTAATTTCTAAAATTTGTTTCAAATCCTCGTCGGGAACGACTTAAATAAATAATGTTCTTTAATGAGTTTCTTTAGTACATATAAATTTTATTACGTTCATTTTTTCTATCTTCCATCCCCCAAATAAAAAATCTTGGATCTGTCCCTGATTTAACCCATTGTAGAACATCTAAACTTGCAACCAATCCGACAGTCCATGTTAAGGGCAGTGTCAAATCATATCTTTATACCTTTTCCATGCTTTATAGAAGGATTCAAAGTCATTTTGCTTAAATTGACCTCTCTCGCTCCTGAGTTAAGCTATTTTTGTAGGTGAAAAGAATTTAGCAAGAAACTTTTTAGCCATGTCTTGCCAATTAGTGACACATTCCGATTGTAGAGACTGTAGCCATCCTCTTGCCCTGTCCCTTAAAGAAAAAAAGAAATAATCTTTGTCTAATATTGTCTTCCGTAAAACCATTAATCTATTTAGTGTCGCAAATCTACCATATGAAAATTGGGATCGTCCAGAGGAGATTCGCTGAATTGGATTCATTGCACCATGATGATTCATGCTGGTTTGAGCTCAAAATTATTGGTAATTAATGGTTTGATGCCTTATACTCGAGTAGTCATTCGCAATTGGTAGCATTTGTGCTGCAAGAACTTGTTTCGATAGAATTCTTGCAAGAGATAGTGTAACATGGACATCAATGATTGAGGATTGTGCAATACATAGAAAGGTCGAAGCATTGGAACATTTCCACGAGATGGTGGCAGACGGAATCGAGCCAATGATTGGGTTGCTTATACAGCATTATCAATTATTTCTGTCATCATTGTCCTTGTTGGAATTTTTTTTTCGAACTTTTATACGGGAAAAAAAATTGATGTTAAAAAAATTTATGAGTAGTTTGATTACTAATTTTACATCTAAAAATGTGAGAAGGCTATTATGCTAGTTTAGTCTATTGGATTATGAGAGATATTTTATTTTACTAATCTATCTTTTGGATTGTATAAAGTTTTCATTTGAATATCCTTGTTTGGCCCCCATTTTTTGGAAATGAAAATGGATGGAATAATTTTTTTTGAAAAATGAGTGGTTGAAAAAGAAGGAAATTTTTTCGATTTACGTGTAATATTATTTTATGGAAGATTGTGTGGTTGAAAATATGATAGAGAAAAATGGAATATAACGTAATGTAATTTAATGAGAATCAAATGGGAGCTAAATACGTTATTTATATAAATATTAAAGTACTGCTACGAAAATTATGTCCAATTACCTCATAATAATTAATCCTTGATGCTAGTTTCTATCATTTATGAGACGTTTAAAAAAGCACTGTTTGTTAGGTTTTTGGGCACTGATTTTGGATGATTTAAAAACTACCCAGAATTAGTGTGATGTAATTTGAATCTTATTTCTCAACCCACCATATCAGTAGTTTTTGACCGTTTCTAATTTTCTTCCAAATTTTCCCTTTAAAACAATATTTTACAAGACAATAAAAAAAATTCCTTGTAAATAAAGAAACAAAATAATTGAAAATTTTACTTATAAGTAAAAATCAGTATAAGAAAAAAAATTACTTTTATGTAAAAAAATATTTTTATAAAATAAAAAATAATAATACCAGTAAGAAAAAAATCGCTTATAAAATATAAAAAGTTATAAGTAAAAAATGTACTTGTAAGTAAGAATTAGTTATAAGTTAGCTTATAATTGTTAAAAATTACTTATTGATTAAAATTTTATTATAAGTAAAGAAGTTAAAATTACTTATAAGTAATTTACTTAGAAGTGAAAAAATTTATACAAGAAATTATAAATAAAATTTTCATGAAGAGTTGTACACATTTACTTCATATTGTTTACATGTACTTATCTTATATATATATATACTAGTAGAGATCGTGCGTTGCACGATAATTGATATAACTTTATAAGTGATTTTGTTAAAAAAAAAAAAATTTATTTTATAATATCAAAATATTTAACTATGTGGACTAATTAATGTAATTTATATTACTAACGACACAAAGTTATATTGCATGAAAGTCATCAATAAAATAATCCAAAGATATATTCATTACAGAACAATCTCCCTACTCCTTGAAAGTAAACAGAAAGTTGAAAAAAGAGAAGTATGACAATCTTAAACAACTTCACATCTTTAAGAAGAAGAATAATTTTATTACAGAACAAGCCACTCGTAATATTTCAATTACAAGTACAACATTTTAATGCCTATCATGAGACGTAAAATACAATTGCAATATGATAAGATAGAAAATTAAAGAAAATAAGCGGGATGTAGAATCAATTTCAGGTTCTACCTTTTGTGAAAGATGCAGTGACATGATTAGCATGATCAACATGGGGCTCCGGCTAACCCTTCGACAGGGTCACATATGGTAAATTCACTTGAAATTTCTAAAAATTAAATTCACTTGAAATCACCAAGAAAAAATTGATGTCGATCAGTAAAAATAAAATATACTAAAAACTGGTAAAAAAGAAATGACAAGTGAATGGAAAAGCTGTAAAATGAAGTCTCTCAATTTACGTCTCCGAGAGAGACATGAGAGATGAGAAGATAATCAATGAAAAATCAAGAAATAATGATGAAATCATGAAGCCAATGACATCTTTAAAATGTCATACTATTGAAAACTCTTTACTTTTATTATAGAATAAATCAGAGAAGTGTACCTTCCATGAGTTGGATGCTATCTTAAATTTCAAACAATTCATAACAAAAAGAATGTGTACATACCACTTACTCATAACCTCAGAAGAGGAGTCAAATATCCTAAAAGTCTGCTATATAACTTCAACAGATTTATCAAAATGAATGGAATCAAATCCCAACTATAGACACAAATAAATAACTGAAAGATGAATCAAGAAAAAAATATTGAATATATAAACATGTAAAATAAACGTAAAAATGTAAAGCATTCATCTTCACATTAATTCATTGGTTTGCAGTGTTAAACCAAACTTTGGTCATAGAGAACTTTCTGATAGGTTGTGGAATTAAATTTGATACATCATACATCTTTGTTTTTAAAGTGAATATAAAAATTATGATTCTCTCAAACCTTTCAATGTTAAAGAGTGAAGATGGAAAGTTTGACTTTAGATGAGAGAAGAGATGAAGAAAAACAGATAAGAGAAAAAAAGCAAGGAGAAGTCTGACAAACGTTGTGTGGGAAAAGTAGAGTAAAAAAGCATCGGTGATTACGAGAGAAAATTGAGAAAAGAGGCAATAGAAAGAGAACCAGTGCACTACCAAATGTAAGATTATACTAAATAATAAATATCTCAAATATGTTTGAAAAAAAAAGAATGAAAATAGAAGTAATACTTCCTTACACGTGACAAAGAATACGATCACTTAGATAAAAATAGCACTATTCTAACATAGAGTAGTTTCTAACTTTAAAGAGAGGATGACATTCTTGAATCTATTAAAAACACATGGCATGATTCTATAGATTGAGTTTTTGGAGCTCATTGTGTTTTTGTTATACCCTTCTATTGCTAAGATGAACAATTATTGTCAGTTAAATTGTCATTTATCCAGGACTTCAATTTTTTTAATGTTTTGATGTGACATTTACATTAATTTAGAGTGTGTTTTATAGAGATTATTGGGGAAAGAATGTATTTTAAATAGTGATATGATAGGAAATGTGTAGTTGAAAAATAAGAAAAAGTTATTGATGTGATGAAAAATATTATTTTATTAAAAAATGTGTAGTTGAAAATGAGTAGAAGAATGATAATGAAAAATGAAAATGTGGCCCAAACAGATTCTTAGTTCTCGTACTTAGCACTTCCAATGCAAATATTGTTATATGAATTTGTATGGATAAATAACCAACCACCTCATATAAAATTTAGACATAATAAAATTAATGTAAAAAATCATAATCATCTTTACAAGTATCAAGAAATTTGTTTAAACAGTGCACACGATATATTAAAAATAAATGCACAAGTGAATTAAATTATTGAAGAGATAATTTAATTGATAATTAACTTTCTAGAATTGAAGTAGTCTATAATTTTTGCATACTTTGACCTTATGAACAAAAAGAAATTATTATAATCTTTTCAAAAGTTAGAAATCTATATTGGAGGCGGCAGGAAAAAGTAAAATCATCCATTAGTGGAGGAGAAGATTTTAGAATACTAATCAATATTACATAGAAAAGAAATTTTTAATTGACAAATTTTTTATGGATTTAAATATTCAATAACTTTACAAATACTTGATTTTTCGTGTTGATCTCTGAGGGTAACTAAATAACAGGTCAATGATCCTAGAAAAAATGAAATTTGAAATCTCGCTAGATAATGAGAATGAAGAAGAGCTTCAAAATGAAAAGAAAAATATAATGTTACCCCGTGTTTAGTCCTCTAAAAACACATGAAGCCCATTTATCTCCTATTTTTGAAAGACAAGTTTCAATCCAAAAGGCAAGAAAGAAAGCTCGAGGAAAAAATTCAAAAACAAATAATATTATATAATATAAAGTTTAAAGAGAGTAACTTGTATAGGAAACAAATCACCATGCCTTTCAATTAAAAAAGAATCTATATTCATTTTAAAATTTTATTTCAAATATATATATATATATATCTTGCAGATCTAGAACTATATAATAAAATCGAACCACCATACCTTAAATTCATAGTAAAAATCTATATTCACTTACCAAAAAATATTGTTTCAATAATTCTTTTGATTGATCTATGCTGAAAACGTCAAACATCTGCAAAATAAAAGAAAAATAGAGGGTTTGAACTTTTAGGATGGTAAACACCAAAAAGTTTCGGCAAAATTACACAGCATATACACAAAATCGTGTAAAAAAAATAGAAGATAGAAGAAGATGAAATGAGAAATCTTGCACAATATGGATTGTTGCGTGGAGAATGGAGGAATGAAGTATGAAGCGTTGCATAGAAAAATGGGGAAAGAGTCGGGGAAGTAAAATAAGTTATTAAAAAAATGCAATAATGTCATGCATTAAATAAAATAAAAGGGATAAAATTGATATTAAAATATGACATCAACATTACATCATTAATGATACTTTATGAATAGTAACCAACTTTGCTCTTGTAAGAATTTTGAAAACACTAGATAACGAACTTTGAACCATTTTCAAATTATTTAAAAAATCATCACTAAAAATCACCCAAAATTGATCCTATTAAGCCCATGTTTGCTTTGAATAAAAATCATATTTGAACTAAATGTTGAAAAAAAAAAAAAAAAGTAGAGGAAATATTGTTGTTAAAAAGTTGATAAGATTATGAATGAATTTGAGTAAAATTAAATTTTGAAAAAAAAGGGAAAAACCTTTAGGCTGTGTTTGATAGGTGAGATTTTCCTAGGAAGTTAGAAAATGTATGCTGATTGTCCAACTTTGGACCTGTTTGATGACAAATATTTTCCAGGAAATTTGTTTTTTTTTTCCTCCGGTCATTTGTTGCTTTTTTCCTCAGATTTGAGGAAGTCATTTTCCTAAGGGGTGAGATGGTTTTTGATTTTCGATGTTGTCTTTTTTTTTTTTGGGCAATTGGAATAAATATTAGACTCAATGGTAAAAAAATTCATCACTTTAATTGACAATTTTCATGAAAAATAGAGTCAAACGAGTGATATTCGATATACCTTTTTTTTGGGCAATTGGAACAAATGCTAGACTCAATGGTAAAAAAAATTATCACTTTAATTGACAATTTGTATGAAAAACAAAGTCAAACGAATAGTATTCGATATACTTATTTATATATTATGCAATTGAAACAACTTCTAGACACAATAATAAAAAAATTTATCAAAACAATTTTCATAAAAACACAGTCAAACGCATTCCAAAAGATTCAAAATTTCAAAAATTTTCGGATGAAAAATTATACCAATCAAATATAATGAATGGATAACTCTCGTTAAAATAAGTTCATACGATTTAATTCTCTTTAAATTATTTTCTTTTCACTCAAATTTCACGACGGCAATTTAAGTGTGAAAGGGGAATGTGGAAAAAATTGGCTACAACTGTCGGATAAGGGTTCGAATTTTGAAATATGAATGATGCTCTTGGTAAATAAAAGTTAAAGAACAGTCTTCCACCATATATTTTTTGAAGTATAATCTGTAATTTATCCCTTTATCAAGGCTGAAGGGCAGCGGGGGGCGCAGGGGCGTAATCCCCCCAAAAAAATAAAAATAAATAAGCTTTCAAGCATGCCCCTAGGGTTTCCCACTGTACCAATTCTAGAGAACTGGAAAGGTCGTATCAGATTTATTTGTGTGGAAACGGGCTTAATATAATGATTTTGCACTGAGAATTGATTGTTGTTAATGATGATTTCAATATAAGATTCTCATCTTCTAGCTCCTTAGTTTTTTTTTTTTCCCAAATTGTTGTTTGTTGACGATTACCATACTTAAACAACAGCAATTTTCTCGACAATCTCTCTCTTGAATTTTGATGTGACCGTTTTTGGGTTTCCCCTTGCCTTTAGAACCGGTCGCCCCTCTAGAGTAATCGGTGAAATACCCAGGACCAAGATCCAGTGGAGGCAACTGCCACCACTAGACCACAGGTGGCTCTAACATCTCCCCCATTTTCATATATACTTATTTGCTCATAATTACTTATTCTGATTTTAATGTGGATCATTATTTATTAGTCTTGTTATCTGATTGTTTCCCGGTTATTATTTTCTACGTTATTATTTTATCTATGTTCATATATATATAAAAGGATTTGTTTTCTAGATGAGAAGTTCTCATATATATATATATATATATAGAATTTATTATTGGTTTTGACTATAAAATCCTTTTTTTTTTTTTTTCCTTTTTTTCCCTTCTCGCATTGCATTTATATACATGTATGTTTTATTCATGTACATATGTAGATAGATATGTTTTATTCTGTAAGAGAGTGACCACCAGCGAAAACTTGCCCTTGTTTATGAGTTCTACTTAGCTGCTGTTTGACATCCATTGAAGTGAGTTTTTCTTGGGGAAATTGTAGTTTGGAATAGTGATAATTTGGAGAATGTGTAGTTAAGAAGTAAGGAAAAAAATTGGGTTTACGTGCAAAATATTCTATTGTGTGAATGTATGATTGAAAATAAGTTTGAGAAAAAAAAGAGTTATGATCTGATGGATGCAAACTGGGGCTTAATTCAGTACCTTTTTGACGGGAGTTCAAGACCATGGTTTTATCTTTTAAGCACTGTTTTGCTTTAGTGGAGAGCATGCCTTAATTTAGCTGTTCTCTTAGGCCATAGAAATTGTTGGAACCTTGGGCATGTTTCTTGCAGTTAATATTTGCTGATTCAGGAAATAATTGCTGGTGGTATTTATTTTTCCTTATTTTCCCCAGTTATTTGTAATGGTAAATGGGATTCTTGCGGCTGAATTAGAAGTCATTTATTTGGCTAACTAGAATGATGTCAAGTTTTTGACCCCTTTCTATTGTAACTATTCTGAGCAGGAACTTCATCTGATTGAAATGGCTACATCTTCCCTGAAAGAATACCTAAAGAAATACACGGGTAACAACGAAGAAGAGAAGAAAAAGAAGAAGAGAAAGCCTAAATACAGTGCCGGGGGTGTTCTTATTGTTGATGAAGATCCTGTTTGGCAAAAGCCAGACGACCTTGAAAATGAAGAAGATTTAACTGGTAACTAAAAAGTGTAAATTTTCATTATTTTGCACTTTCAAATCACAGCTCAATTTGTTAATTAACTTAAGGCCTTTAGATGAAGAGAAGCCACAAGTTGATGAGGATATTGAAGTCAATCATATGAAAAGACTGGAGCAACTTAAAATGAGACGGCCTTTTGGTTGCATTTCTGAAGATGGAAGTGGTTGGGTTTCTGTAACTGATAATCGTAAGCACGTGAATTATGATCAAAATTTTGAAAGTTCTCCAGCTCACAAAAGAAGGGCTCACTATGATACTCCACCAAAACCCAACCTAATGGAATCCGGTGCAGCAGATGCTAATTTATCTCCACCAAGGGATCATCGCAAAAGTTACCAGCTGGATGACCAAAATTCTGATATTTCCCCACCTCGCAAAAGGAGGGCTCGTTATGACAATTCTTCACCAAAACCTGAACAAAAGCCTTCCACTGCTGTAGATGTCGATTTATCTCCACCACGACAGCACCACAAGCGATATCACAGTCCTTCTCCTCAGCCTCAAACAAAAATACAATCTTCTGGTGGCCCGCGAGCTCGCTATGATACACCTTCACCTGAACACCATTTCAAAGCTTCAGAGTCAAAAGGAGATATTACTGATTTGTCCCCACCATGGAGGCAACAGACTGGTAAGCTCACTCCATCTCCTGAACTAGAAAAAAATATTTGCACATTCTGGACCCCTGGACTCACTTAATGGAATATTTCATGTGCCTTTGCAATAGGAGACATTTCGCCTCAGAGGAAGGGGAAGAAGGATAAATCCATTTCCACTGATGTCTCTGCTAGGAAATCGAGATGCAGTTTTGAGGATGATGCCTCGGATTTTGCATATCAAATTTCAGACCTTTATCCTCCAAGGAAGAGGCGGAGAGGTTCTCCATATTTGACACAGGAACCAAAAACTGGTTTAGTTAGTGGGCTAGATATCAAAGAAGAAATTACTCAAAAGAAGAAGAGTGATTGGTTGAGGTAATATGTAACCCCTGTCCAGTTAACCCACGCACAAGAATCTCACCTGTTTTAATTTCTCAAGCTAACATATATGTATTTGTAGGTATAAAGAGATGTATCCTTCTGTGAGTGGCCGAGATGCGGAACCCGTGTATCGCGACAAAGAAACAGGTCAGAAAGAAGCTTATCCTTGTGTCATTATTTCCTGCCTTACACGTACAGCATATACTCACTCCATCTGTTGTAGGAGAACGCATGTCAAAGGATGAGTTCTTAAAAGCTCAGAAGAAAGAAGAGAAGCCCAAGGTGCTGTAACTGTTTATTTTTTTGTAAAGGTCCAAATTTATATTTATAGGTATCGCCCACATGGTTTTAAGTCCACAACATAGTTATAACGTTAAATATGTTCCACATTGGGTATGAATTAAGTCATGAGCTTGCTTCCAAGTTGTTTGAGCTTAGATAAAGTGAGCTTGAGCTCGACTCAATCTTCATCAAGATTGAGCCAGTCCAGTACTTGATAGAGTCAACCTCAAGAGTTGGCTAGCCAGCTTGCTGTTGACTTGAACTTTGATTTTTATGATTAGGCTCAGAGCATGAGAATTCCCAAAGTATTTGGCTTAGCTTGTTTGCAGCCCTGGCTGTAGTGTTTAATTATTTTTTAGCAATATCAGGAAAGCTGTGGTGGTAATCATAGATTGGAGTATCTTGATTATATATAGTAGACAAAGGATGCTGTAATAGTAAAATTTAATCTACTGATGAAGAGAAAGTAGATAATGTTATTTCTTTCTCTCATTTAAAACCGTGTACGAGACTTCGATCTCACAAGGCTATTAATATACTTTTTGATCAATAAAAACACATTCCCAAACCGTACAAGCTTCTTGCAAAGCATATGATTTTCTGGATGTAGATGATACCTACTATTATTTAAGGTAATCAAGTAATTAACATCTATCGAACCAAGAAATCATCCTTACTCAGAGATCAGACTATGAAGCTTCTTGTTGAGTTATGTATTTTAAACTAATAAACCTTGGTTCCAAGAAACCATATCTTCTGCTGAGACATTTTTGGTAGAAGAGTAAGCCCTTTTGATTGCTATCTTTTTCACATAGTGAGGTGACCTATGCTGGGGTCTCCTTCGTCCTAGTCTTCACTGATGTAACCCCACAGGGATTTTAAGTGAAAATGTGATTTTCGGGAGAAGGAGAATGTTATCTAGTTTTTGTATTAAAAAATCTGACACTTGTTCATTTAGATGTTTTTATTAGATTCTTATATCTGTTGGTTTTTGTTTTCTTTTATGAAATAAAAATAATCTGATTTGATTCTACTTTAGTCTATTTTATCCACTATTAAAGACAACATCCAGTGTTTGCATTGGAATGGAATGACACAATATATTACTTGTCTTATTTGGTTCTAGAGATTAACTGTCTTATTCATTCAGGAAATAAAGCTGGAATGGGGTAAGGGGTTAGCTCAAAAGCCGGAAGCTGAAGCTAGACTGCAAGAATTAGAAGCTGAGAAGGATAAACCGTTTGCACGGAACAGGTAATAAAGATTCAATAATGGGTATTGTAATAGCAATAGATTTGAAACTGGACTTGGCATTGGAATGTTTTCATGCTCCCTTTTCAGAACCGTGAGGGAAGTTGAATCCCGTGATTGCTTAATTGTTTTATTAAATAGGCTGCACGGCGAATTTGTCATTTACGTACTTGTTACAATCAGTGCTTGTTTAGTAGTGCTTATGAGTTGTGAGACCTATTAAACGTGTTTGTAATAAGTGGGTAATTGTGGGTTCTACAAAATTATGTATAAAAATTATGTTTGACGAGTATAATTATAATCTTAAGCTTTGTTAAACATGCTCTTAATTGTACTTAGCATATGTGACAATCATTTGTTTAAAGTTATCAATTCTATGGATGTGATATTGGAAGAAATAGTGGTAAATAGCCGGTTGACCCGGTCACTTTTTCATAATAGCTTTTGACCGGTATTAAAAAAAAAAAGATAAAACATAAAAATCAAACAAAACTTGTAGTTACCTATTTGTGACCTTTTCAAAAGAAGAGAGAAAACAAGAAAAAGAAAAAGTAGCAAATTCAGACTCCAAGATTAAAAACGAAACAGATGGCACCGTTCATCTTCTTCAACTTCTAAACTTGGCAATGTCAGGTTTTTTTTTTTTTTTTTGGAAATCTTTAATTTTTCATTGTGGCGATGTAAATATTTGATTTTTTTTTCTTATTGAATGTGTTAATTTGTGAGTTTAATACAAAATTTGAGGATTATTTATGGTTAAAATGAAAGAAAAAGTCGAATTTGAGATTGAAATGGGTTAAAAAAGTGAAAAAATGGAACGGAGCTTGTAGGCCCGGACTCGAACCCTTTTTTTAAGTTTAATTCATTTATTTTATTTATTTCCTTTTTTTTTAATCTTAAATCTTACGTTTTTTTTAATTTCCTTTTTATTTATTTTTCTTAATTCACTTTCTTTTAATAAAATATTTTTTTCATTTTCCTTTTTTCCTTTTTGTATGTATTTTTTTTTATATCCTTTTTTTAAAAGAACAAATTTTGAATCTTATAATTTTTTTAAATTTATTTCATTTTCCATCAATTATTTTTCATTTTCAGTTTTTTGCTTTTAATTTTTTTTTGCTCATTTACGTATGTGTGTTTTTTTCCTTAATTTAATTTACTTTCCATTAATTTAATTCAATTTATGTGTTAATTTTTTTATTTTTTTTACTTTTTTTCTTTGCTTTGCTCGGCTTGTAATATTTTTTCTATTTTCTTTAATTTAATTCAATGTGTAATTTTATTTTTTATTTACTTTTTTTTTTAACGTGGGAGGAGATGAATTTATTTCTTGCGTACATTATATAATCTGATTGGTTAAATTTTAAGATATGCTAAATATTGATAATCTCTTGTATATGGTTTTTACGTGTATTATTTTTTGCAGGATGGAGTACCACTTGAACAATGTTATGAGAGCTCGTTCGGGAAAAGTTACGTCGAATTGTAATTTTTCCAGCTATGCGACAGTATTGGAGGGGCTCGATGAGGAGCACATAAACATACTCCATCGATCGTTCCTATGGTCCTTCTATTCGTTGAAGGACATGCAGTTTTCTGGTCGGATTATTGATTCATTATTACTTCGGCTGCTTAAGCCAGTCGATGGCGATACGCTGCATTTTGCCATGGGGGACGGGAAGGTATTGAGATTCTCAATCCTTGAATTCGTCCTCATTACAGGCTTGAAATGTAATGGGGAAGAAGCAGCTAGGGCTCGTATTACAGCAAATAAAAGGTTGCTGAATTTATATTTTGGAGGTAAAGGGTCCGTTACACCCCCACAATTAGAGGACGCATTCAGGAAATGCGATCACATGTTAGACAAGTTGAAGTTAGGGTTGGTGTTCATTCTGGAGAGTGTACTGAGGTGTCGACACCGTAAGGCATCGATCGACCTTTTTTCGTTGGATGTTGTTGATGATATTGATGCCTTCAACAACTTTCCATGGGGTCGGAGATGTTATATCGATACGCTACATTTCTTTAGGAGAGTGCATTCGATGCCTAAGTCGGAAAAGGCCGAGCGCAAGTATGATGTATATGGCTTTCCATTGGCTTTGCAGGTAAATGTTTAACTTGATAAATGTTAAATTTTTTATTAAATGTATAAGTATAATAATTGTAATTGTTGTAGATATGGGCGTATGAGGCTATCCCCGCTTTGGGTAGCAAGTGGGCGATCAGAAAGGAGACTAGTTGCCCACGAATGCTTCACTGGCGAGCACATGAGAAGCCATTGGCCAAAGATTTGACATATGTCCTCGACGATCCTCAGGTGAGTATTATATGTTTGCAATTTATATTGTATGTATATTTACTTGGCTCAATACAATGATCGTTAACACGTTGAAATGTCGGTATGCCAGCTTGAAGTCCACGCTGAGTTGACTGCTTCGATGGATGAGGAGGATCAGATGTACATGCGTGAATTATCTGTTTCACATACTGAAGACGATCCATTGTTCGAGTCCGTTCCAGATAGAGATAGGGTATGTTTATTTAATATCATTAGTTATTCTAACTTACAATATACGTTTGTGGATTATTAATGTTAATCTTTATATTATTTGTATAGGAGCGTCATCCAGTGGAACGACGATCGCCTCCGCTTCGGATATCTCCTTCACCTGCACCGATTAGATTTCATCCACCCGTTAGATCACCTTCTCTTGCATCCAGACACCTCCCACGTAGATCTCCTACACGTAGTCGTAGTGCTTCTATCGATGATTTGTTTGAACTTCTGACTACATTTATCAGAGAGATGAGAGGCGAAGTAGCAGAGTTACGTCATGATGTCAAGATGCTACGAGCTTATTTAAGAGACATTCATACTGAGGTCGTAGCGGTACGAGGTGACATAGCAGGCCTGCGAGAGACTCGCAACTCTCGGGATGTAGCGGGTAACAGAGGGATTGGCGGTTCTAAGGATGAGGGGTGACGGAGGGACTAGCGGTTCTCAGGGTGAGGGGGTGACGGAGGGACTAGCAGTTTTTAGGGGTGGGAGGTGACAGAGGAGATGATGAGATATGGTATGATGATTCGTCGTGGCTGTCGGATGCCTCATTCGAGTCTTTCTTTGCATATACGACGGAGGATGTGGCCTCGATAGTACCAGAGGCGGTGGCGGAGGGAGTACTGGAGGAGGCGGCGATGGAGGGAGTATCGGAAGAGGAGGATGAGGCAGAGGGGGTACCGACGGAGGAAAGAACGCCAAACATGATGATGTCATCTTTGTGTCGGAGGGGATGACGAAGGTGAGTAAGGGGAAGAAGCGTGATGTGGGTCGGTAAGAGGTCGAAATTGTCGTCACAGTATATCGTTTCTCCCTTCATGGCCAAGGCTAAAAGAAAGATGTTCATGGACAAGACGTTTCTCAATCTCTTTCGTGAAGTCGACCCTGTGAAGCACAAAGCATTTGATGAATGGTTCAAATTCCTTAAATTCGAGCAAGTATTTTTATGATTTTGTTAAAGTATATATGAGATCATCTTTGCCTTTTTTAACATTTCACTTTTTTCATTTTTTCAGAGTTAGCTACAACATCGAGGAGAAGACGATTTCGAACACTAAAAAGTGGTTTGAAGATGTACTGACGAAGTCAGCTTGGCTCCCCGATGGTGTAAGTCTATTTTCGTTATTTATTATGTTTATGTAATTTGTTGTTTTATCTAACCTTAAAGAAAAAAGCAATGAGGGATACTGTAGATGCAATAGTAATCCAAGCCCATTTTACTGTACAACGTGATTTTTTTTTTTTTTTTTTTCACTTTTCACCATTTCTCTACGCAATTTTTTCACTTTCTCCATTTCTTTACGCAACATACATGCTGTTTTACTTCTCACCCTTATCACTTCCAAACCAATTACGTCCAAAATTCTTTTTTTTTCTGCTATTTTTTATTTTGTGTATGTATTTTGCTTCATGTTTTATGTTGAATAATGAGGTGATTTTCAATTGAAAAAAAAAAATCACTTTCATTGAGCAGCACTCTGCGCTGCACGGAGACGAGACTCCGTGCTTTGCAGAGATCTAACATCGCGCAGCGCAGAGTATCTTCCATTTAAAGGGACGTTTATCCAATCCGTTTACCAAATTAGATCTACTACCCCAACATATCGAACAAAATCCACAAGCAGCCGTAAGCAAAAGGAACCTCCCCCAAATATCTCTGTTTATAAAAATCCTGCTATTTCAGTTTTTTGCGACCAATTTTTGAGGAAAAAGAAAACATCAATGGAGGATGTTTTGTCTACGGAAGACCAACGAAGTATGGTCTCTTCGTTTCTTGAAATCGCAGTCGATCAAACAACCGATACCGCCCGTCAATTTCTTCAGGTTCACCCATTTTTCTCTAGATGCGTTTGTATGCAATTTCTTCTGTGTAATTACCCATTTGTTTTTTTTTTTTTTTTTTTTTTTGAATTATGGGATATGCATTGTTTATTTTAGGGAAAATTGCAGCGGAGGTCCCAAACCTTTCATTTTTCTGCAGATAATAACCTAACCTTTTACTTTTGCAATTGCAGTCTCAATCCTTTATACTTAACTACAGTCGTGGTCCAAATCATTGATTCCGTCCATAATACCGTTAGCCAGCATTAAATTTGCAATTTTGACTGAAATAGACAAATTAAAAGAAGGGCAAAATGGTATCTTTACAATTTCCATAAAAAATTAAATAAAAAAATAAAGAAAAATAAAATCCATCTTCCCAAACCCATCCCCAAATCAACATACCACCCCAACCAAAACGGACCACCGCCGCCACAGCCATAACCACCACCGCCATCGCCACCACCACCTCTCCCTCCATCGTCCATTACTTCCCCCACCAAAGTTGATGGATGCACATAAACCTCAACCCATTAAAACCTCAAAAGCAACAGATCTGTTGCCCCCCTTATGTGGATTTAGGAATTCTGGTCCTTTTGAAATCCTTTTCACTAATTTTCGTTGTTGCTAGTGCCAAATTCTTAATGGGTTTCCACAGTTTGCAACCCAAACATATGTGGGAGTTAGGATTGAAGCATACCAAATACCCAAGCACCAGCAGAAATTTCTGTTGAATTCCTTTTGTCAAGTAAACCTTTCATGTGTACGGCCATTCTCCTTCGTTTAATTGAGCCTTTTGATCTTGATGAAGATCTCATACTATGCTCATCCCCATCTTCCTCGTCTTTCCTTTCATACTCCAACTCTCCAGAAGAAACTGGACATGGCTTCTTGTTTAACAAACGGATGTGTCTACATGAAGAGTGGCTACCACCATTAGAACCTCCAATACTCTAAGCTTCCATTGCTTTCCTTACAGAAGTTTTCGTCTTTTTTGGTGATAATTCTTCTCTAGTTGAAACACTCTGAAGTTTGATTGGTGTTGTTACACCACATGAGACATTAGTACCTGCAAACATCCTTGCTTTTTTAATAGATGTGTCAAAATTGTTGGGCAAGGTGTTTGATTCCTTTGGCAATAACCAATCATTGTTCTGTTCTTCATCTTCATCGTCTTAATCCAAGATCAACCTTCTCTTCCTAGTGACTCCAGATGTATTTCTCAGGCCTTTGGGCATTTATCCATTGATGCAATGGCTTTGCAGTTCTTGTTTTGCCGTCAACACCGCCATTGTCACTGCCAATACATACAAAAGAAGGTGCCATTGATTTAATATAATACACCAAATTCAGTTACCAAGAATTATTGCGAATGGTACATTATGCTCTTTCTTTGTGGATTCTGCAAACCCTTCAAATTTCTTGAAAAATGAGTTGAATTTGGACTTGAAAATTATGGGTTTTGTTAGTGGTTCTTAAACTGATAAAACGAAAAAATTCTATAAATAAATGGATAGGGGCAGGGGTGGCGGTGGTGGTGGTGGTGGTGGCGGCAATGGGCCAGTTGAGGGAGAGGTGGTGATAGTGATGGTGGTGTTGTGGCGGTGGCGGTAGATTTTGGTTGGGGTAAGGGTGTTTGATTTTGGGATAGGTCTGGAAGATGGATTTTATTTTTGCTTTTATTTTTTGTTCTTTATTTAATTGTTTAAAGAAATTGTAAATATACCATTTTGCCCTTCATTTAATTTGTCTATGTCGGTCAAAATTGCAAATTCACTGCTGCCTAACGACATTATGGACGGAATCAGTGATTTGGACCACGACTGCAGTTAAATATAAAGGTTTGGACTGCAGCCCCAAAAATAAAAAGTTATGGTATAATCTGCAGAAAAATGAAAGGTTTGGGACCTTTGCTGCAATTTTTCCTTTATTTTATGTTCCAAGATGTGTTCTTTAAATCAGAAGTTTGTGTCTTCATGTGGGAACCATCTAATTCAAGTTGGTTTCACATCAATGTACAAGTGACTGAAAATTGTGTGAAAATGAACTGGACGAGATTCGTGTTAGGGCTTTGTTTCGTCTCTTTCGCAAAGGGGGATGACCCTGTATTTTTTATGTGCATTAATTAGGTTTGCCTAGATAATCTTTGTTATATGGAGCATAGAATGTAAAATCATTATTAGAAAGTAAAGAATTAGGATAATCTTTTCCTGGAGCAATGATTACTCGTTGATTGAGCTGGGAAGTTCTCCCTTATATTTTTTACATATGAATATCTTTTACATCTTTACTCGAATTATGGAGTAAGCTAGCTATTTATGTGATCTTAAGTAATTATGTGATAACCGTGATCCCAACTGGAGGATGATAGATGAAGGATGAAAATATATATGACGATTGTTTTGGCTAGGTAAGTACGTGATTAGCAATGTCATAATGAAAGAAAAAAAAATCCTTCAAAGAGTGAACTTTGGGGACCCAGTGCAAATATATTAATATTTCTATGAACTTGTAGATTGCCTAAAAGATAGAGCTAGATAATATAGTGAAATAAATTATTAGTTGCAGATTTAGGATTCAAAGTAGAAAGCACTATCTTTTGACTGCTCTGTTCGATGATTAAGCTAAAGGGTGTTTCTAAAAGTGAACATAATGTCTTTATCAAGCTCGGTCATTTGTATTTGCCCACTTAACTCGGAAGAATATTTTCATATTATTCATCTACCTCAAAGGGTGGGAATATCTTTACATTGTAAATTTTTAAAGAAATCTAATTTACTTATCAATTGATTGGTAATGGTAATATTACATTTTGCAGTATACTTATGAATAAATATATTGTTGCATTGCAAATATGATCATAATTGCCTTCTATGTGACTTTGTTTCTGCTGGAAGCATTTAGAGATATATACACTTATGATTAAGTGTGAAGTTCTAAAATTATTGAGTTGAACAGATATGCTCTCAGGTACAAGATACGTGATTGAGTGCAACTAAAGTATTGAGTGGTGTAAACTTGCAACAGTAGCTTAAATTTTTTGTTGTTTGTGTATATACATGAACTTCATGCACTTATTGATTCGTTAACAGTAAATAAAGAGCCTGAGTTAAGATTTGTCTTCTAGCCATCATGTCAACCTTACTGTATCGTTGACCATCCATCGGGATTGTGTTGTGTTTGTCTTAGCTTCCCCTAAGGTCTATTCTATTGAAAGGTCATCTCTTGAATTCGAGCAATGAAAGGAGGATGATAGCCACACGACAATACCTTATTTATACACTTGCAAAGACAGTAGTCTTAGTGGGCAATGCATACCAAAAGGTTCGAAGAAGGAACACTCTTTAAGAGTAAATAACCAAACCATCAATTTGTATTAAAACCAAATGCTAATAGATTTTCGATAACATGAACTCAAGTTTTTGGACAAATTATTGTGGTGCATTAAATTTGGCTTTTGGTATGACCTATTGGAGCGTCTCATCTATAGTTAAAAAAAAAAAAAGAATCTTTATGTTTGGCTTTTGCATATCAAGTTCTACAAGTTGGTGCGGCTGAGAAGATCTGTTGAGTGAGATTTAACTTATAACTGTGAAAAGCATGAGAATAAAGATTTAATTTTAAAAGAGTGTTGAGAAGAAAATAATTATGACATTATAGACAGAAAGAGAAGGGAGAGAAACCAGTAAGTAGAATTATTCCACATGATTAGATAAAAGCTCTATAAGGAGAATTTGATATCTCCTTATTTATTATGGAACTGTGAAAAGATTGAGAACAATAATTCTATTGCAATTGAGGAAATAATCATGACTTCAGAGGTTAAAAATGAAAAATAGAATGAAACCAATAAGAAAAATTATTGCATGTGATTCGAAAAAGATGTACAAAGAGAATCTGATGTTTATTTTTGCAGTGAGGACTAGGATTCAATTTATTGAATGAGTGAATCTTCTTTGTACTCTTTTCCACTGTAAATCTGTTTATGCAGTGGGGAGTATGCCAACACATATCTCAAAATACAATATGTTTGGAAGGGTCTTTAGATAATTCCATAATATTATATTGCATTTGACATTTTGTTTTCTTGCCTGGTTCCTTGCCGGATTATGTTGACTTATCTGTTTTTTAATTTTGTGCATCTAACTTCTTAGAAGTTATATTTTCTATTCTTGATGTTGGAGTTGTGGTGCAGGCCACAAGCTAGAAACTTGAGGATGCTATTCAGCCTTTTTATTTAGGAAATGAAGGTGGGGCTGCTGTGCCATCTTTCTATCCCTCAGAGCTCGAAAATGATGTACCATTGCATGATTCGATTGTAAGGTATGTCATGTGAACACAACCTAAATATGTAGTCCTGTTCATTTTTTTAATCTCTGTATCTTATTTACTTGTCTTTTGTTATTTAACACAGAGGAGTAAAAGAGGATATTGGAGATCAAAAGGGGAGACAAGTTGACGGAGATGATGTACGGACTCTACCTGTGAAAAGGGAGGTTTTCAATGATAATTCAATGCTTCATGGGTATATTATCTCTCTCTTTCATTAAGAAATATGATGCTTGTCTGCCTTTATGGATTATTGTACAAGTAAATAAAATGGCTCAGCGTAATGAATATATTATCTTTATATTATTATCACATTAAGCATATGGTAATCATTAATATGCTGCACAAATTTCTGGTAGAAACTTCCAACTGACCATGATTGTCAAGAAATTCCAAAACTTTTCATTCTATTGCAATGTCTATCCACTTATTCCCATGATAAGGTTCTTCTTGGTGACCACATATAGTCTGGAGCGAGGACAGGATAAGCATTTCGAGTAGATTACACCTGAAAGTTACTGTCCTGAGATCTCAAGAAGGCTAAAACTGGTAATCATTAATATTTTATACTGACTCTGGCAACGAGTTGGTCCACTTTCAGGTCAAGTCGTCATAACATAAGATTTGGCAGTTTTACATTTGCTGATGAAGATTCTACTCGCTTTGATCTTCTTAATATCAATATCACTAAATTCTGGTAAACAATATGAGTGCATTGTCAGTTGTTATTACCTACTGTATTAGTTTTACATTTTCTTCATTGGAATTCATCAGAACTATACATGCATGCTTGGATATGCAATTGTGCTATTACAGATATTTTGATCCATGGGTTTGTTGAAATCACAGTATCGTAGAGTTCAATTCTGGTTCACATTTTCAGTTTTCTCATTGCATCATATGTTGTTCCTTCTTAAACTGCAAATTGCTGGTTTGAAGTTTAGGTGGACAGTATGAGGACTGGTGGAGAGCAGATGCACAAACTCCAGGCGAAGAGCTGCAGAAGGCACTTGGTTGGGCTTTGCAGAAATGGTGCAGACTGTAGTAAGATACAAGTAAATCAACCATGCTATCTCCCAAACACAGTAAAGGATCATGCTTCTTATGCATTCAACAGTTACTATCAGAAGTTGAAGCGCAATGGTGCAACTTGCTACTTCAATGCTGCTGCAATTTTAACTGCTCTAAATCCAGCTTTAATATTTTTGGCCAGGTATCTTACACCCTGTTTTGCATTTTAATGTTCTTCAATAACATTCTTCGTTCTAAGATGCCACCCAATTAAACACTAATCACTTCATAGAAAATTTCTTCTGCAGTGGGCTGTTACAACAAGTATATATTTTTCAGTAGCACAGTTGATTCAGGTGATAATTCTACTTAGCACAGGTGGACAGACTAGAGGTGGATACGAAGCCTTGAAATATGTAGTTATTGCATTTCATGGTGGAATTCTGCTATTACATGCTATCTTGAACTGTCTTCCTATCTCGCTGTTATCCTTCTTTGGACAGCTTGCTGCTGCCTGGAATGTATTAGGTACTAATAATTTCTTACTTCTATTAAATATTAATGTAAAACTGCCATTGGTCACCAGCCTATTGTATTTGATAGCACCATCCTCAATTCTAACAACAAATTAACAACTACAAGTCAATAAGTAGCTTAAAACGTACGACAAAAGGTTTTCAACGACCATATAAATGATTCACAAGGAAATTGGTAATGAATAATTAAAATGATTAGAGCTCAAATATATGAAATTGAAAGTGGAGAACTAAGAAAAAATAATTAACTTTTGTTCGTCAGTACATCAATTGAAATTCTGTATGATGTAACTTATATATCTATAAGCTATAACTCAAAGCCAGTTACAGAAACTGAAAATAAATAATTTTTTCTTTTTAGCTGAGAACTAATATTTCAAATAGTGGCAGTTGAAAGTAAATCTTTTAATTTGGGGTTAGTTATATGTAAAACTTAAAATCCGCAAAACCAAGGCGATAAAATCCGCACCGCAACCGAAGGAGGCTTATCTCATCTGGTGGGACTTTTGGTGGATATAAATTCGTGGCCAACTAACTAACATGCCAATGGATATTCAGTTGGCTAGAAGGATTAGGGGTGAAAGGGCTTAGATATGATAGATTATATTTAGACTTTGGGTTAAAACTTGCAGATGGAGATGGTAGTGTGATAAATCTTTGATTTTGGACTTCGAATTCAAATTTGTAATCGCATATGTAAAAAAAAATTGTGGGAATGTAATGCTTAATGCAATTGTCAAAAAACAAAAAATCACACTTCTTCCCTATCCATTCTTATCCGATTGTTGTAATCGCCATTGCCACTGAGAGTGAAGAATTCATTGCAGCTGGTGGGATAGATGGGCCAGCTGCGGTGTTGGTAGTTGGGCGGATGGTGTAGAAGAATGAATTTTTTTTTCCTTGTCAATTTTTATTTAGTAGATTTTAATTTTGATTTTTTTCTTTACATATTTAGTTTTGAGCAAGGGCATAATAATCTTTTTAGAGAATTTTTTGAATTTTCATTGGTCAAAGAAACGGTTTCTGTCATGCGAGGATCCGACTTTCACAATGGTGAATAGATTGGATAGTCAAACTCTCACTTTTAAAGATAAGGGAGCTAATGTCACACTAAGCCTCCGTTTGACAACCATTATTTCTAAACTCTTTAATTATCATACTCATTTTTAACTACATATTTACACAATTAGTGACACATTCTCATTGTAGAGATTGTAGCCATCCTCTTGCCTCGTACCTCAAAGAAAAAAGAAATAATCTGTCTAATATTGTCTTCCGTAAAGCCATTAATCTAATTAGTGTTGCAAATCTACCATATGAAAAATGGGATGTCTAGAGGAGATCCGCTGAATTGGATTCAATACACATGATGATTCATGCTGGTTTTAGCTCAAAATTATTGGCAATTAATGGTTTGATGCCTTGTACACGAGTAGTAGTCATTCACAGTCAGTGGCATTTGTGCTGCAAGAACTTGTTTCGATAGAATTCTTGCAATAGATAGTGTAACATGGACATCAAGGATTGAGGGTTGTGCAATACATGGAAAAGGTTTCAAAGCATTGGAACTTTTCCACGAGATGGCAGATGGAATCGAGCCAATGATTGGATTGCTTATAAAGTATTATCAATTATTTCTATCATCGTTGTCATTGTCATTGTCGGAAGAAATTTTTCGAAATTTTTATACGAAAAAAAAAAATAGATGTTGAAAAAACTTATTTGAATAGTTTGATTACTAATTTTACATTAGTTTAGTCTATCTGATTATGAGAGAGATTTCATTTTGCTAATCTATCTTTTGGATTGTATAATATAAAGTTTTCGTTTGAATATAAATACATTATTTATATAATATATATTATAGTATTGCTACGAAAAATTATGTCCAATGACCTCATAATAATTAATTGTTGATGCTGGTTCTGATCATTTATGAGACGTTTAAAAAAGCGCTGCTTGTTTGATTTTTGGGCACTGATTTTGGATGATTTAAAAATCACTCAGAATTAGTGTGATGCAATTTGAATCTTATTTCTCAACTATAGTTTTTGACCATTTCTAATTTTCTTCCAAATTTTCCCTTTAAAACAATTATTTGCAATACAATACAAAAAAATAAAAAATAAAAAAATTTACTTATAAATAAAAAACACAATAATTGAAAATTTTACTTATAAGTAAAAAAGCACTTATAAGAGGAAAAAAATTTACTTTTATGTAAAAAATATTCTTATAAAGTAAAAAATAATAATACTAGTAAGGAAAAAAATCACTTATAAAATATAAAAAGTTATAATACTTGTAAGAATTATTTATAAATTAGCTTATAATTGTAAAAAAATTACTTGTGAGTAATTACTTATTAATTAAAATTTTATTATAAGTAAAGAGGTTAAAATTACTTATAAGTAATTTACTTAAAAGTGAAAAAAATTATACAAGAAATTGTAAATAAAATTTTCATGAAGTGTGGTACATATTTACTTAATATTGTTTACATGTACTTATCTTATATATATATATATAAGTAATTTCATTCTTTTTAAAGAATTTTGAAAACATTTGGTGGGGATTAACATCAGATTTTTAGTAAATTGTGATAGAAATTTTTGAAATGTGTGGTTAAAAAGTCGTGGGACCCAAAAAAGATGTGGTTGTTATTGATTGTTTGACTTTGATTTAGATTAAAATCAAATTAAAATCTAGAACAAACATGTTTTAGATAACAAACTTTGAACCATTGTTTAGATTATTTAAAAAACCATCACTAAAAATCACCCAAAATCGATCCAATTAAGCCCATGTTTGCTTTGAATAAAAATCATACTTGTAATAAATTTTGAAAAAAAGTAGAGAAAATATTGTTGTTAAAAAGTTGACAAGATTCTATGAATGAATTTGAGTAAAATTAAATTTTGACAAAAATGGGAAAAACCTTTAAAGAACCCCATAACGGTTACCTAAAACTCTCAAGCATGCTCCTAGGGTTTCTCAAGGAATTACGTGAAAATAACCCAAATTTGAACCCATATTTCCAAAGTAAACTAAAAATGAAGCCAAATTTCCAAAATGACCTTTGACCACTTTAAAATTTTAAAAGTTGCTAAAATACCCTCAATATAAAAAATTTCAAACAAGTCATTCTATAATAAATCAAATTACATTTCGGTCCCTAAAAATCTTGATTTACTAAAAACTTTGATTTTAACTACACAAAAACCTTATATAGAAATCATGAAAATTATAAAATAAGGTAAATATTACAAGTTAAAAATAGATAAGAAATATTATATATTTGAACCCATTCCTAATAAATTAAAAATAATAACATTAGGTATAATTAAAGAATTGCCTAGAGAAATAAAGGAACAAATATTATATAAACTAATTATAGATACGATAAAAGATAGACATATATATGAAATAATTATAAAAAAATTCGAAAGTATTTTATATTATTATGAAATATACTAATCCTCATAAAAATTTTGGAAATTGAAAATACTGAAAAATTAGAAACCGAAGTATACGAAGGAATAGAAGGATATGCTTTAAAAGGAAAATTTGATTGGGAAAAATTTAGAAAAATAAAGCAGAGTTAAACCTTAAACCACCAGGAAAAAATATATTATTTAATATTTTAGGATCAACTTTTAGAAGGAAAAAATTAGTCATTAATGAATATCACGAAATAGAAAAAGCCATAGATGGCAAACATACACAAGGAAAAATAAAACTAATTCTAATAACAAAAAGAAATATTATTGAGTTTTTAGGAAAATTAAAACAAGAAAAAAGAAGTAAAATATCTTGTGTTTATCTTGTTGGAGTACAAATAATAATAAAATCATGTTTTAAAGAAGGAATTAATAGCCCTATAATTCTTAATTTACAAGATGAAAGATGTATTACACCAGAAAATGAAAATTTAGGAATAGTCAAAGGAAAGTTAGCCTATGAAAAATTAAAATTTACTTGTTATCCTAGATATTGTGTACATATAAATGATAAAAAATTTAGATGATTGTCTTAGTCTACATTTTAAGATGACTAATAAAATATTAAAAGATGATAATAAAGTTTTTACTATATTATACCAAGGATTATATTGTTATACAAATAGTAATTATGGAAATATATATAAAGAAATACCTTTTATAGAAATAGAAAAGAATTTAGAGATATAGGAGAAGCAATCTTACCTAGGGAACAAGATATAGAAGAAATAGAAAATTTTGAAATAGGACATGATGATGCTATAAGTATAGATCAACCTATAATACCAAAAACAAACAACTTATAAAGAAAATAAGATAATTATTGGAAGTAGCTCAACAAAATATGATATTTCAAAAATAAGATAAAATAAGAATAATAGTGTCTATGGAATCAAAGGAAATTTTTTTAATGAAAATAAATGGATAAATGAAAATAAAATACTTATTGATACATGAGCAAGTCAAAATCATATTTGCTCTCTTATTGATGAAGGAATTAAAAATAAACAAGTTGAACCCTATAACTATAGAGACTTTGAAGGAAAAATAAACTCTTGTGATATTATAGGACAAGTTCAAATTAAACTTGGAAGTTTATTATTAAACATAGAATGTTACATAGATAATAACATGAATTTTGATGAACATCCAATATTATTAGGAAATTTATTTTTAGAAAGTCTTGATAATTATGAAATAGAAAAGGAATGAATTCTTATTATACATCAATGAATAACTACATATTGTCCTAAAGAAAAATGCATAGAGAAATAAAATTTTCAATAAGTGTATATATACAAATAACCATATTCGAATAAAAAATAACTTCTTGTGCCTTAATTGATATATGAGCTGAAATCACTGTCTTTAAAGAATTCTTATTATCTAACTGGATAGAAAACAAACAACAATTAACTTTGCAAGGAATAATTGGAGCAAAAGAATCCTTAAAATACAAAAATGAAGATATAAAAATCATTATAGGATCTAAAATTGTAACCATAAAAAATGTCAATCAATATAATATAAATTATTGTGATATTATTCTAGGAAATGACTTCTTACAACAAGCCAAAATATTTATACAATTCAATTAAAAACACCATGTGGACACCTATTAAAAATAGCCAGAGAATTTAAATCATTCAGAGTTCAGCCAGTCCAGCGTGGTGATAAGATTGAATATTGACCCAAATTACTCAATTATAAAATTAAAACAATAACATTTGAACAAATAAAAGATATTCTTGCAAAAAATTATAGTGAAAATCTTTTAGAAAAATGGGAAAAAACAAAAATTTATGCTAAAATTGAATTAGTAGAACCTACCATAATAATTAGAGTAAGACATATGCCCTATAATCAAGAAGATAAAGAATAATTTAGAAAACAAATTACAGAATTACTAGATCAAAAACTAATAAGGAAAAGCAATAGTCCTCATAGCAGTCCAGCCTTTATGGTTAGAAATCATTCAGAAATAAAAAGAGAAAAAGCAAGAATGGTTGTAAATTATAAAGAGTTAAATAAAAATACTAAATTTGATGGATATTATCTACCTAATAAAGAAGTATTAATAAACATTGCTAAAAATAAGCATTATTATTATTCAAAATTTGATTGTAAATCAGGATTTTGGCAGATAAAATTAAAAGAAAATAGTATATCTTTAACAGCTTTTAGCACGCCTCAAGGACATTATGAATGGTTAGTAATGCCTTTTGGATTAAAAAATGCACGACAAATTTATCAAAGAAGAATGGATGATATATTTAAAAATTATGATTATTTAATCGTCTATGTTGATGATATACTTGTTTGTTCTAAAAATTATAATGATCATCTTATTCATCTTAAACAATTTGCTCTAATGAAGGAATAATACTTAGTCAAAAGAGAGCAGAAATAGCTAAAGAAGAAATAAAATTTTTAGGAATGATAATAAATAGTCATGAAATAAAATTTCAACCACATATTTCTGAAAAAATTAGTCTTTTTCCAGATAGACTTGAGAATAAACAACAAATTCAAAAAAAATTTAGGATGTTTAAATTATGCAGAATGATTTATGGAAAAACTTGCAGAAAAAAAGAAATAAACTTCAAAAGCTTTTAAGAATAAATAATAAACTTGGATGGAATGAAGAACACACTCTTTGTGTTAGAAATTTAAAATAACATCGTAGGAGCCTACCAAAATTAAGATTATCAGACGATAAAGATAAATTAATTGTTCAAACAGATGCATCAAATGCATATTGGAGTGCTCTGTTAAAAATCGACTTAAATGAAATTTGTAGATATACAAGTGGAACTTTTAATAATGCTGAAATTAATTATTCAACAAATGAAAAAGAATTGCTTGCTGTAATAAAATGAGTTAACATATTTAAAATGTTTTTACTATCGAAAGAGTTTATTGTTCAAACCGATAATACTCTGCTTAACGGATTAGTAAATTATTAGTTGGACAATTCGCCACAAAATAGAAGACTTCATAGATGGCAGGTATTACTTTCGTTCTACAACTTTAAATTTGAATATATAAAAGGAAAGGATAACTCATATGCTGACTTTCTTAGCAGGAATTATGAATTTGAAGGAGAATATCAGTCAGATCTCTCAGAAGATTGAAGAAGTCTTTTTGGACTATAATACAATCGTTTAAAACTAACAGATGAATATTTGCAGATTAGACAAAGCATTTTGGAGATTAATAAATTACAAGATCAACAAGATCATATTGTTAAAGAAATTATCGATTAAGTATCTTTAATTTCTTATTTAAAAATCTCAAATGAAAAAGAGTTTCTGTCCTTGCAAAAGGAGAAAACTTTTTCAGAAATAACTGGTCATAATCCCCACAGGGAAATTAAAATAGCCAATGGCGAATCAAAAGAAGAGAATGTCACTCTTAGTCCATCAAGACGAAATGACAAAAACAAAGGCCCAGTACAATTGCCTACTCGAAAGAGTGAATTGTGCGACATAGATATAGCAAATTATGGATTGGGAGCCATATCTCTTAAAGAGAAAACTTCCCTAAAAAAAGGTCCATTGGATAAGCCTACTGTTTACAGTGAAATCCAAGATAATAAAAACAATGGAAAAGGAGCCATTGGCACTAGTGGCCAAACATCCTTATCAAAGGGTCCACTCGAACAACCCACTTGTAAAAGTGAATTCGAGTATGATGAACTGAAAGTTATAAGAAAAAAATCATTCATAAGAAGCATTCACATCAATCTTCATCCTATGGAAAATGAGTATTATGAATTTGCAGAATTTATTTATAAATTCAAAAGTGGAGAATCCCTTTACACCACGACTTAACCCACAACAATTTACCCAAGGATCAGTGCAGTCTCAGGAGCTAGTCCTGAAATTGTTCGAAAACTTGCAAATTATGGATTTCTTGATCGAGTTTTTCCAAGCCATGATTATAGAGAGATTTCACTTCTTGATGCAGAATTTGTTAAAAGCGTTAAAAAGTTTAAAGAGACACCGGTTGAAATCAGATTCTACACCATCTGCCCAGAATATAGCGAACCAGAATGGTATAATGAACAATTAGAAAGAATAAGAGTTTTCCTTTAAAAGAAATTCAACTTGAGAAGGAATTACCAAAATTTAACAAAAACTGGATGCTGTACAGAAGAGCTCTTGGAATCAAATCAGTAGTTTCTACTATAGAATTTGTCTATAGTGAAAATTAAATTACTCTTGGAGCTTTCAATAATTGGATACTCGTTTGTCGAGGAGATAAAAAGTTAAAATTGCGTGAAGATAAGATTGAAGAAATTCACATGGATAGATTTCCAAGATCAGAAGAATGCGTCAAAGAAGCATGCCGACTCATGGGTCACACTCATGTCATAAAGAAATAAAGATGTGACATAAAGGTTGCCGACAGTGCTAATAATGTAGCACTATAAAAGAAGAAGTGGACAGCGCACTAGACAGCTAAAATCAATAATTCAATCACGTTAAAGTTTTCAACAACTTTATTAAGAGAAGACGACAAATGTAGAAGAAGGCAACAGCTAGAATCAACCACTTTATTAAAGTACTCAACTACTTTATTAAAGTTGAAAGAATTATTGCAGATACCTGACATCAAAAGAATAGAGAGAAGCTTCTCGGTGAAGCGAGTTCAATCTATAAAAAGAAAGACATATTTGAAGAAACTATCGTTTTTTTCTCTTCAAATCATCTATGTCTGTAACCTTAACTTAAGAAGTCCACTCATAGAGGAATCATTTTGTAATAGTATCCTTGTATTATAAACTTTCATTTTTCATGTCTCAATAAAAGAAGTTTGTTCTGAGTAAAATCTTTTACTACGTTTTGGTTCCTGTCATACACAATGAGTCTATTTTAAGAGTCTTGAGTGCCTATTGATGCCTAAAATAAATTATTGGCCGACTTTGATAGACAAAGGTGACCAGTGACGTTGAGGAATCTTGCTCTTGTGCGAAGCGTGGTAAGACCATTTACTTAAAATAAACTTTGATTGTTGAACATGTTTTAGTGAAATATTATAATTGAAGGATTATATTATGAAAAGATTTCTTCTATGAGCACTTCACACAAATCATCTATGTTTGATCAAAATATTTATGGATACATATGGATTATTATGATGAAATATTAACCCTTATTGCTATACATTTAAAAAGAGTTTTACCTAGTGATATAATAAAAAGAATACTTAAAGAATATTTAGATCATGAAATAAATGAAATGATTAATGAAGAAATTTATAGCTCTTTTTTATTTGATTATGACAATAAATATGATGACTGTTATGATGAAAATAATACTGAATAGAATGATTTAATGATTTTGCTTCTAAAATATTAAACTCTTTCAACTTCACCAATTATTGGTATCAGAGCGACCAGATAAAAGATCTCATAAAATCAAAAAATCTATATAAAAATTATGAATCAAACCTCTAATTCAAATTTTTTTAGGATGATTCAATCTAATAATTGTAGTCAATGTAATCAATATCTCTTAAATAAAAAATATAACATAGATATGAAAAATTATTAGAATAAGAGATATAAAGAACAAATTATAGCCGGAGATTGTAAAGAATCCTTATAAACTTATTATAATAAAAAAGAAGAATATAGTAATTTAGCAAGTAGCTATTTGAAAGAAATAATTTTTACATCTAACTTTAATACATAGAATATGCTTGAAATAACTTGGAAATATTGTAAAGAAAAAATAGATTATTATAACGAAGAATATGAAAAAGAAATTAATAATGAAAAACGACTAGAAATTAAAAGAAATATTAAAAATTGGATTAGAATTCAAAATGATATTATTAGAGAAACTCTCAATTTACAACTTCAAGCTGAAGAGGAATTACAAAATAACTTAGCCAATTTAATAAGAAGTTTAAGACAAAATTTAAATCAACCAGACTAATATGGAATTTCCAAAATTAAAATTTGATAAACAAGAAATAGAAAACATTAAACTACCACCTGGAAGTTATGAAAGCAGGAGATATAATACTACTATATTTCAATCTTTAAGTTCTTGGGGTAATAATGATGGAAGGATGAACATGACAACTAAATGGACTAATGAATTTTTATGGCAATAATTAGGAAAATTAAAATAAAAAGATATTAAAGCTATAGAAGAAATCAATAATATTGATATTAACGATGATTTGGTCAAAAAAAAAACTAGAAAGTATTAGTAAAAATATGTCTAAAAAATTTAATAAAATAAAAGAACAAATTAATAATTTAGAAATTCTTGATGAAACCTTACTCGAAGGAATCCAAAATCAAATATCAAAAATTGCACAGAAAAATAATGTTAGTAAAATAGCAGCCTTAGAAGAAAAGATAAAAATATTAATTATAAAATTGATTTTTTATTAGAAAAATTAGGATTTGAACCACCCTATAAGAAAATTAAAGAATGAGTATGAATGATAAAATTTGTCTAATAGAAAAAAGTATAAAAACAATTGATGAAAAAATTACTAGAATTGAAATAAATTATGAAGAAGAAAAAGAAAAACTACAGAATAATTTTTTAAGAATAGAGAATCTTTTAAATAGAATAATAGAAAATCTAAATAAAGAGAAATCATTTAAACCAGATTATACCGAAGAACTTAATTAAGTCAGGAAGAAAATTAAAAAATATGAAGAATTAATAAAATTAAATGTAAGATTAAAAGATGATATTGAAAGATTATTAGTTGATCTTAAAAAATAAGAAGAAAATATTATAAATAGAGAAGGAAAATCAGCAATAAAAGAACAATGAACAAAGAGATAAAAAACTTGATATTTAACTTAGAAGATTTAAAAATTTGTGAAAAATAACTAAAAATCATATGGTTGGAAGAACAGGAGGACCACGAGCAGTTAAACAAAAAGATTATGGAGAAACTAGCACAGCTAGATATGAAGCTGAAATTGATCCTAGAAGATATGTTAATACAAAAGTTGATTTTAAAACTAGAAGAAAAAATGTATAGAGATCTATTTAAACCAGTAATAAGAGAATCAAACTCAATAAAGATTACATAATCTTATTTACATCTAGATTGTGAGTTAGATAATAGAAAAGTTATAAATAAATGGAGTACTAATATGATAGCACACTTTAATTATAACCGTAGCAATACCGATAATAAAAATAGAACTGAATATTTATTAGCAACTTTTAAAGGAAATACAGCTAATTGGTACCTAGGATTAGATGAGACAACAAAAAATATTTGGAAAGATAGTATTGAAGCAGGATTTGAAATTAGTATAAATGAAGGAATAAATAGAGTTGCAATAAGAATTTATAGAGAATTTGCAGGAGAAGATTGGGTAGCTGAAAGTACTAGAACTAGGACAGAAGAAATAGAGGATGCTACAAATAGAATTGAATATTTACAAATCTGTAACATGTGTTATCTTAATGAATATTGTTGTGAATACAGTAAATACTATTATATGATATTCGGAAGAGGAGCTGATAATGATCATTATAAAGAAGTTTTTATTAGGAAATTACCACCACCATGGAATAGTTATTTTCAAAATAAGATTAGAGAAAAACAATTTGTAAGAAGTATAGAAGCCTATACATTAGGATTTATAATAAGAACCATAAAAGACGAAATAAGTAAAATATGTAGTAATCAAATGGTTTATAAACAATCAGGATTTATACAAGATAGAATTTATTGTGGAGATACTGAAATACCTGAAAATTGGGGATATTATAAATATAAATGAAAAAGAAAAGCAAAAAATAGAAAGTATAAAAAATACAAAAAATTTAAAAAGAAATACTTAAAACCTAAAAGAAAATATTTTAAAAGAAAATATAAAACTTATAATAAAAAACCTTTAGATAAAAAAAATGTAGATGTTGAAATTGTAATGAAGAAGGACATATAAATACCAAATGTCCAAAAAAGAAAGTTAGAATATTAATTGCAGATTTTGATCAAATTAAAGATGAATATGAAAAAGTTAATTTTGAAGAAATAGAAACTGATGAAGAAATTTTTGAGGAAAAATCAGATTCAGAAGAAAATTCTAGTGAAGACGAATAATATATCAAGATATATAATTAAAGGATTAGATAACTTATTAGAAAAATTATTAGATAAGATAAATGATATTACTAATCAAATGAAAAGATTAAATGAATCATCATCCGAGTAATATTATATACTTGAAATTTTTTTTGATAGATATATTGTAAATTATACTAATTTATTAGATCAAAGAATGAATTTATATGCTAAAATTTGAGATAGAAAAAATGAAAGACAAAATTAAAAAAATTATTTTAAAATAAAAATATATCCTGTAATATATAAAAGTTCATTTCATTAAAGATATTTTTGTCTTTTATCAATTATAATAATATTATTATTTTAACGGGTCGAAGTGGAATAGCTCAGTTTTTTTTGCCCCCAAATTGTTGTTTGTTGACGATTACCATACTTACACAACAGCGATTTTCTCGACAATCTCTCTCTTGAATTTTGATGCGGCAGTTTTTGGTTTTCCCCTTGCCTTTAGAGCCGGTCGCCCCTCTAGTGTAATCGGTGAAATACCCAGGACCAAAATCCAGTGGAGGCAACTGCCACCACTAGACCACAGGTGGCTCTAATATCTCCCCCATTTTCATATATACTTATTTGCTCTTAATTACTCATTCTGATTTTAATGTGGATTATCATTTATTAGTCTTGTTATCTGATTGTTTCCCGGTTATTATTTTCTACTTTATTATTTTATCTATGTTCATATGTTAGTAGACTAGAATTTCGGAAATTTTTCATTATGGTTTTTTCTAGATGGTTTATTATATGTAGTTCTTAATTTTAATTTTTTTTTTCCTTCTTGCATTGCATTTATATACATGTATGTTTTATTCATGTACATATGTAGATATGTATATTTTATTCTGTATGAGAGTGACCACCAGCAAAAACTTGCCCTTGTTTACGAGTTCTACTTTGCCGTTGTTTGACATCCATTAAAGTGAGTATTTTTCAGGAAAATAATAGTGATATTTTTGAGATGTGTAGTTAAGAAGTAAGGAAAAAATTCTGGGTTTACATGCAAATTTTTTGACATGTGAACCTGCGATGAAAATGCGTTTGAGAGAAAAAGTGTGTTCATCTAATGGATATCAAACAGGGGCTTAATTCAGTACCTTTTTCACGGGAGTTAAAGACCATGGTTTTAAGCACTGTTTTGCATTAGTGGAGAGCACGCCTTAATTTAGCTGTTCTCTTAGGCCATAGAAATCGTTGGAACCTTGGGCATGTTTCCTGCAGTTAATATTTGCTGATTCAGTAAATAATTGCTGGTGGCATTTATTTTTCCTTTTCCCTAGTTATTTGTAATGGTAAATGGGATTCTTGTGGCTGAATTAGAAGTTATTTATTTGGCTAACTAGAAAGATGTCAAAGTTTTTGACCCCTTTCCATTGTAACTATTCTGAGCAGGAACTTCTTCTGATTGAAATGGCTACATCTTCCCTGAAAGAATACCTAAAGAAATATACGAGTAACAACGAAGAAGAGAAGAAAAAGAAGAAGAAGAAGAAGAGAAAGCCTAAATACAGTGCCGGGGGTGTTCTTATTGTTCATGAAGATCCTGTTTGGCAAAAGCCAGTCGACCTTGAAAATGAAGATTCAACTGGTAACTTAAAAGTGTAAATTTTCATTATTTTGCACTTTCGAATCAGAGCTCAATTTGTTAATTAAGTTAAGTCCTTTAGATGAAGAGAAGCCACAAGTTGATGAGGATATTGAAGTCAAACATATGAAAAGACTGGAGCAACTTAAAATGAGACGGCCTTTTGGTTGCATTTCTGAGGATGGAAGTGGTTGGGTTTCCGTAACTGATAATCGTAAACATGCGAATTATGATCAAAATTTTGAAAGTTCTCCAGCTCACAAAAGAAGGGCTTACTACGATACTCCACCAAAACCCAACCTAAAGGAATCCGGTGCAGCAGATCCTAATTTATCTCCACCAAGGGATCATCGCAAAAGTTACCAGCTGGATGACCAAAATTCTGATATATCCCCACCTCGCAAAAGGAGGGCTCGTTATGACAGTTCTTCACCAAAACCTGAACAAAAACCTTCCATTGCTGTAGATGTCGATTTATCTCCACCACGACAGCACCACAAGCGATATCATAGTCCTTCTCCTCAGCCTCAAACAAAAATACAATCTTCTGGTGGCCGGCGAGCTCGCTATGATACACCTTCACCAGAACACCATTTCAAAGCTTCAGAGTCAACAGGAGATATTACTGATTTGTCCCCACCACTGAGGCAACGGACTGGTAAGCTCACTCCATCTCCTGAACTAATAAAAAAAATTATTTGCACATTCTGGACCCCTGGACTCACTTAATGGGATATTTCTTGTGCCTCTGCAATAGGAGACATTTCACCTCCGAGGAAGGGGAAGAAGGATAAATCCATTTCCACTGATGTCTCTGCTAGGAAATCCAGACGCAGTTTTGAGGATGATGCCTCGGATTTTTCGTATCAAATTTCAGACCTTTCTCCTCCAAGGAAGAGGCGGAAAGGTTCTTCGTATTTGACACAGGAACCAAAGACTGGTTTAGTTAGTGGGCTAGATATCAAAGAAGAAATTACTAAAAAGAAGGAGAGGGCTTGGTTGAGGTGCAAAACCCCTGTCCAGTTAACCCACGCACAAACAAATACATCTTATCTTATCCTTACTACCCCCCCCCCCCCCCCCCCCCCCCCCCCCCCCCCCCCCCAAAAAAAAAAAAAAAAAATTCTCACCTGTTTTAATTTCTCAAGCTAACATATATGTATTTGTAGGTATAAAGAGATGGATCCTTCTGTGAGTGGCCGAGATGCAGAACCCGTGTATCGCAACAAAGAAACAGGTCAGAAAGAAGCTTTTCCTCATGTCATTACTTCTTGCCTTACACATACAGCATATACTCACTCCATCTGTTGTAGGAGAACGCATGTCAAAGGATGAGTTCTTAAAATCTCAGAAGAAAGCGCAGAAGAAAGAAGAGAAGCCCAAGGTGCTATAACTGTTTACATGTATCACCCACATGGTTTTAAGTCCACAGCATAGTTATAACGTTAAATATGTTCCACATTTGGCAGGGAATAAGTCATGAGCCTGCTTCCAAGTTGTTTGAGCTTAGATAAAGTGAGCTTGAGCTCGACTCAATCTTCGTCAAGATTGAGCCAGCTCCAGTACTTGATAAGAGTCAACCTCAAGAGTTGGCTAGCTAACTTGCTTTTAACTTGATCTTTGATTTTTATGCTCAGGCTCTCAGAATGAAAATTCCCAAAGTATTTGGCTTAGCTTGTTTGCAGACCTAGGTGTCGTGTTTAATTAATTTTTAGCAATATCAGGAAAGCTGTGGTGGTAATCGTAGATTGGAGTATCTTGATTATATAGAGTAGACAAAGGATGCTGTAATAGTAAAATTTAATCTACTGATGAAGAGAAAGTAGATAATGTTATTTCTTTCCCTCATTTAAAACCGTGTATGAGACTTCGATCTCACAAGGCTATTAATATACTTTTTGATCAATTAAAACACATTCCCAAACTGCACAAGCTTCTTGCAAAACATACGATTTTCTGGATGTAGATGATACCTACTATTATTTAAGGTAATCAAGTAATTAATAACTATCGAAACCAAGAAATCATCCTTACTCCTCAGAAATCAGACTATGAAGTTTCTTGTTGAGTTATGTATTTTAAACTAATAAACCTTGGTTCCAAGAAATCATATCTCTTGCTAAGATATTTTTGGCAGAAGAATAAGCCCTTTTGGTTGCTATCTTTTTCGCATAGTGAGGTGACCTATGTTAGGCTCTCTCTTCTTTGTCCTAGCCTTTACTGATGTGACTCAACAGGGATTTTAAGTGAAAATGTGATTTTCAGGAAATAGAGAATGTTATTTAATTTTTGTGTTAAAAAATCTATGACACTTGTTCATTTAGATGTTTTTATTAGATTCTTATATCTGTTGGTTTTTGTTTTCTTTTATGAAATAAAAATAGTTGTTATAGCATTCATGGTCTGATTTGATTCTTCTTTAATCTATTTTATCGACTATTAAAGACAACATCCAGTGTTTGCATTGGCATGGAATGACACAATATATTACTTGTCTATGTGGTTCTAGAGATTAACTGTCTTATTCATTCAGGAAATAAAGCTGGAATGGGGTAAAGGGTTAGCTCAAAAGCGGGAAGCTGAAGCTAGACTGGAAGAATTAGAGGCTGAGAAGGATAAACCATTTGCACGGAATAGGTAATAAAGATACAATAATAGGTCTTTTAATAGCAATAGATTTGAACCTGGACTTGGCATTGGAATGTTTTCATGCTCCCTTTTCAGAACCGTGAGGGAAGTTGAATCCCGTGATTGCTTAATTGTTTTAATAATTAGGCTGCATGGCAAATTGTCTTTTATGTACTTGTCACAATCAGTGCTTGTTTAGTAGTGCTTATAAGTTGCGAGTCTTATAAAACGTGTTTATAATAAGTGGGTAATCGTGGGTCCTACAAAATGTATGTGTAAAAATTAGGTTTGACGAGCTTAAATTTAATCTTAAGCTTTGTCAAACATGCTCTTAATTGTACTTAGCATATGTGACAGTCATTTGTTTAAAGCTATGAATTCTATGGATGTGACATTATGATTTTTTGTCCTCTTTCTCCAAAGTAAATTTTAAGTGCTTAGTGTTTTATTAAAGTGGTTTGTAATTGTCATCTGACTTTGCACCAACTTTGAATTTGTAGGGATGATCCTGAACTTGATAAAATGCTGAAGGAAAGAGTCAGATGGGGCGATCCTATGGCACATTTGGTCAAAGTAGGTTTTTTTTTTGGTATATTCATTAAGAATTGTTCAAGGCACTAAACTAGTTGAGCTGAGATTGATTAGCTGTACATTTTATTCCTTACACTTGTATTCTTTTCTCTCTTGTACATATTTTGTGTATGATGTTTCAGAAAAAGCAATTGGAGCCAGTTCTTCCAGATTTAGGTGAGGGTGCGAAGATGAAAGAATCAGGGTTCATAATTCCGCAGGAAATTCCAAATCACAGCTGGATAAGAAGAGGACTGGATGCTGCTCCAAACCGTTACGGGATTAAACCCGGGAGACACTGGGATGGTGTTGACCGCAGTAATGGTAAACTCACTTTCCTTCTTTTAATGCATAATTATTTCCTTTCTATGCAACCGATTGTTTTCTGTATTCTGGCTGCTACTTTTTTTTAAGTCCAGCACCTGCTATATATGTTCAGAGCTTGTTTTGCTTAGTTTAAAAGTCTACTTACAAGTAAATAACAAGTTCTAATATAAATAAAATTTTTATATTGAACAAATGAATATAAGTTACTTATTTTTACTTCAAGGTAACTGTTACTTTCTAAATACGTAACTTTTTTTGACTTAAAAGTAAGAATATGTAATCTATCCAAATATCTTTTAAAAAAAGCAACTTTTTACTGATCATTAAGCTTAGCCAAACGTCAAGCGTGCTCTTATAATCAGAAAAAGCATGGGAGACAATTAAGAGTACCTTAATACATAGATCATAGATGGCTATTAAGTTGTGCCATATATAAGTGAAAAATAAATTTAAAATTTTGAAAGACATTCGATAAATTTCATTTGTTTCTGATTATTTTCCTGTATCTTATAGGTACAGAGAAGGAACTGTTCAAAAGGATGAATGATAAAAGAGCTACAGAGAGGGAAGCATATTTGTGGTCCGTCTCCGACATGTGAGCTGCGTCAATGTAGATGGATACTCTACAAAGGAATGGAATTTCGATGCTATAAGATCCGGTAGTCCCCTGTAAATTACTCTAATTTAAGTATCTTGGAGTTTCGAGGAGCACTTAGAAACACACATGTTTTCAACTCCGTATTTCAAATGAATTAACATTCAATAGAAGTTGTGTAGCGGTTGGTCAATTATGGAGTATAATCTTTCTTTTTTATTGTGTTCTTTGTTATATTCAGTTAAGAGTGTATTATCGATTTTTAGGACGTTCTTGGGTCCCATGATATCTTTGCTTTGATCGTATTGTTTTAGGCTCATCGGAAGAAACAATGATGATGATGTATATCTTGGATGGACCCCTTTGTCACTTCGTTGTCTAAGAGGCTTCCTTTTTCTACATTCAATCGCTCTGCTGGCTGCCTGTTACGAGCCTACTCTTGAATTCCCACCTCTCTTACTCTTCTGTATGCTGGATATTGCATCCATACAGGGAGTAAAACCTTATGGAGAAACTACAATTTTGAATTCGTTTGACACATTTAATGCATTGGCATAGAACGAAAAATGAAAATTAAAGGACTACAGGGCATTAGACCCGGAGACAATAATTAAAGCTAAAATAGGCCCATCTAATCCCTTCCAAAAATTTCATTTCTCCTGATATCTAATGACGTACAGAGAATTTTAGCGAGCTTATGTGGGAGGTTGCTAGCTTGATTTTAAAGGATGGCGGGTTAGATTCTATTTTACATTATTGTTTTGGAAGTAGTACTCCATGCTTGGAATTTCTTTTAAAGTTTCTTTCACTTCTCTAAGTGTAATTTTTGAAGGCTTCACTTTTGTCGTATTACACTTTGTTATTCATTTATCTATGAGTAGAACAACAAGCTTTTTAAGATAGATTTTCTTGAGGTAAGCCCTTTTGTAACACGATTTTTATTACAATATATGTCCTTGATCATCCAGCATCAATCTTCTAATGGGAAATAATTATTTTCAACTACAAATGATTTTACTGCTCTCTTTGATTATGTGGCTGCGTAGTTTTGCATTTATAACATATGCACATGATTGTATATCTATGACTCATGTTCGGTTGAACGCTCTAGTTATGTACTAATAAAGGTTAATAGAGGTCAAATGATCAAGCGGTGCAACCCGAGTCTTTATATGTTTCGTATTTATTCAACTTGGGATTTATTCTTGACACAGGAGACTAGTCTCAAGGTCACTGAAGATTTGAATTGGCCTATTTGAGGTCTTACACGATGTTGTGAGGTCCGGTGGTGACCCTAGGAATGCTGGAATGGACATGACGAGTAGTATAACATATTGACCCACGTGCAATGCATAGTATGAATTCCTATGGATGTCATTTGCGCGAGCATGTTGATGACTGGTAATTCACTATCATATTTATTGGATATTGGTTCTTGTTTTTATTCTTACAATGTAGAGCAAGAGTTTTTCAAACATATAGTGGACACATGGAATATTCGACTTCGAATTGAACAATGACTAAACCATGATCAGTTTGAGGTACGACGAGGATGAGGGTCCACTAGTCTGTCTTTGAATGGGTAGTGACTTCTACAGAGTACCATACCATTACACTGAAGCCCTGTTCAATGAGAACTAAAATTAGATTTTTGGACGATAAATAGATATTGAAAAAAATTGTCGTTAAAAAGTTATGAATCCCATGAAATGTGGTTAAAATTAATTGTTGACTTTTGATTTAAAATAAAATCTGAATTTTAATTTAAAAGTATCTAAACATGGAGGGCCAAGTGGCGGGTTTGATCGGACCATTTGTGAACTCAAATTCTGTCTTTTGTCGGATTGTGCTTGGATTCATATTCTTTGCCCTTGACATGGAGACGTTCAATAGGCAAAAAAAAAAAAAAAAAAAAATTCACAAGACTCGCAGAATAGATTTCGATGGAGGAAGAACCATGCCCAGTTGACATGGATTATTCGATTTGCATCAAACATAATTCCACGACCTTTGCACCAACTACTAAAATGGAAAAAACAAGACACAACTTGTGTTCGATTTTCGAACACAACAGAACAGAAAATCATTAAACTGTATAAGAATCATATTTGTTACATCTAGTGTCAGTATCAATGGTGTAAAGAATCTGAAACTAAAATATTAGTGTCTGCTTAAGTAAAAATTATCTAAAACCCGTGGATAAAGAACTGACTTTTGACTCTAATAGAGAAACGTGGATTTAAAATCATGTGGCTACAATCTTTATCTGGATAATGATGTATACCTAGGAACTTGACTTGCAGTATAAAATAAGTGTTGATGTCGAAACTGATCCAAATTTTCTGAGTCGTCAATCTCAGTTCTCTAATCTGTTTTACTCTCTATCTTTGCAGGTGGCTTTTGGTATAGGATTATTTGACTTAGGATTGTACCATTAGTCATGATTCCAATCACAGAACCCAGAATGACTACAAAAATAGAAATCAAGTAAATTTAACCAAAGACAAAGAATAGTTAACAAACAACAGCAAATGAAATAATTTAAATTATTAGTGTCAAGTACAAATGATTATCGATAAGAAGAAACTGAAACCTCCATTGACAACCATGATGACAAAATAATCGAGTTTCATGGTAATACAAGAAAAATGTTTAGGAGCTAGCCATAGATAAAGTGTTCACTAGTTTTTTAATTCAGCATTTAGATGTTAAATCTCCTTCAGTTCTATCTCCTGCATTCTTCTCCAAAGCACATACCACTAGAGAAAGCAGACCCTAAAACCCACATGTTTTGTTCTAGTTTTGAAGGATCTAATTAATTTAGATGTTCCAATAGATCTAGCAATGAACAGAATGAAGTGACAAAACCAGATCCATGTAACCGACTCCAAATTTGTCGAGAACAAAGTTGAGTTTGCTTGCATTGGTTTCACACATTTAGGTTTTACTTCCACTCTGTTAGACCTTTCTTCGTGTTTAGCATCCCATAATTTAATCCATATTTCAATTCTGTCTACTTTGCAAAGAAGATGACTTGCAATACAAAATACTACTAGATAATATGAGATGGAAGTTTACAGGATTCTCATCAGAGATATTTTAAAGCATAGAAGTGTAGGCTATTTATCAGCCCGAAATCAATGTCCAATGCATGAAATTTTCATATGAAAGCATGAAGATGTTTATGGCATGTTTGTAGTGGATTCGACACGACTGAAAAGTACTAAAGAAGAAAAAGAAGTTAAAATCTGGTCATCTTGTCCTGTGCAGTATTGTGCGTCAAACCGTTTATTACATGTTTGGTGTGGTGTATTAGATAGAATTCGATAGCATAATGAACAAAATTTTAGTTTCTTTTCCTTTCTTAGTTCTATCCAATGTATCCGTACCACAACGCTTAAGATGACATTTTTTCAGAATGTTCGAAAATTCTAATAAAGTAAGACAAATGTAATATTACCACTCATTGGTGCCTTTTCCTGCATGCTAGTGAAAACTCTCACTGCCAAAAAATAAAAGGTAAGCATCTAGACATCTATCAATCCACAGAATCCGCCTATACTGATGTGATAATGAACATAAACTTACCCATGGAACCTCCAAAATTCATTAAGGAGGTCAAAAAGCTAAGCTCCCCAGTGCTTTTGTTCTGCTCAAACAATAATAGACATTTGTTAACATAAAAGGGATTATTAGGGCTCGGCTCCCCAACCTTTTAGCAAGTGAGATTGGCTCCTTAACCTTCAAATGTGAGATTTTGACTCTCCAACCTAATCAAACATGTGAGATTGGATCCTTGCATGACAGAAACCGTCAGTAGGACCGTTAAAAAGTCAATTTCTTTAAATGGAATGTTATGCCCTTGTTATTAATTAAATATTAAAAAAAAAAAAAAAAAAACTAAAAAAAATCTGACAAACCTAAAACGAAAAAGAAAAATACATTCAGTTTCTCCCTCTCTCTCTCTCTCTCAAATCTATACATACACTGATACACATACATACAGTTATCAACGCTAGCCACCAAACAGCCTGGAAATCCACTGGCGTCAAGGCCTAGGTAAGCAGCTCACAACCAAGACGATAAAATCTGCACCGCAACCGAAGGAGGCTTATCTTATCTGGTGGGACTTTTGGTGGATACAAATCCGTGGCCAACTAACTATTATGCCAATGGATATTCAGTTGGCTAGAAGGATTAGGGGTGAAAGGGCTTAGATTATATCTAGACTTTGGGTTAAAGCTTGCAGATGGAGATGGAAATGTGATAAATCTTTGATTTTGGGCTTCAAATTTAAATTTGTAATCAAATGTGTAAAAAAAATTGTAGGAATGTAATGCTTAATGCAATTGTCAAAAAACAAAAAATCACACTTCTTCCCTATCCATTCTTATCTGATCGTTGTAATCACCATTGCCACTGAGAGTGAAGAATTCATTGCAGGTGGTGGGAAAGATGGGCCAGTGGCGGTGTTGGTGGTTGGGTAGATGGTGTAGAAGAGTGAATTATTTTCCTTGTCAATTTTTGTTTTTGTTTTTTGTTTAATAGATTTCCATTTTGATTCTCTTTACATATTTAGTTTTGAGCAAGTGCATAATTGTCTTTTTAGAGAATTTTTTGAATTTTCAACGGTCAAAGAAACAGTTCCTGTCATGCGAGGATCCGACCCCACAATGGTGAATAGATTGGATAGTCAAAATCTCACTTCTAAAGATAAGGGAGCTAATGCCACACTAAGTCTCCGTTTGACAACCATTATTTCTAAACTCTTTAATTCCCGCACACATTTTTAACCACACATTTACACGATAAAATATTTTACACGTAAACCCAAAACTTTTTCCTACTTTTTAACCACTCTCCCAAAAAAAAATCACTATTTTCTTAAAATAATGATCATCAAACAGAGGTTAAAGAAAAGGTTGGAGAGCTCAGCCCTAATTTTCCCCATGAAAAAATATAAGCCATTTCACAGGAATAAATATATTAACATGAAAAGAGTTAGTTTATTTGCAGCTTCTAATCGAGGATTACGAAATTTATAGAATATGCATTCTTAGAAAATAAATCAGTATTTCAACTATGAGCAACACTTGAAACATTAATTACAAAATAGACGCCAACCGTGGAATTATATAGTAACAGTGCTAATTGTCATGGACTTAGTTTTATTACACTCGAAGTAACTAGAACTGTGCGGCCTAAACGTTTTACAATTTTCCTCCCCATAAGAAAACATTAAATCAACCTTCCCAATACCCATGTTAATTCAACCTTTGGGGTTAAATTATATGGTAACTTTGAATAGAGTATAGACTTACAAGGAAAGTAACAAGACAATAAGTTTGGGAAAAATCTCCTTTTGTATAAATGAGTGAAAAACTTTACAATCACTCTAATTATATTCTCACTTCACTCATGATTTATAAATGAACCAACCACCTCTATTTATAGATAAAGTCTTGAAAAGTAAGTTAAAATCAAGGGTCAAGATTAACTCGATCCAATGGTCATTATTGGTTGCAAAGTACATATCCCTTTCCAACTCTATGCTAGTTGTCATGTCCCTTTCAATTTAAATGTCAAATCTCTAAAACTCATATTCAAGTGGATATGTCCCTATCAAAGTGGCTAATTTGAACTTTTGTTTCTCCCATCAAGCTTTGATGTAGTCAAATTGGATTTTCCTTCTTCATGCAAGTTGCACAAGTTGTCTACTTGCATCCAAAACAATCAGTTGCAGTTCACGATATTTATCCTCCTCAAATGGTGATTTTTGACTTAGAAAAAACCTTATTTTCATGCCTACACAGCTGCCTGTATCCTCTAGTCTATGTTATGCATGTACGGTCTGCCTACATCTTGCCCGTACAACCTGCAAATGCGTCCCTTGCCGTAAGCAATTCCGTCTTGCCAAAGCACCCTGTTTGCATTATTTTGCGATCACAGCGGGACAAATTGGCCGCAACCTGGGAGTTGTAGAGCATTCAAGCTGCATAGTGCTAGTGTAGTTCGGGAGTTACGAAACTAAGGCCTTGACAGGTGGTATCACAATGTCACGCTCCAACTTATGATGACTCGAGGTTTGACATGATGCGGAAATGTCATGGCACCGAGTAGGAAAATGAGGTAGACATGGTATATTAGATCTAAACTTTGGCAATACATGGCGATGAGGGCGTCACCTAATTTGGTGGGGGTGACTTACGTCCCCATGGTCACGGCCGATATGTCCAAGTTGTGGCTGGAAAAATTAGGTAGAACAGGCAGTACGCTGTGGTTGGGCGTAACTACCTACGATAGAAGATGCAGGTAGTCAAACTGTGCTCGCACTGAGGTAGGGAATGCAGGCAATAACACAGGTAAGCTGTGCAGGTAGCAAACGTAGGCAGGTTGTGTAGGCAAGACACACGCTGGAAAAACGTCGACGGGGACGTAGGCACGGAAGTTGGGTTTTTTAAGGTGAAAATCACTATCTTGAGGGGGAGAAATATCGTGGACTACGGTCGATTGTTTTAGACACAAGTAGGTGCTAACTTGTGCCACTTGTACAACTTGCTTGAGGAATCCAAGTTCAAATTGACTACTACAAGCTTGAAGGAAATAAACAAAGTCCAACTTGACTACTATGTAGGGACATGTCCACTTGCATATAAGTTGTAGAGATTATCCACTTGCATTGAAAGAGTCATGCCAACTAGCATATGGTTAGAAAGTGGCATGCAACTTGCATATGTCAATTTGCATAAAGTTGGAAAGAGACATGATGTAGAGGCATGACAACTTGCACAAGAATGTAGAGAATTGCCACTTGCAAGGTAGTAAATTCTAATTTGGCTACCATGTGGTCAAAGGAGGTAGATGGCAACTTACAACCAATAGTGGCCCTTGGATCAAGTAAATCCTAACAATTGATGTCAACTTGCTTTTCAAGAATTTGACTATAAATAGAGGTGTTGGTCGATTGTAAATCCCACAGATGAAATGGAAAGAAACATGGGGAGTTGAGAGAAAATTCCAATGGATACATTGGGAACAAAATAATATAATTCTCTCATCCTTGAATGGAGTGATGAAGAGATAGAGTGGTATCTTGTAGAGAGAAAATATTCAAAATATTGTAAATAGTTTTCTCTTCCATTTATACAAAGAAGTTAACCCAAATTTATGTGTGTGTTCCTTTACTTATAATTTCCTATCTACATTCTCTACTCAAAGTCAGTATAATTAAATTATCGTGGGAGTTTAAGGTTGACTTCAGACTATCTCGTGGGGACAAGAGTTTTCGAGTGTTAAGATTGTACGATGCTAGCGTAGTTCGGGAGTGACGAAACTAAGTTTGTAGGATAATGTTTACCTACAGTACTGTACATGTAATGATATAGAAATAGATGTGTATGCTAAGTTTGAAACTGGTTCTGTCTGTTTCATAAAATTCATTGCACATATCAGGAAAAACTGTCAAACTCTACAAATTGTTTGGAAGGCGGATGACGAGCACAAGTTGTTCTATTAAATAAGAGCATGTTTTGCAAAGCTTTAAAGTACATCAACTTACTGGTAATTATATTTTTTTCTAAACATATTTGGATATATTACATTTTTCTTATAAGTAAAAAAAGTTTGGGTCAAAAATAAATTACTTATTTCCAACTTTGACCTAAAAAAGTTTATTTATACTATGAATTCTAATTTACTCACAAGTAAACTTAAATAAGTAAGTTTTTCAAGATTAGGCAAAAATGCACCGAGTCTCTTTAGTTATGGAACTTAAAACCTTATGGACATGGGCATCAATGAGGAAAAATTAGAAAGAAAGGAGTGGGGAATTCATAGAAGACATTTTAGAGAAATGAGTTTGCTGTTTTGAGTCTCGTCATACTAAACCAACGATACTGAGCATTTAAGATCCTGAATATTGTATGTAATTGAGTACAAAGCATATAGTTCAACATTTCAAAAGTTTTCATTGAAACTTTCACAATATTATCCATTTAAAAAGGAAAGAAAAGTAGCACAAGCACAAATTCAAAATTATAAAAAATTTCCTCATAGGTAATCCTATTTTCAATTATCCTATGAGTTGAAACAATATAATCCTTATAAAGGCAAATAATTCACCTGATTTTTACATTTTACGAGGCTTTTCTTGCATTTTCCTAACATTACTAAAAAACTTCCTCTTTTTCATTCCTCGGAAATTATAATGGAAAACTTACGGTGTTGTGAAGACTAAGAACGTGGTTAAGTTCCAGTGCCTTCATCACTGAAATAAAGAAAGGAAAAGACAAATACAGAAATTTACAAGTACCATGAAATAAACACTAACCTTGAAGTTTTCCCAAATCTGTGGAACCCTTGCAAAGAAAAAAATTGCATGTTGTAAAGCCTGTAAAAATTTGCTCCACAGTCAAGCCTCACATAGAAACATCAGGTTTAATAAAAGACAGAAAAAATAATGTGTTCCCAGGAAGTTACCAAGGAATACAAATACAAAGGACAAGGAAAAAGTGAGGAATAATATGCATAGATTTGGAGCATGTTTGGCTAGGGTTAAATAAATAAATTTCAAATCAAGAATTTTTCTTGGGATAATTGCAGTAGCGGTCCCCAACCTTTCACTTTTTTGTAGACTTTACCCTAACCTTATGTTTGTGCCAACGAAGGTCCCAAACCTTTGAAAAATTAGTAGTTGAGGTCCAAATGGATGGAATCCATCCATTTGTCCGTTAGTTGACCAAATTAGTCAAAATTTGATCAATTTTGACCAAATTAAAAAAAGGTAAAATAGTAACTTTGTATTTTCCTCACATTATAAAGTTAAAAATTAAATTAAAAACAAAAGATAAATAAAATAAAACCCACTCCACCCCCATCAAACCAATCCAATCAAACCAAAAAACCATCCAGACACTGCCGCCGCCACCATCCCCTCACCGCCACCTACCACCAGTGCCAGCCGACAACTACCAATAGATGTAAATCCAAAAAATCTTAGCACCACATAGGGAAAAAAACACATTCTCATTTTCATATCCAAATTCACTCGATCGATTTTAGGGGGGAAACATTAAGGTTTATTCTCTCTCACACATGACTGGACGGTTTCAAATGCTGTTATCAAGCTAAAGAAGGTAGTAATGTTTGCCAGAATTCATAGATCTAATCCTCACTAAAAAGCAGTAATAGTAAATGTTTTCAAATAATATTAAAGAACAAAACCCAAATCAAGAAAATGAAATTTAAGAAGAAAAAAGCTGAGATTTTGATTCCTTTGACAAAGTTGGTATTGGGAGCTCTACATGTGATTTCAACTTCAAACTCAATAATGGAACATCACACCACCACCAACCGAACCAAAGCTGAACGACTTTTCAGAATCTCCAAAAAGTTGCTCCGAAACAAAGACCTCAGTGGCTCTAAAGATTTCGTTATTTTAGTCCAGGAAATTGAGCGCTTTCAATTTTCTGCTTTGCTCCAAAGACTTCACTATTAAAGGAGCAAGTGTACTCTTTGATTTTCTGCTTTTTGTCATTGTGGTTTGGGAGAAAAAATTGGTATCTGAAGAATGAAGAAGATTGAAAAAGACGGGTTTTACGGACCTTAAATTTTTTTCAACTTTTCTATCATACATTTCATCAATTTTTATCAAAATTTACTAAAAATCTGATTTTTAGCCAAACCAAACAAGGGGCTTATTTTGATAGTATGGTAATTACTTTCAAAATAAATAAATAATTTTACATAAAACTTAGAAAAAACTAACATATCCAAAAATGTTTTGGGAACAAAAAGTTGCATAAAAGCTACTTTTACCTGCTTTAAGCTTGGTCAAATATACTCTAAAACTGATAATAGCACAATAATCAGGAATGACTCACATATAGAGCTTCAAAAGAAGGGGATCGATCTGACCAGCTAAGATAGTAGGAGCTACACCACAGTATCTGTTGTTAAATTAGTAAGGAAATGCAGAATTTATTTGTAACGCCACGGAGGGCACTTCACAAGTATACCAAAAAGACTGATAAATTCACATATACAGATATACTCAAATATTTATTATGGTCCTGTTTGATTCCCATTTTGGAGAAATAATGCATTTTGAATAGTTGATTGATGGAGAATGTGTGGTTAAAAATTAAGGAAAAATTTTGGATTTGCATGTAATATTATTTAATTGAAGAATGTGTGGTTGAAAAGAAAAGAGAGAAAAATGATCTTTTGGAAAAATGAGAATCAAACAGGGGGGATATTATAATCTATACACTGGAACAATGGATACATTAATGCCCTGATCCATGTCTTGGTTCCCATAGGTTGAGAAAAATAGTAGATAATTGCAACTAGAATTATGGCTGCAAAGAACAAAATACACAAAGTATTAGAATGATTAAATTTTTCAGATGAATTTATCGAAGCAAATTAACAGACCTGTTTGGCTAAACTTAAAAGGTTTACTAAGTAAATTTACTAAAAAGTAGAAAATAAATTACTTTTGTTTATAGGTGCAAGTTGGAAAAAAGTTACTTATTTGACACTAAGGTGAGAGCTATATTCAAAATAAGTTAATTAAACAGAGGAAACAAACTTTTAAACTCTTTTTTATTGCTTAAACGACATGCTCTAACAGCGTCCGTACTATTGATGACAACAAACTGCTTTAAGTAATGGTAGTGATGACTCAGGAATGAATACAAAGAAATATGATTTGAAAAATTCCTTTAATTCTGCTAACTGAAGTTGGAGAAACCAGATTGAAGTCATTGAGAACAGACTTTTCTTTAATCTTTTTTTTTTTTTTTTTTCTCTGTCCTCTTTTGTTCTCTTCTTGTCCAAGGCAAGAAAAAAAAATCCAGATCCAGTGTACATACCTTGGACCAGAAGGAATACCAACTCCCCATAGGCTGAAAATGGAAGCCCTTTGTGTAGACAATATGCCAAAGCAATGGTATAACCAACAACCTCAAGTTCGAAGGCCACAACACTTAGTCCCCTGATGCTCTTGTGTTTTAAAATTTTTAGTATCTGAACCAGAAAAGAAAATGAATTAAACGGCAGTTGCGAGACGAATCACAAGTTCAAACAAAATAATTACAGCACCATAGGCTGGTGATTTTATTATCCGAGCAATTTCTACCTTTTTTTGGCAGCCATTAGATTTGATCTTTAATTTTTATCATTTTATCTCTTTCCTTTAAGTGTGATAAATCCCACAATTCCAGCCTCAAACATAATCATGTCAACAGTTCTGAGGTTTGAATCTGAGTAACATAAAATACCAAGATTTGGCTGCTAATTGGACAAAGAACCCGCAGCATATGAAAATGTGGCATTATCAGAACAGCCACATAGTATCATGATGTGAAAAAGAAAAACATCCCGAGACACTACTGAAGTCTTAATAATTAGTTCCATAAGAAAAATCGTGTTTCAATTCTTGAGCTATTTGTTATGAGGGAGAAGAAGAGAACCATTGGAAGTGGCAACAAAAGAAGAAGAGAAGCAGACCCAAATTACAGAAGGGAGAAGAGTACTAACCGCCATAATTGAAGATTCAAATTAGAAGAAACGGTATCGTTTTGTTTTATGTCCAAAATTGTAATGACAAAACACGTTTCTTAGTTTTCTCTTTCTTTTACGCTTTTGTTTTCTATTATAACCTAGTGGTGGAATTAGGAGAAGGGTGTGAACGATTGTGCGTGCAAAAACCCCCCCTTTCTCTCTTAACTCTCTGTCTCTAAGCTCTTTCTTCTTCTTGTCTATTTCTTATCTTCTTTAATTTCTTCTTAGTGCTGTAATTGACTCGATTATTCCAATTAATACACAAAGTGTTGAATTTCCTTTTCAATTTCTGTGTTATTGTTGCTGGAATTGCTGGTTTTTGGTTGGAAACGACACAACCATTACACTATTTTTCACCCAACTGAATATAAAAATAGAATCAATAAATGAAAAGCTAAATCAGCTTCAATCCCTTTTCATGTACGAAAGAAGGAATTATGAATTTGATAATAATCCTGTGAATTGTTACCTTGGGTTAGTCCAAGATTTACACTTTGAATCACATACCAAACATGTGAATCACAGAAAGCAAAATCAATTATACCATTAACTACAAAACCCAGGTCAAAGATCCAAACATTCTTAATTTTTCACCAAAAATAGCATAAAAAAGTCATAACACATTGACATGTAACTCTGATCATAAAAAAACACCCAAAACAGTAAAAAGATAAGTTTTTTGTAAAATATTAATGAGGAAAATATTTACCTGAGGGAGTTTGACAGTGGTAGAGGCCGCGACGATGCAGTAACCAAGAAGCTTTGATATCAACGGAAGCAGACAGTCCTTCTCTGGGAATTCACCTCTGCTCAGTGATCCCAGCGCACAGCTAAAATCCATTCCAAGAAACTTCATCTCAACCATTCTGTTCGGTTTAGAAATTTACCAAATTAATACGAAAACTATTGCAGTATATTTGTATTCTTCAGAGCGACTCCCGTGACTCGAGTCAATTTGATTTGATCACCAAAGGGCAGAGGAAAAGATGAGGGAATTGTACTGTGAGTCCCTCAGGTTTCACTGATACAACTATCACATCCTCTCCTTTTTCTTTTTCTTTTTGGGATTACATGTCATTATTGGCGCTCCCACCTGTCCTACCCTAAATTTTGGTGAAGTTGATAAATCGCAGGTTATGCCTCCAAAGGTACAGGGTGAAGGCTACTTGTACACTTGCACTTACCCAAAAATCAAATCCATATTTCAGGATTCGAACTCTTGACGCGACAACCTCAATCAAAATTAGATTTTTCCACATTTCCCTTTTACTACTTGGAGATGTGCACTGGGGGCCACATCCTCTCCTTTTAATATAGTTGTCATACGACTCATTCCTAACTTGTACCCTTTTACCAACACACATTTTTCAGCTATTACATATACAAAAATTGTCGAATATCATCAACGGTGCTTCATTCATCAATCGTCAACTAAGAAGTGTTTATTCTATCTTTATTTTTTTTTAGTAAAAGAATAAAAAGAAATCTTTAAGTATCGAAAAATTATTAAAAAATAAAAAAGTAAAGAAATAATAAATATTTTGTTAGTGTGATCAGCTACGAAAGCGTAATCGATAATTGGAAACGGGTTTGTTGGTGATCACTAATGGAATTGTTATTTAGTAATTTTGTTTGAATTGATAAGAAATATTATTTTCTTTAATCTAAAATCCCAAATTATTTGAGCTTCGGAATAATTATATTTTCTAATTACTATTTCTAAAATTTTCATTTCTAAAAGTTGGATCAATGCATATGATTTTACATACTTAAGACTTATTCAAATGTTTATATTGAATTAAATTCACTAATGTTCACCTAACTTTATATTTAGTATCATCATGACCATTCAATTTGACTGTATTTTATCATTATCATCCAATTTCATATAACGTTTCACCATGTCCACCCAAAATCATATTATCATAAGATGTTTCACCATGATCACTTGTAAAACGGTAACTTTGCATTATATATAAAAAATAATTAAATTAAAACTTATTATATAAAAATAAATAAAATTAAAATTTTATTTAAAATAACATTACTTAAAAAAACTTATTTTAAAAAAAAGTTACTTAAAAAAATAAAATAAAAACTTATTTTTAAATTAAAATAAAAATTTATTTTAAAAAATGTTGAAAAATAAAAATAAAAACTTATTAAAAAAAAGTTACCTAGAAAAATAAAATAAAATAAAATTTTATTTTATTTTAAAAAAATTGTTCCTTAAAAAAAATAATAAAGATGTATTTTAAAAAAACATTTTTAAAAAAAAATTGTTTTAAAAAAACATTACGTAGAAAAATAATTTAAAATAAAAACTTATTTTGAAAAAAAGGTTTTTCAAAAAAAAAATTCAATTTTTTTATATATAATGTAAAGTTATCATTTTACCCTTTTAAAATTAGTAAAAATGGTGAAGAAATTTGGTGGCCATTGTGAAATAAAATCAAATTGGGTGGCCATTGTGACACTAAATATAAAGTTGGGTGATCATGATGAAATATATTCAAATTGAATGGTCATGACACTAAGTGTAAAGTTGAATGGCCATTGGTGGATTTAACCCGTTTATATTTAATACAAAACTACTTTAGGCAATGTACTTGAGTGTAATTCTCATTAATCATGTCGACTTCAAAATCTAGTGAGACACGTAGTTAACAAATCCTAATTCCACTTTCATCCACTCGCAAGTTTTCTGCACACTTGAACAAATTGTTAGGTACACATGGTCATATCTCCAACGATTGGAGAGCCAGCCTGGGTAACACTCAAATAAATCAATGATGGAAGACATTTTGGGTGTGGGAGAGACATGGATGTAAACATTAGGATCCAGATTGAAAAGAAAAATACCAAGTAATATACTATAGATGTATAAGATTGTATTACCTTTGAAAGATACTAAGTGTGAGCTTTTATACTAAGAGAAAATAAGTGGTGTATGTTAGATTACTAACATGTAGCATCATCTCAACTCCTGAGGGGTCAAACTTGATATGTGTCAATATCAACTATCCTAAGTCAGTGGTGGTCTTAAATTAATTGAAAAGTACTTACCATATGTCCTAGTGATAACCCAACAATAGCTAACCAATAAGGTGTGAATTGGTTATTAAAAACTTTTTCAAAAATAAGTCTAAGTTTAAACAAATTTGACAGCAAATAAGTCAATCAAACTAATATGCACAAATACGAAAGCAATAAGTAAAATGGAAGAGAGTGTGCATACGATGTAATTGTAGAGGTTTGATCCCAACCAATAATTTATGTCCTTCGTTACCAATCTCTTCGTCACGAGCAAAGTCTTTTTCTCTAAATTGATTGATTTATGGTGCAATCCAATATTTTACAACGCTTCTGGTGACTTACAACTAGAGGTGTCAATCCGGGTGGTCCTGGCCGGGTCGGCCCGCCAACATATGAGCCCGGTAACGGCCCGCATGAAAAAAAAAGCCCGCCAGTTACGTGTTCAGGATCAGCCCACAAATTTTGGACTATAACCCAACCCGCCCGTTGACCTATCCGGGTTGAGCCCATGCGGGTCCGGGTCGCGATTTATTCCAATTTGATATAGATATTTATAGCAAAAAATATTTTTTTTGTTAAATGTAAACTAAGAATTGAACAAAATGTTAAATTCATATTTATATCAAGAAATGTTTACATAGAATTCAAATTTAATGTTACTTGAATTATTTATAACTTTGCAAAGTTAAATTTAACTAAAACAAATAACTAAATGCATTTCTAATTACTATTATCAAATATTTATAGTATAAGTACATCTCAATTAGGTTGGCACCTACTTAGCTATAATTTAGTTGTTCAAAAATTATATATTTATTTATATTTTAATTTTTTTTCACGGGCCAGAGGGTTAACCGCGGCCCGTGAAGGTGCAACCCGCGAAGCCCGCGGGTCATACCTCCTTGCCCCGTGAACGGCCCGCTCGGGTCACGGGTCGGCCCGCAGTCCCAGGTCGATCCGGGCCGATTTTCACTGGTCTGGCCGGCCCGCCCATCTTGACACCTCTACTTACAACCAAGGAACACCGATCATTTTACAATATAGAGCTTTACGAGACCTCTATATGATCCACAAATTCAAAGAGTAATTGAGTTTACAATTTGAACTTTTCTCTTAATAAATGATATAATCAAAATTAAGTACCAAGAGGGAAGAAGGCTAACACTTTAACGAATAGCAATGAATGAAGCTCAAGTGTTATGTAAGAAAAACTTTGATAAAAAGAATGATTTCCAAAAGTTAATTCAATCAAAAGTTTTTCAAAATAAATTATTCGATTTGATGAAGATAAACAAAGAGTGTAATAATTTCGCTCAAGAGTATCTCACTTTTATGCTCATAAAAGTCTTATATTCAATGCAAAGTGGGGTGGTATTTATATTTCATAAAAGTCTTATATTCATTGCTAAAAATTAAAGCATTTTACTTTTACATATGAATTCAAAATATCTAAATCTACTATCTTCAATATTTGCCTTGATGAGATACTTGTCTTGATTGTTTTGCATCCATACTCGGCTTCCATTTCAATTGCGAGTCTTTTGAAAATGACATTTTTGGTTTCAATTGATCAACTTTGTCATAATAGTTATAACGACTCGAATTCAAAAGTTAGAGAAAAAAATAATTTATTTGTTATAATCAAAACGTAGAATCAACTATAGGTCAACAATTCTCCCATTTTTTATTATGATAAACAACAAATGATTTGCAACAATTTTATAAACAAAGGAGCATTTTAGATATCACATATAGTTCATATATTCCCCTTATCTTTTATACATGTATTCTCCCCATCTCATTTATCTTATATACGTCAAGCAATGCATATCATCTTATATATTTTCCCCTTTTTGGAATAAGCAAAACAATAATAATAATGATGACGTGGCACAAGCATAGGGAAAAAATCAACCATGGGCACAAGTTATAAAACGAGATTTCATTGAAGATACTACATAATATTGGAAACAAGAAACGAAATAACATGATCGTAACCTTGACATAAAAGGATAAATTTTAGAAATATAGAAACATGAAGAGCAAAAGAACAAAGACTGTGGCTTCGAGGTGATGGCGGAGGAAAGTGAGCATTGAAGACATTTTGTTGAGCCTGCATTGTCACCAGTTGGGCTTGAATGGCATCATGTTGGGCTTGTATAGCAGCTTGTTGAACTTGCAACTGGTGAAGCATGCCACCGAGGCCGTCAATCGAGGATGTAAGAAAATCAATGCGACCGTTTAGAATATTGTAGTGGTTCTCGATAAATGTGAAGCCATCAATCGAAGGACGAGGAGCACTAGAGCCTAGTATGTCATAAGGAGGACGTGGAACTCGTGGTACATCATCCCCTTCCTCTTCTTCATTGCCCTCAAAGGGTAGAGCCAAGGGACCCGAGGTGGGGTTGAACCCTTTTGTGTCTGCTACTCATTGACCATGTTCTTTTACTATTTTCATTCGTTTGAGGATTTGAATGTTAAGTCGGGCAAAGTTTAATGAAAGTCTCACCATTTAAAGGAATATCAAAATATTTGAAAATTTTTGTGGGAAGCATGTCGTATGGTAAAGATTTATACGTGATGTGTGGAATGCACGAATTTCATGAAACCGAATGCAATGGTTGGGAAATCTAATTTTCGACCGACAAGGAATGAACCGAGAAAAAAAAGGTCAAAATGGTTAACTTCATCTCGATGTCCCTTCCTATGTAGAATGACATGCGCAATGATATTTTGTAAAACTTTACATGGAAGGGTTAGTTGATTTGCATTAATTTTTGTAACATTTTCGAAATTCTTTCCTGTGATTTGACGACATGCTTCGGTTGAATCATATCCTTCCATCATCGGATGAATTTTATGCAGAAACATTTTAAGTTTCACACGTCTCAAGCTCGAGAATATCACAAATAAGAGCTTTGTTGATGGTGATACATACATTCTTAAGTAAACAAGTGATCTCATCTGAACGAGGAGTAATGACCACGTTTTTATAAAAATCTTTCTTAAGTCAAGGATATGCATGTTCTTCTAAAGTTGCAATAGACACCTAACCCATTTTTTCAAAATATTCTTCGATATGAAATATGGGTGCTTTAGAAAAATCGGCAGAGACAACAATTTTACATATTAGAACAGGTGATTTTTCAAAGGGTTCGCCGATACCTCGGGCTCCAAATCCATTTCTTCGTCGGATTAAGGTGGAGTCCGTCTTACTATTTGCTTCATCATCTTTCCCGCTCTGTTAGATTCGATCATGGTAGAAAAGTGATGAAATATGAAAACAATGGAATAAGGGTTTCGAATTTTAGGGTTTTTGAGGTTTTAGTGAAGAGAAGTTAAGATTTTTGAGGAATTGGAAGCGTATAGGTGTTGTGTTTTTAAAATTTAGAAGAAATTGATGATTTTAGATGAAGAATGAAGGATTTTGAGAGTGATTAGAGAGAGAAATGAGGAAAAAAATTGGAAAGAAATGCTCTGTTCTCGATTTAAAAATCTGGACCAGTGTAGAATCAGGCATTTGGTCCATTCACCCGAACGTCCGGATTGATAGGGCTTGATTTATGCAAAATCTTTTGTCAAACCGAAAAAGGTGTCCGGACAGTCCGTTAGACTCATCCGGATTTTGGATAGTCCGTTTGACTTGACTGGATGTCCAATCCTTTTTTTTAATAAAATGTCGTATAGAAATAAATCTCATAGTATGTAACTAACTTAATAAAGTACTTCGGATTCGTCAATAATCCCTAAGCCTCTCCTAATATGTGAGAATTGTTCAAGTGCAAGAGGTTTTTTGAAGATATCGGCCTATTGATTTTTCGTATTCACAAATTATAATACAATATCTCCTTTTTGAGCATGGTCTCTAAGAAAGTGATGTCCAATTTCAATATGTTTTGTTCGAGAGTGTAAAATGAGATTTTTGGACAAATTTGTGGCACAAGTGTTACCATATATGATAGGTATATGATCAAATGATAAGTGATAATCACTAAGGGTTTGCTTCATCCACAATACTTGTGCACAACAACTAGCGGCCGAGATGTATTTGGCTTCAACAGTAGACAATGCAACAAAATTTTGTTTCTTACTAGACCAAGGCACAAGTGCAAAGCCTAGAAAATGACATGTGCCGCTAGTGCTTTTACGATCCATTATGCAACCGATCCAATCGGCATCCGAATAGCTAAGTAGATAAATGTAAGTCTTTTGGATACCAAAGCACTAAGTTTTTAGTGCCACTAAGATATCTAAAAATTATTTTTACAGCACTAAGATGTGATTCTTTAGGCTTTGATTGAAATCTAACACATAAGTACACACTGAACATAAGATCAGGTCTATTTGCAGTTAAATAAAGAAAGGATAGGATCATACCTCGATATTTTGTTACATCAATGGAATTGTCTTGATTATCTTTGTCCAAATTTTATGGATGAGCTGATTGGAGTGTTCATCAGCTTCAAGTTTTCTATTTCAAATCTTTTGAGCATATCCAATATATATATATATATATATATATATATATATATATATATAATCATATCACTCTTTTTCAATTTTGACAAAGAGGGCAGTATTCGCTTTTCCTATACAAAAACCATTTGAGAGTAGAAATTTGCTTAATCTTTCATAAGAAGCTCTAGGGGCTTGTGTTAAATCATAGAGAGCTTTTCTAAGCTTAAAAACATAGTTCAAATACTTGTGATCTTTAAAATCGGGGGTTGCTCTATAAAGACTTCTTCTTGAATAAAATCATTTAGAAAAGCACTTTTAACATCCATTTGATAGAGAGAGAAATTTTTATAACAAGCAAATACAAGAAGTATGCGAAATGATTCTAATCTAGCAAATCATAATCGATGTCTTCTTCTTGATTGTAACATTGTGCCACTAATCTAGCATCATTACGTACAATTATCCCAATTTCATCTCTTTTATTTCTAAAAACTCATTTTGTACCAATGACGGTTTGATCATTTGGTCTACGGATAATCTCAAACATAATTTCTTTCAAATTGATTTAGTTCTTCTTGCATAGCTAGTATTCAAAATTCATCAAACTTGGCTTCTTTAAAATTCTTTTGGTTCAATTTGAGAAATGAAAGCACAAACCGAGCGTCCACTTGGACAGTTTTTTCCGAATTTTTCCTTCTTTGATTGTTTTGAAAATTGTAGACTTTTGAAGAATGTTTTAACTTAATTTTTCAAGGTAAGTGACATTGTCAAGTTGAGATTATAAAAGCATCGTTATGAAATAATTTTTCTCGTGCATAAAATTTTCTTGAGCTTTTAATAAATTCATTGCTAAAGATTAAAGCATTTTACCTTTACATATGAATTCAAGATATCTAAGTCTAATATCTTCAATATTTTCCTTGATGAGATACTTGTCTTGATTGATTTGCGTCCATGCTCGGCTTTCATTTCAATTGCGAGTCGTTTGAAAAAGACATTTTTGTCTTAAATTGATCAACATTGTCATAATAGCTATAACAACTCGAATTCAAATATTAGAGATAAAAGTAATTTGTTTGTTATAATCAAAACGTAGAATCAACCACAGGTCTATACCTAGGCCTCTCATCTGAAAAATAGGATGAAAAGTTTACTGATAGCAGTACAACAGAGCTGCCAAATTTATCAAACGTACAAAGTATCTTTGTAAGGAATATCTCTTAGCTGAAGCTAGGTTTGTTGAAGATGCCTTATGAAACAAAACTTTGACGCTCAAAAATATGTTGAAGTAACTTGTGGTGACTTATCTCGGACATCATGCTTTAGATGAGGTTGTCACTTCAAACGAGGCCCCTTAATCACCTCATCCCTCGGCTTGATCGCTTTGGTTGAGCTTGAGAGGACATGATGATATAGAGTGTGGGCCTTGAGTGGCTTATTGTTCTTTTTTAGTCGACTGCTACTTGGCTTACCTCTTTGGGTGAGACGTAAAAATAGTCGTACAAGTTCAGGCATGAATATTTATATAAGGGACTTCGATAGGAGTTAGTGAAACAAATCAATGGACAATGCTAGAAGAAAGCTTGCAAACTACCTTCAAAATATAAAAGGTGGCAACAAACAGATAAGTACTGAATCTTTAGAACCAAAGGACTTATGGATGGCCTCTGAGGTGAGGGGATTTGGTGAGTAGTGTCACTTATCCAAAATCTTTTTGTGTAATTGGATAGGTGATGAAGTTTAGTCGTCGTAATCTATTATAATTAGCATAGTAACAAAAATGGACGACCATTAGCAAAACTCATTTTTAAGGTGACAGAAGGGCGTAGTGAGTGGTATAAGTATGATAGTCTTCCAAGTATAGGCATAAATGTTATATAAGGTGTGGACTTTGATTGTTGACGAAGCATGTGTGTTGAGATGGTAAGTACTTAGCGAAATCTATTTTGTAGGGATAAAGCCTCTTCACATAGGCGAAACATAGCTGCAAATGTGAAGTCTTATCTTCCATGGATGAAATCTCTTTACATGGGGTGAAATGTAGTTCCAAAAACGAAGTCACATTTTGCAAGGATCAAGCCTCTTTACTTGGGAGAAGATAGTTGCAAAGGAAAATCCCATTTTGTAGGGGTGAGGTCTCTTCACATAGGCGAACCATAGTTGCAAAGGCGAAGTTAGTACAAAGCTTCTTCCCTTGGGCAAAGCGTAGTTGCAGAGGAAAAATCCCAAATGTGAGTTGTGGGATACCCAAAAGCTGATACTCTGAGGTAAATGGCCTTTCCACCTAATTTGAAATGACATTTTATGATTATTACATGTTTTCAGTGACGACAATTGAGGTACCGCATTTTTAATGCATGCTTCACCCCTGGTAATGAGTGGTAATGATAGGGCTACATGTCTTCTGAGGTCAGACTTTTTTATGCGCGCGTGAGGTGCAGTGACTTATCTCAACCCTTCACTCAAATCTGAAATGGTGCATTTAGATTTCAACGGTTCGAAGGCATTCAACAAACTTTGTAAAATGGACATGGTACGGAATTTGCTAATTTAATATTGGGAAAGGATTCCATTCTTGGAGTGTGGGTTTGGTATCTTATACCATTGGTGAAACCTTTATAGTTCAGTGCACATGAAGCATTCATCTACTTACTCAACTTATGAAAAGTTTTGAGGTAGCATTGCAAGATGGATAAAAGATTCGAGCTCTATGGTATCAATATAAGAGTGATATACAATGAAAATAAAGAGTGCCAAATTGTACCGTAAAAGATTAGAAGACTTATTCATATGTATGTACTATAATATATCTTTACATGCACTCCCAATTATTCAAGCAATATCCAGTTCATCTTATTCATATAGACCATGTTTGATTCTCATTTTTCTCTTTCTTCTTTTCAACCACACATTCTTCAAAAAAATAATATTATACACAAACTCAAAACTTTTCCTTAATTTTTAATCACACATTCTCCATCAATCAATTATTCAAAATACATTATTTTCCTAAAAATAGGAATCAAACGGGGCCATAATATCGTTCCAGATGAGGAGTTTCTTTTACAATTTAATTTAAACTCTATGGTGGGTGATCACCAATGATATTGTAGGTAATTTTATCTAAGGGTCCGTTTCATAGAAAGATGGAAAATTGGGTGGAAAGAAAATGAATTACAGGGAATTGAATTGCTTGAAATTTATTTTAGTGGGAATTGTAATCAAATGTATTTGATTGGTATGATTTTTCACCTAATTCGTTTGGCTTTATTTTTCATGTAAATTGTCAATTTTTGGGATAATTTTTTTTACAATCTGTATTAAAATTTGTTTGAATTGCCAAAAAGTAAAAAAAAAAAAAAAAAAAAATTCATAAATTTTTTATGTTCGCTTGACTTTATTTTTCATGCAAATTGTTAATTAAATAGATAAAAAAATTACCATTATGTTTAGAATTTGTTTCCATTGCTGAAAAAAGATGAAAAATCAATTACCACAAAAATCTTGGGAATCCATTTTCCTTAAAAAGCAGCAAAAACAGGTCACGTGCTCAACTTTTGGGAAAAGCAATTCTAGAGAATTGGGAGCCAATCAAACAACACTTTTGGTGGGAATTAGAAATGTTTTTCCATTTTCCATGGAATATGAAGCCAATCAAACAGGCCCTAAATGATCGACACATCTTCAATTGTAATATCGTTGATGATTACCGACAATATTTTCGTTAGTAATCACTTGCTAAATTAAAGTCTTTATCATCATTATTCTCAAAAAGCTTTACCAAGACTAAATATTATTTCAAAGTTAGTAATTTAACCTAATCTACATCACATAAAAAAGTATAGATAGATGACTAAGGATGTTAAGTGGACTGAGTTGAGCTACTTGATTCGCTCACAATTTCGATTGACACGATTCAATTAACCATCACATCATAATTTTTTTGGTCACAATTCTCTACATCTTTTCTCCACATTTCGATTACGAAGAATTCAAATGGCTTCATCAATGTCAAAATATCTACCAATAATGCCTTTCACTTCATCTACTGTATCGAAAGAATCAAATAATTAACTTGGTTAAAAAGACTTCTATTTGAAATTTTTGTATGCCCTTTGGAATTAAATTTTTTTTCTTCAAAATAAGCGTTTTTCCCCTTACTCCCTATGTGTATTAGTTTTATTTCATGCATTTACAGAAACCATATAAAAAAATAAAGATAGCAACTAAATATTGATAAGAATTTTGAATGTGATTTAATACTATGCTTTTGAAAGAAAAATCTTCCTAAGATTACTCGTAAATTTGCAAATATTTTTTATCGTAAAATATAATGTGTAATGCACATTTACAAACTAGCAAGTATAAGATTAAGAATGACTTTTTCGTTAGGTAAAACACCGATGATACCTCATCAAAGAAGTCATCTAGTTATGGAGTTGCACTCAATAGTCAATCAATTCGTTCACTGGGAGGTTCTGGACATAAGTTTATTGGATAGACATTTCCATTTCGGGATCTTCTCCATCTTGTTGGTAGTGCTTTCTTTGATTTTCTTTGTAGGTAGATTGGACTTATGAAGCTCGACCGAATGGAGAAGGTTAAATAGCTCGACCTACTGGGGAGAGGATGGAGAGAATGAAGGGTAGATGAAAATATATCTTTTAAAACTAAAAATAGTTGATCTTAACAATTGGCCGCTTATATAAAATGAGAAAAGTTATATTTAGGCAGTGATATTGACGAATACTCATCTGTGATCGATGACTGCAACTCTCGTTGATGATTGCTTGCAATATCATCGACAATAGTGTCTTCGATCATGTTGAGATAGTATGTTGGTAATTATTAAAGGTTTTGTTGTCTGTATTTTCATCCGAAAGATTGACAGATTTGACTTAGTGATCATTTACTTTATCAATTTTATAAAAATGTTTTTGGGAAAAAAAAGAAGAAGAACTTGTTATAATTTGTAAGTTGATTGAGCTGCCTGAAAAATAAAATTACATTTACAAGAGAATGCTTAAAAAAAAGTTTTACTTAGAAATTGTTATAAAAGAGAAAAAAAAGATAAGAGAGAATAAAAAGTCAATAGACTCATGTGCGTTTTATTAAGAATCAAAACCCTATATTTATAGGTAAGAATCAGGGATCCAATGATAATAATTTTTAGGGTTGCAAGAGTAAATTTGTCATTTACTAACAAACTCTAATAAGCTTACAATTTACTACACTCTCTCTTAAATGATACATTACAAATATCTGTCTCGTTAAAATCTTGTTTGATAAAAATTCAATGGGACAAAAAATAAAAAGAAGGAAAAAAGAATACAGTTATTTTGGAGTATTAAAAATAAATGCTGCCTTATTAAAATCTTGTTAGGAAAATCCAGTAGGATAAAACCTAAACGAAGGGAAAATAGTACAAATACTCCTTCTGATGTTGATCACTGAAAATCTTTGAGTCGATGCATTCCAATTTCATGAACCAAATTCTTGAATGTAGATGTCGACAGTTGATCGGTGTGAAACTGCAAGTGCATAGTGTCGAAGTTTTATAATAAAATGATTAGAAAAGTATCGTCCTCAGGGATTTGTATCTTACGTTTGTCAAGTACCGAAATTATGTTAATCTCAATTTTATTTAGGAGAATCACAAAGATTATTGTAGTTGCAAATTAAAGTAAATTCAACTCTAAGAAAATTGTTTAAATAAAGACAATGATTTTTATTGTTGAAGATTAATCGAGATAGAGACTTCTAGGGAAATCGACTTCACTTAGATCTTCACTATGCCTTTTTCATCTAACTAATTGAGTTCAATTCTCTTGTTTGTTGGCAAATCGTCCATTCATCCAACGCCTCTTTCGACAGTCAATTGAATGTTATTCTCGTTTATCAAATCACATATGCATACGCAATTTTAATAAAACAATAAAACAAATAGACCAATGATTTTAACACCACATAGGTTCATATAAGTCTTTCGATCTCTATATTTACCTATGCCGAATTATCCAAGATCTACCCTATAATTTCCTCTTTCGACAGTAAATTACAAAATTGAAATCATCTAATTAATGGCCTGTTAATTAGAAGCATTAAACTCAAAATAATCTAGACAAACATAAACGAGACTTAAATCAATTTAGCATAACTTATCAAACATAGTTTCAGATCCAGATTACATCATATCCCTAGAAGTAAATGGAATTAATTCATGCTAAAAACTGAAATAAACTAAAACGATTCACCATGGTTTTCTAGAGAAGAAATTAAGGAAAGCCAAACTGATAAACGCCTCTTTACAGTAGCAGTCACAGCCACGAGTTCCCAGCAATCTCTTCTTTCTCTTCTTCTTCAAAATCTCCTCTTCAAGTGTGCTGTGTTCTTCCCCTTCTCCAGTCGCCAAAAAAAACCCCTTTGCTAGGTCTTTTTCGTGGTTTATATATCCCTAGAGTATTTGGACGGATTTGGACTCAAATGGGCCGAGAAAATATTTCAAAACAGTAAGTTTTGATTTTCTCACACAGGCGGTGCCATGGCGCCGCATATTCTGCTGGTCATTCATCTCGCTGGATGCCATGGCGCCCACATCTCACGCCGTGGCGCCGAGCTGTCTGTTGGCGAACCATTTTTCTTCATCTTTGGACGCCGTGGCGTCCAGATCTCACGCTGTGACGTGGCGTGTTTTGTTGGCGAGACCCATTGTTGCATATTTGGGCGTCGTGGCGTCAAAATTACATGCCGTGGCGTGAAGTGTTCCGCCTTGATTCTCTTTGTTCTGTTTCCAGACCTCTTTAATAGTTCTTGCTTCTTTTTCATCACTAGCATTCCATACTCCTTTTTTGTGATCCATCGTCACCCTCAATTCAAGCTTCAAAATATGTCATATTCTCCCAAGTTATCAAGGCTACAAAACAACACGAATACACCCATCAAAATGCTCACAAATGCCCGAGATCGAGCCGAAAACTATGGTTTAGCGGCGTTTGTTCGTTGAATAAATCATTCTCATCAACAGTGTTTTTGTGAATAAATCGGTCACACTGTCACTTGAGCGAATTTATTGGATATCGATATCGTCATTCTTCTGAAACTCATGTATGAAAGAATTTTGAATAAATATGCTTCGTCCTGTCACATTTGATATAACCTACTTTGATTTGTGCAATACAAATAGCATTGTCTTCATACAAAGTTGTTGAATTATCTTTTGTTGAAGTTAAACGGCGTGATACTTGGATATGATGGGTCATGTTCTTCAATCATACACATTCTCGCTCTGATTCATTGATTACAATAATTTCAGAATGATTTGAAGATGCTGCTGTCAATGATTGTTTCACAGATCTCCATAATAAAGTTGTTCATCCACGTGTAAACACATCCTGTTTGTGATTTAACTTTATGTGGGTCAGATAGATAACCTACATCTGCATATCTATTAAAGCATATATCGAATTTTGAGAATAAATTAATCTCAAATCAATAGTACTATTATATAACGAAAAATATGTTTAACACTATTTCAATGTCATTTATGTGGTGTAGAGCTATATTTTGCGAGAAGATTTACAGAAAAATCTATTTCAAGTCGAGTGCAATTTGCAAAATAAGTTAATGTTCTAATTGCACTAGAATATGATATTTCAAGATTAAGAACCTTCTCTACATCTTCAAGTGGATGAAATTTATCTTTTTTTCATATCAAGTGATCGAACAACCATAGGTGATACCAATGGATGTGCATTATCCATATAAAAATGTTTTAAAACGTTTTTTTGTATATGTAGATTGATGAACAAAAAATCCTTTTGCGAAATGTTCAATCTACAATTCGAAAGAAAATTTAATTTTTCTCAAATCCTTCATCGCAAATTCATTTTCAAATAATTAGCAGTTTTGTAGAACTTTTCAGAAGTTTCAATTAAATTTAAATCATCAACATAAAATGTCACAATTACAAATCTAATATTTATTTTCTTTATGAAACACATGGGCAGATATCATCATTTTTATAACCATCCTTTAACAAATATTCGCTAAGATGATTATAACACATGCGTCCAGATTGTTTTAATCTATATAATGATTTTTACAATTTAATTGAGAACATGGTTCTCAAGTATGTATCATTTGTTCTTGGCACTTTAAGTCTTTCATGGACTTTCATATATATATATATATATATATATATCAATATCAATATCAAGCAAACCATACAAATAGGCAGTTGCTACATCTACAAGGCCCATATCAAACCTTTGTGGCACAGTTAAAGTAATTAGGAATCTAAAAGTGATAATGTCTATTAAGGAATAATATGTTTTTTTCATAATCAATTCCTGATCTTTGTGAGAAATCTACTGTTCGGACTTTGTATCTTGTAATTTCATTATTTTCATTTCTTTTTCGTACAAAAACACATTTGTATCCAATAGAGATTACATTTCAAGTGTTCGAACTACAAGTCTGAACATTTTCATTTCTCTAAGGAATTTAATTCTACATGTATGACTTCTTTTCATTTTGACCAATCATTTCTATTTTGACAGTCTTTAAATGACTGTGGTTCAGGATCCTCATTTTGCATAATATCAAGAGTTATGTTAAAAGTGAAAATATTGTTCATAATAACATTATTTCGTTCTCATAATTTATTGAAATCTCATTATTTTCGAATACTTGTAATTTTTCAGGAACCATATTTTCAATATTTGATTGATCAATCTTTTATAATATTACTTCTTTCAAAAAAATTTAGTTTGTTTTACTATTATACTTTTCTTTCAAGTTACAAAGTTTTTTGAACCAGCTGGTCAACCACGCTTGTGGCGTATTTGAGATTCATTTGTTTCAACAAATTGTCCTGCACGGACATCAATTTTTTGCTGGAATATTTTCTGTTGGAATATAACTTTGTCACTTATCTTGTGTCAACAAATACATCAAGTAATTAATTTGCAACTCTTTGCAAATGAATGATTTTTTCAACCTCTTAATTCCTTCCTATAATGCTGAGAGAATTGTCCAATCAAAATTGACAATAATTAAATTGCATTATAAAATATCACACATTTGGGACAAGGGTTCAAACTACACATTTATTCACAACATTCTTTATTTTTTATCTCAGTGCGTTGTGGTGAATCAATTTTACATAAACTACATTGTCAAAATATGTAGATAAAAAATTAGGCTCTAACCATTAGTCAATTATAATATGGAGAACTATGATGCTGGCATGATACGTAACAGAATTTTCTAAAAAAAAATGGGAAGTACTTTGTTCTCAATTAATGGGAGGCGTTTAACAAACAATAGTGTTAAACCATTTATCGACATCCTAATTAACACTTATTAAAATGTTGAGATTTATGCCCGCTAGCATTAACAAGACAACTTTGATTATATAATTAAAAAATTATGCTCACAATTTAAAATTTGAGTAGTAATTTCTCAAACTTCAAGTTGCGAACACCATGCAATCATCAAATATATGTATCAAATCTATTAGATACAAATAATATTTAGAGGGTGTTTGGTGGGGATTAAAATCAAATTTTTAGTAGATTGTGATAGAAAATTTTGAAATGTGTGGTTAAAATGTTGTGAGACCCAAAAAAGATGTGGTTGATATTGATTGTTTGACTTTAACTTAAATTAAAATCAGATTTTAATCTGAAACAAATAAGCCCTTATATTATCGACGCGGAGGATGATGAGTCCCCATTTATTACCCTAATTAATTTTCAGAAATATAGGGATTGCAGTCCCTATTTTAGCTAGTTATGGTTAAATGAAAATTGTTTCATGAAAAATAACAAACATCATATAGGATTTCATTAGATCAAAACATCTTCTGGTTCTTCATTAAATATCCATTTGAATTTTTAATTTCACAATATTATTACTCTAGCGATGATCCAATTGGTCCAAACAATAAAGTCAAATTAAACTTTTAGTTCAATATAAGATATAATTCAATGATTTAATTTTGAAGAATACGATTAAAATTTATATAATCATATATCGTTCAAGTACTCAAACTAATCAATGTTCTCATAAAATTAGTTATATGTTTTTCTTCAAAAATAAACATGAATTCAAAATGATTGATATTTTCGAAAATGTGCTACTTCGAGAGCAAGTTTTATTTTATTATTGTTCATTAAAAAATAATATGTTAATATTCTTCTAGAATAATGAAAATTATAATCTAAACTCAATCAAATGATACAAAAATTTACACTTTGGGAGTGAAAACATAATTTTTTATTAGATCTTATATCATTATACTTTTCGAGAGCAATAAAATCGAATCAGAACATCAATATCTAAATACGTATGAAGAAGAATGGACACATATATAAATAGAGTAATTTAATTCGTGATTTTATATAGAACCAATCAATATTTTTCTAGGAATATTGAAATTATAACATCATGATATTTTGGAGCAATTAATATTCTTTTTAAAAATATTAATAATGCTGTGTTTCTTTAAGAACACCAACACACTTTTTTTTCATATTAAATTGTGTTTTCTTCAGAAATACAATGAGATATAATTTTCAAGAGTATAAATACAACATTATTCTAGAATATTAATATTAACGATTCGTTCTTCATTTCAAATTAAACAATATAATATTAAAATTTATGCTCTACATAAGTAATAATGAAATATTCTTCTGGAATATTTATATAACATGAGTTGTGTTTCTTCGAGAACATCAACACTATACTCGTTAAAAATAAATATAATTTAAATTATGTTTCTTTAGGAGTATTGAGTCAATATTCTTCTGAAATATTGAAATTGTAATAACATGCTTTTCATGAACAAATAATAATCTTAAAAAATACGAATTATAATGTTGTAACGACAAATTATTTATAATAGATAGATTTATGGTTAATATTTTTCTAGAATATTAATTATAACGTTGTGTTACTTCAAGAGCAACAACATGATAAATTATTAATTTAAAGATTATAGGAACATCTAAAAATATTAATTACCATATAAACATGATATAAATTGAACTGACTTTATATATAGACATGCAAATAGGACAAAGTAATCGCTATGTATATAATAAAATAATTATTATAGATTTGCTTACAAGCAAAAAAATATATAGAAGAATTAGAAGGAGCCTCGTTTTCATGCATATGTATGTAGAAAAATTCACATGTCACTAAATTAATTTTGATACACGTAATAAATATTTATACTTATAAAAAAATTACTACAGCAACTAAACTTTGAAAAATTAAGCTATCATGCTGATAACGTGTTATAGAAGAAAGAAAAAGAGTGGACAAAATAAAAGTCAATAGACTTGTGTATTTTATTGAGAATCAAATCCATATATTTATTGATAAAAATCAAAGATACAATTGTAATAATTTTCAAGACCATAACGATAAAATTATCATTTACTAACAAAATATAATAAATTTACCATTTAGAATAGACTTTATACCTTTGGCTTTGGCATGTGCTTTCGAAGTAGTGGTGGCAAAATGGGTGGGTCGGCTCGGTCTGGATCGCGAACCTTTCGATTCGGATCGACCCGTGAACGAAAAAAGGTGGCATCATCCGAACTTACGGGCCGGTCAGGCCCTGATCATCAAAAAAAGCTAGCAGCCCAGCCTAGATCGCAAAAACATTTTTTATTTTTTTTTTTTCAAAGATTATTGGCAAAATTTTTTTTTTTTTTTTAAAATATAGGCCCGCGTTAACCGCGGATCGATTCCCCCAAATTCGATTCGGATCGCTGAATAAAAATTTCGGCTCATGAATCGACCCGTTCGATTTACAGGCTGATTCGACTACGAACGGGTCGAACGAGCCTGACGCGGCCGCCGATCTTGACAGAGGAAAGTAAACTCCGATAATAATTCTCTATAAAATTAACAAAAACAAAAAATAAACTCCAGAAAAGGGACTATTTTGAAAACATGAACATGGATAGCGGAGCAGCCGGCGATTCCACCGCCACGTCCGCTGTGTCACAGCTAACCCACACCATGTGGCAGCGGTACCAGTATTTCTTGGACAAATCAACGCCGCTGGTGCTGTACCGTTGGATCTTCCTGTTGGTGATTGCATTCATCTACGCCGTGCGCATGTACGTTGTTCAGGGGTACTACATCGTCACGTACGGGCTGGGAATCTACATCCTCCAGCTGCTGATTGCGTTCCTTTCGCCCCAGATAGACCCCGAGATCCAAGAGGTGACCGACGGGCCCGGCCTTCCAACCCGAGGCTCCGACGAGTTCCGGCCCTTCGTCCGCCGCCTCCCTGAGTTCAAGTTCTGGTGAGATTCTTAATTCCTTGATCTATAAATTCTTATATCCCACATTGAGTGAAGGGTGAAAGTTAGCCCCGATTTTGATTCTGCTAAAAAAACGTTTTTTAAGTAGATTTTGATAAAATTTATGAAATGTGTGGTTGAAAGAATGTGGGTCGGTCAAAATGTGTTTGGGGGGGGGGGGGGGGGGGGTTAATGAGTTTTGAAATATGGAGCCAAACAGGGGCTTAAAATGCAGCGAGATCTGGTTTTAATATAAGAAATTGGTCATAGACCAAGTTTAGACAAACCAGTGTGGAGGCGAATGGATGTTCACGTACCTTGAGGGACAAGGTGTTAATTAGGGAGTTGAGGGGAAAAACTAGTTGCATTGATTGGCCAAGTCGAAGTATGGCTTAAATATGTCAGTGAAAAACTAATTGCTTTATCGATTGTTTGGGGGCTTAGACTTGGATTGGGATAGGGTTTCTTAGCATATTCGTACTTCAGATGAATATGAGATCTTAAAAATGATTGCTATTTTAAATGGCTAATATTCATATTTAATAGTTCGAATTTGCAGTATTGGAGTATTATTTGTGTAATTTGGTAGGTTGAATAACCAATATTGGAATTTTATTTGTGTCATTTCTTATGGTTGGAGTTTTTCCAGAGTGATTAAAAATGGGTGACTTTGGGTGTTCTGGAACTTCACCATGAAGTCAGTTTTGACATGTTTCCTAATTGAGAAGGCATTTAGTGCCTATAAATGTAGTTGAGAGCCATCTCCTGCTATTTCAACTGTTGTTAAGTGTTCTTAAATTTTATGCGGATTAAGTACTGACTTAAAAGCTCAACTGCTGAATTAATTGTAGGATATTGATAGTGAAGGATAAAAGTTACCTTGTAAAGGGATCTTTCGTCTAACGATTGTGTGTGTGGGATTGGGGGGTTGGAGGGTGCAATTCATCGTTAGCTAATATGATACCACGAGTTATGAGCTGTACTCTTAGGATCAAAACTATTGACAAGATAATATTTATTCTCAGGTGATTGGAGGAGTGAAGTCGGAGGTATTAGGGAAATGGTTAAATAGTGACAGAGCTAGGATTTTTTTATTTAGGGGGCCCAACAATGGCCAATGGTGATACAGTTGACAGTAAACAATAAAGCTGTTGGATTTGAAAATAAATAAAAATGTATATATAGGAAAGATTAGGTTATGTATCAAGTATATCTTGCCAACTTTACTCTTCCAAAAATTAGCTCGTGCATGTACTGCTAATGTTAATGAAATTATGTAAAAAGAGTGAAATGTACAATGGAACTTAAGGATGAGGTTTGAAAAGTTTGATTTTAAAGGTTGGAACAAGTTTGTATAGAGGTCCTAAGGGTTGGGGATTAATTTCTTTGAAACCTTGTCTCTTAGATAAGAACTTTTACCATAAGATAAAGTCTTTTTCTTTATAATTTTTTTTTCTAAATATAAATAGAAAAATCAAAAAATAAAATCTACAAAAACTTTAGGCTGGACCCTCTCAGGAATCCCCTTGGCTCTGCCTTTGAGGACAAATAAGGATTCCATCAAGCTCCCGAGTTATATTACCATGAGGATCTTTTGCTGTTATATTTTCTTCCACTCACTTCATAGAGTTAGTGACAATTGTACGATTTAAGGGTGTGTTTGAGTCCCATTTTTTTGAAAGAATGGATTTTGGAATAATGATTTTTAAAAAAATGTGTGATTAAAATGTAGGAAAAGTTGTGGAATTACGTGTAAAATTATTTTATTAGAAAAATGTATGGTTAAAAATGAGTCTAGAGAAAAAAGAAGAAGAGTTTTTATATATTAGGGCTCAAACAAGGGCAAATTATAGATGATGCCTAATAATGGTGCTAAAAAGTATTGTAAGATTTCTTGATCCATCAATTATATTGAAAGTTTATAGCATGTTTGGCTAAATTTAAAACCTATTCTGAAAAGCATCACTGTTAACTCTTCTAAAAAAAGGTGCTTATAAGCACCTTTTATGCTTAGCTAAACATGCTCTAGTAGTCATCCCTCAAATCATGAAGGCAAGTTAATTGTCCATGTGTCTCAAGCTATCCATTATATCATCCGAACAAGGAGTGCATGACTAACCATTTACACTTTGTTTGGTTTATTCTCAACCACACATGTATAATTTATATCCTATCCCTAGTCTAGATGAGTCTTGTAAACCATACAAAAGGTGGAAATCCAATTCACCACGTGTCTCAGGGCATGGTCTAATCATAAAGACAAGGTAAAAAAAAATGCAACGATTTCGCTCTATAGGATAATAGTATACATTTAACTGTTATTTGCATGTGTGATATTTATTTATTTAATTTTTTGTGTTAGGGGTGGGGGTCCATGAGGTCTGGTTAGCTATTTTGACAATGTGTTATGATTTGAACTCTTAAGATCAAAATGACTCACAAGGTTATACTTATTTAAGGTGATTGAATGGAGTAGAATAGTGTGAGGTAAAGAAAGAAGATTGAATAAGGATTTTATTAAGTTCCTAAGCTATTTCACTATGAAGCTCTTTTACTGTTATATTGTAATTCCCCAAAATCCTTTATAGTCATTAATTATAAAATTAAGACTTTTGTGTAAAAGGATGGAAGTTAGAGGATCAAATTACATAATGATCAATAGTTGGGGACTACATGTGCAATTTCCTAAACTGTAAATTTATATATAGGCATGATTTTGATAGAAAATACGTAAATACCGTATAAGTGAAAGATAAATTAAGAAAATTCGTTCCTTGATAACTTTTACCATGTATGTGTCACTCTATCCATGGTTAAATGAGAGATTCAAGGAATGATTATAGAAAAATGATAAATTTCGTTCTATGTGTATAGATATATATATATATATATATATATATATATATGTTAATTATTTTAATTAAAGACATATTAGAGTTAAATAAGGGGGTGATTATAGGAAAATGGTTAATTTTCCATATATATATATATATGTTATTTATTTTAATTAAAAACAAGTTAAAGTTAATTAAGGAAAAGATTATGGAAATTAGCATAATTTCTATTTCTAATTAAAAACAAATTTAAGGAAATTGGCATGAATCAAGAAGAATTATTTTTCTATATATATGATTTCTATAATTACATGCGTCTCTATGCGGGACTTAACCCAACACCTTACGGCACGAGCTGACGACAGTCATGCACCACCTGTGTCTGTGTTCCCGAAGGCACCCTTCTCTTTCAAGAGGATTCGCGACATGTCAAACCTGGTAAGGTTCTTTGCTTTGCATCGAATTAAATCACATGCTTCACCGCTTGTGTGGGAGCCCGTCAATTCCTTTGAGTTTCATTCTTGTGAACGTACTTCTCAGGCAGTATACTTAACGCGTTAGCTACAACACCGCACGGGTCGATATATACGTATATAATTATATATAATTATGACCGATTGATTTAAATTATAGGATTATTATAATTACGTGCATCTATATATGTATATAATTATAATATGATTACGATTGATCATGAAAATTAAGTAAATTTCTGTATATAAAAGATAGGTCAGAAAGATTTCTTTTAAATAAGTAAACTACCATAAGTGTGTGTGTGTGTATATAATTTTTATACAATATAACATTCTTTTTGGTACTCCTAAATGCACATATAAATATTACACATAAATACACTCACGTACACACAACTTATCGCTTTGCTAAAAAAGTTAAATTCTGCTTTGTGTATTTACTACGACTCTCTTCAAATTATCAAGGTAAGTGTAGTCATATGCTGTATGTTAAAATTGTTTTTCATACTTACGGAATTTCAAGTTATGAATATGATATGAGTCCTATATGTTTAAGTTCAAATGACCGGAGTTCACTAGCGCTACGCATTGGAATTATAGCAGCAAAGTACGATTCTTAGTTCCCGTGTCTCTCTATGCATGTTATGATTATGTACGGGGATCATGGCCACCTAAATTCGATTTCTAATCCCTGTGACTCCCTATATACGTTAAGAATTCCTGAATTTTAAGTATGGATTACGATTTATGTGGCTCACTTATTGGAATTTTATCTCATTATTTATGATTTTTCCCCTTTTAGGTAATTGAGTTTCGAGGCATTGCAGTTTGGAATTAGTCTCTGGTGGTATAATAAAGATATTATTAAGGGCTTGTTTGGTAGAAATTAAAATTCAATTTTTATTGAAAATATAGCCGTTATGCTTGACTTTCATTTTACGCATGAAACCTACTAACGGCTAGTTTTTCAATTAAAATCTAATTTAAATCTCCACCAAACACACTCTAAATGATTTATTATTTTACTTTTATGATTTAATAATTCTTCTTTTTCAATTATTATAATTGAGACAAAAACTATACTTTTATGAAAGTTAAGTTTTTTATTTTACGATACATATTAACTCAAAGGGTAAGGTTTGGGTCATCACATATATAGCATTCACTTACGCGATAGTCATTGACGATCGTGTGAGTTGAAAATCAACTAATAAATTGTCGATGTACTGCTAGAAAGAAGTAGTTTGTAAGATTCTTGATCCATCCATGATGATATTTGAAGGACTTGTCTAATAAATCACCTTGCAAATCAGTAGTCCATGTGCCACAAGATATGGGCTATCATTCAGACAGGTGCATGAATAACAAATCTTTTTTGAGCGGTTTATAATCAATTGTATATGTATAAGTTTATATCCTTGATGATGTAGGATACTATAGAACAATTGTAGGAGAAGGGGAAATGAGAGAGAAGTGGGGAGAGGAGACGATAGAAATTGGGGGAGAAATCAATTTTTTCATTATATCAAGCTTATTCCATTACATTGCATAAGTGCCTTTTAAATTTCTATTCTAAGAAATAAATGTCATAAAAGCTATTAAATCAAAATTAAATATTGTTTCCTTAAATACTCATTATAATTGGAAACTAAAAATTGCCTTATAATATTGTATCATTTCTTCCAGACCTCAAAACTTGACTCCAGCGAGACATACTGCGACTTCTTAACCAAGGAGGGCGATCTTTCTTCTTGATCAGATAATGGAACCAATCATGTAACGCAAAATCAGAATATCAATCCTAAACATCTCGATTTGACCAAGGCGGATGATATTTCCTTTTTTACCAAACAACGATAATGAACTCCAATAAGCAACATTATGTTACTACAGAATTCACATGAGGAGCACGAAACACTAGTATGGTATACTGGCGTGTAGAAACAAATGAGTGTAATACTGGTGGCTCAAATGTGCCCCGAGAAGTAAACAATTCTGCTATATTGAAAACATAGCTTAATTTTAGTGTAGTTAAATACATTAGTGATCCAATTTTATCTTTACATATTTTGGAAACTATGCTAAAGAAACACGCAACAATGTATAAAAATCATCATTGAAGTATTTGTACCTAAATTGTGAGTCAATTGTAAGATCATAAGTTTCGTGATTGAAAAAAATTTGTTTTCAAAACTTGGCATAAAAGGCAACAAAGAATGGAGCTAAAGCAATATGACGATAATTAGTAGGTAACAATTGAAAATTTGAATGTTGATAGTAAAAATGTGAACAAATAATATCATTTGGAAAATGTGTAAACCTTGGAAGCATCATAGAGTGGAGGTTAAACCATATCAAAGTCTTTGTTATTATGTTACCGTCATATAAAAGATCACACAAGATCAACTTGGGCAAGGAAACCAGGATAGGAGACTGTTTGACTGAGGTGGCAACATTATAGTTAATTCATCATCTTCGCTATTAGAATATTCAATGGGCTGAACAATAGAAACCTCGATTTCTTCTTCAAGGTGTAACACAGCTAGACTCAGAAGGTGAATGTTGAGATTGTGGTGGTAGATCTAGCTAATGACATGCTTAATGAAGATGGAAAGATATGTTCTATAGATGGGCCCTAATGATAAGCGTTATCTAAGGATTGGAATGCAGGAATATCATCATGCAAGATTTCAGAATTCAAACCATCGATAAACTTAGATGCTATAAGATGAGAAGCTTCATAAATATAACTATTCAATAACTCTTTGAAATGGGCTAGATACGTACTAACAGTAGACGTACCTTGCCTACAATGTAAAAAGAATTGATTTAACAATTGAGTTCGATAATACACGAGCATATTTGTTACTTGGGATTCGTTTCATCTTATTCTACATAGTGACAATGTGTTTACCTAGACGAATGTGCGAATATGATCTCGAATAAGTCTTAGCAGAACCGACCAATGACATATTACCATGACAAATTTTATGCGAGTCAATCAAATTGTGATAAAAAAAAAAAAAGAATTTTTCAAAATTGTCAAGCCAATCAAGAAAGGAATTGGATCCTGTGAGGCCATCAAAGTCCCAAAGTTGGGATGCAACTTGTCTTGGAGAATGCTTGTCCCTAACGAAGTTCCTAGACAAAGGATAAATGTGTTGATAAGTGCAAGGGGAAGAGACATGATCGTGGTAAAGACCTAAGGACGTGTTGTGTGTGATAATTATGATATGGAGTGTACGTGGTATTGTATGACATTTTTTTATTGCACTAATTAGACAATTTGACAGCCACAATCACTTAAATTGAAAGCCGAGTTATCAAATAACAAAATTGTATTACCTCATGAACTCCAATCGAGTTGTTGGCTGTCCACAATAGTGTTCAGATCCAATCCAATTGAATACGATATCCGTAGACCTAAAACAAAGTTCAAATCCTGCTAATCCTTTTGTGGAAATAGGCGAGTCTTGAAAAATCCTAGTAGATGGTTTGGGTGGTCAATGAAGATGGTGGACGTTCGTGTTTGTTTGTATTGGTGGTGTACGTTGATTGTTGTCGAGAATTGACCCCGATCGACACAGGCAGATCGACGGTGGTTAGTGGAGGAGGCGGTCGATAGTGGTTACTGGTGACATTGATATAGTTGAGATGGTCAGGAAATATATGTGTGATGCGAGGAGCATGGAATTGGCAGGTGGGTTGACGATTGCAGGCTGTGTGAAGGTGAGATTTGATCTGTGATGTACTATGATGATGGTGGCTGGTCAGATTTGTAGCTGTCGGCTGAAGAGGTCAGGTGGGTTTTTGGTTTCTCTGAGTGCACAGGTAATGGATTTATGGGGGTGTCAGCTAAGATGGATTAAATAGAGGTGGTAGATGACGTGAGGCAGCGACAGTGGATGAAGGAGCTCATTGAAGGTGACAATTTAGGTTAGGGATTGGGGAAAGTTAGAGATGGTGTATGGGCTGTTTATAATAGTTTGTGGGTATTGGGCTAGGTTAGACTTAGCTTTGGGATGGATGGATATAGGCCTAGTTTAATGGGTTGATGATGGGTTGTTTGTGAGATTGGGATGCAGTATATGTTAGGTTAATGTAATTGGAAAGGGTTATGGGTTGGGTTTGGTTTTCTGTCGTGTGTGGGCTTGGGTTTAAGGTTTGTCTTATTGGGCTATTGTCTGGTAAATGTTGGCTGGGTTACTTGATTCGGTGTGGCTAATGGGTAGTAATTGGGCTAAATGGTGTAAATGGGTTTGTTTATAGGTGTATGTAGTGCGTGGGCGGGCATAAAATTTGTTCTGATAATGAATAGGTCAAGGGTGTAAAGCAGTGATAGCAAGTAGTTGAACAACTTTCTGCAAATTGATTTCTCGAATTTTTTCCCTTTTTTTTTGGGGGGGGGGGGTAGGGGGTGTAAGCGGTCCGGTTTTACTGATTTTTAACAGATTTTTAAACCAAATCGTTTACACCGGTTTGAGAAAAATTCAATCCTAAACCAAACCATTTTGAACGGTTTGAAAAAAAACTCAAACCTAAACCTAACGGTTTGGTCCGGTTTTAAACTGTCGATTTCGTCGTATATTATTTTTGTCTGTCGTCCGATCTTAAACCGTCGATTTCGTCATATATTTTTTTATCTGTCTACTTTTTTATGCCTATTAATTTATGAGTGGACATTTTTTTCCTGAACCGGTGGAACCAGATCGGAACCATTTAGAGCTGATCGATTCGGTTCCGAATCTTCTAAAAAATAATTTGATTTTGGGACAAATGATTAAGAACCAATCGTTTCGGTCCAATTCTCAGTTCTAGTATGGGAACCGCCGGGAATCGGACGTTTCTCATAGGATTTTTTTTTTTTAAAAATTTTTTTGGTAAAATATATGATTCGATCTCCAATCACTTTTATAAAAAACAAAAAGTTCCTTCTCCATTTTAGACCCCAGCACTTCCCTTCTTCTCTTTGATTCTTTTCTTCTCTCTTTTTATAATTTTTTGATTAACTGATTCTCAAGCCAAATTAGTATATTGGGAAATCTATACCTAAATAAATGTATTTACAATATATAATTTCATTTCTAAGATCCGAAATTTTTATTTTATTTTCACTTTGATTACAAAGTTATTGATCCGATCAAAATTTTTCATCTAGATTTCTACAAATTATAATCGACAGAACCAAAAGTTGCAATAATTTTTTAAAGGATGTCCAATTCAATGTAGGATTTTGATTTTGATTTTGATTGAAGTTTGTTTAATCATTGGAGTACTATGCAATTTATATAAGTTAATGATTGTTTGGTGATAGTAATTTATATGGAATATGTGGGATTGCTTGATGAATCGTTTCAGACTTTCAGTTTAAGAACCTATGGAATATATGAGCCTCATTTAAAGATAAATAAAAAGTCCAACACAAAAGTTTTACAAGTTACAATTTAGAAAATTTCATTTATTTTAATTTTTTAATTTTTATATATTTTTTCGCCTGTCAGGTTTGGTTTTAAACCGCAATAAAATTTCTCAAATCCAAACCAAAACTGGTTTGGTTTGGTTCAAAATCATTTCGTTGACGGGTCCACGTGGCACGAAACCGACGGTTTTCAAAATGCGATTTCGGTTTGATTTGACAGTTTGACGATTTTTGCTTACAGCCCTGGGGGTTTGGAATGAAACTAACTATTTCACTGGTGCATATTGGTTTTTGCAACTCCCCTTTTTTTTAACAAACTGCAAGAATTTAAACAAACTTTAGGGTTTGTTCGGTATAGATTCTCAAAATCAATTCTCATTTTCAACCACACATTCTTCAATAAAATAATATTTTTCATCACATCAATAACTTCTCCTTCTTTTTCAACCACACATTTCCCATCATATCACTATTCAAAAAACAATTCTTTCCCCAAAAATCACTCTCAAACACCCTCTTAATGTTGCTCCTAAGACCTTGTTTGTGTGCACTTTCAAGGTTTTGGTAGAGGTTTTGTGTATATTTTGTGGTGTTTGGTTTACTTTAGAACAGTTATAGGAGAAGGGGAAATGGGAGAGAAGAGGAGAAAGAGACAGAGAGGAGAGGGGAAGATAGAAATTGGGGGAGAAATCAATTATTTCATTATATCAATCTTATTCCATTACATTGCATAATCCCCTTTATATAGGGTTTTAAATGTTCTATTCTAGGAAATAAAAAATGTAATAAAAGCTATAAAATCAAAATCGAATATTATTTCCTAAAATACTCATTATAATTGGAAACTAAATATCACCTTATAATATTGAATAACTAGACCTGGTCTAGGTGATCCTAGTGAACCATACAATGGGAAGAATGCCGACCAATCATATGTGATATCAGATATGTCTCAAGGCAGGCTTAATCCAAAATTAGGTGAAAACTCTACAATTCTCTCCTCAGGTTAAGAGTATATACCTAACTATTGTGTGTATGTGGGCAGTTCATAAGTTCTGGTTAGCTATACTTTTGAGGAAATTGGGGAACACAAAGTACTGAAGTAGAAAAGTTCGAGGAGAAAAAGACAAATAATTAAGGATTTCATTAAGTTCCCAGGTCATTGTACTATAAGGCTCTTTTGCTTCGTTTTCCATTTATTGGCAACTGCCCTATTTACAATTCCTGACCTGGTCTGTTGATAAGATTGTGATTACAGACACAGAACAATTACATAGTGGTGCAAGTTGAGGAGATAAGATCAAGCAATTTCCACTTGATCTTGTTTAAAGCTGCTTCATAGAGTGAACATGTTTCGCCTCATCATTATTGTGTTCTTGGCTCACACAAACCATTAGCTTGTAGTGCTTCTTGTGCATATGATATGATGAAAAAATAAACCGAGTTCGACTATATTGTATCCTGTGATTTTCTTAAACTCCAACTTCTCGCTCTTTTAAAACTTGAAATGTCCAGACAGAACATAATGTCACATTGAAAGAAGTAGACATTCATACATATCACCTTTCCATAAATAACATGACGGTTTGGGTTAGTCGAGTCTGGTATTACATTGCTTATGTGATTCCTCAAAATAATCTGTTATCTTGAAAGCGCAATCTTGAGAATTACAGTTTTTCACAGATTTAGAGGAGCTTTAGTTTTCTATTCATTTGAAAATCGAAATTTTTTTCTCCAGGTTGCTATTCCTATCTTGGGAGTTTTGGCTTCACAGACCATCTCCATTTCCCTGTGGAATTGGGCATTGTCAATCTCCATGGAGATAGTCATCATTTAGAAGTTGCTACTGACACAAAAGGCTAAATGTTCAATGTACATGTCACTGTTACCTTGTGAAGTTAAGCCAATGCTGAGTAACACATACTGAGTTTTTTGTTATCTTTCAGTATGACACTATTTTTGGATCATCTATTGTAGTTGATACCTTTTATGATGGGAAATGACCGTCCAAGAGTCTTATCTTTATGTCAACGGTTTCTCACTGTGGAAATTCTCCTCCAACATTTTCCTTTTTCTTTTTAACATTCATGTGTTAGTATCTTTCACACTGTTGGAATTTATTGGCCAGTTCTTTTGTTTTAGATACATATAAAATTCTGATCTTTGGCCAGAAAATGGATGTATTGATTTTGTTGCTTCTAATGACAGGCATTCACTCACAAAGGGCTTCTGCTTTGCTTTTGTGCTGACTCTTTTCAGTGCATTTGACGTGCCTGTTTTCTGGCCAATTCTATTGTTCTATTGGTTTGTGCTATTCATTTCAACAATGAAGAGGCAGATAATGCATATGATCAAATATAAATATGTTCCCTACACTTTTGGGAAGCAGGTATGTAAGTGTATGTATTATTAAATTTAATATATTAATTCATCTAGTTTTACCACTTTCAATGATAAAAGGATTTCCCTCTCTATTCAGCGTTACTCTGGGAAGAAAGCAACTCCAGTTGATGACTCAAGCACTGCCAGGCCTTAAGGTTCCAGGCAGGTCATGGATTTAATCCTGAAGACATGTTTATGTTTAGGGCCAAAAATTAACATGCTCCTAACATTCCATTGCTGGGCATAAGAAATTTATTGTATAGTTCATCGGTGATTTTTTTAATATTTTTTTACTTTCGAAAAGCCAGCCAATACCCTATTTTCTTCATTGAGTGGTGATATTTGATGCTGTACCTATATCAGAGGAATGCTATAGATAAATCCTGATCGGTTCTAGCTCCTTGAAAATGCTGACATATAATGTTTCTCAGCACAACTTGTAGACATTCATGCAATTTGAGATTTTTATGATACATAATATTACAATTTCTTGTCTTATCAAATAGGAAATTCCAGGTGAATTCATTCTGCTGCTAGAAATCTGATTTGACAGCCTCTTTCCCAGCTTTGGTATACTTCAGGCCCTTAGTTTATTTTATTTTATTTTTTTTAGGGGTTAAAATGCATTTCAGGGTTAACATTGCCAGTTTATTTATGGTGCACTGTGGAAACTTGATGCCCTCATTCCTCTAGCAATCAAATTCTTGGTGGGGATAATCAACCTTCATACCATTACATGCTTTTTAATGGTCTTTTTTACGGTTATTCCGGTGATGATAGGTGGATCTCATAATTGTTATGTTTCATTTATATAGGTGCACCTGGCATGGTATTTCCATGATCGTTATAGTTATAAGAGTCGAGTGTTTCTTATTACTATTATGTGTTTGTTAAAGTATATTTGGGCTAAGGAGGATTGATTATGCAAGATCTATCCAGTGGAAAGAACGACCGAGGTCTTAAGAAGTTCTGAGTTTTTGAGGAGAACCCATAGATGACTTATTCTGAATTTAGGAAGATGAGAGTGGATACCAGTGGGAGATGATAAAAGTGTACCTACCCTTCAACTGTTGGAAATGAAGGCAAGAGTTTGTCCATACAGGAGTAGCCGCACGTGCGTCCAAGTACCATGAACCAGCAGAAGATTAGGCATTGTGAAGCAGCACCTATAGGTGTTTGCCATTGAAATGCTATCTATCCTAAAAGATAAGGGAATGTAGGGCAAGTTATAATTGGAGGGACTGGAATTGATGTCCCTTTAGAGAAAGGTGTCAAGTCTCTGTACTATCCTCCACTGTGGGGGTTCATTATTATCACCTTGTATTTTCATTTTTCAACAGTGGACACTCTAGAGAGCATCTTTGGTTAAATTTCAAAATATTACTTATTAATAAATTTATGTTCAAGTAAATGAGTTACGGGCTGGGACGAGCCTTATGCATACTTGGTTGCCAGGTAGTGGCCGAGTAGCACATTTTGACACCTCTCGTTGAACACTTCTCTTTTTCCCCTAGTCCGTGAAGAATGGATGAGCCAACACATTTTGACACTTCCAGTTGAACAATATGATACATGAATGTATCTAAAAGGTGAATGGGTTCTCTTGAACAAGTCCTTGTTGAATGCTCTGTCACTCATTGATTGATTGAGGACCACCATTTTTGAATCTCGTGCAATTGATCCGACTTTCCTAATGCAAATTTTGGAAGCTTATAAATTTTACTGTTTTGGTCCATCACCGTGGCCTAAAACTTATGACTGTAGTCTATATTGTTCCCCCATTGTGTCGTGCACGGTGAATCTGTATTGAGGATTTTTTTTTTTAGGCAAACCTCACGAACTACTAAAACGTCTGTTTCGGGAGCAGGATCGTCTTGTGTCTTTCCACACAATGAATCCAAGAGTAAGGGAATGATTAAAGAGGAAAGGGGCGAACTAGAATCAAATTACCGGTAAAAAAATTGGAAAAAAATAGTAAAAAATAAGTTTGTCTTGTAACTGGACCAGTTATGGTCAGGTATTTATCATTTTGTTGAATCAGTTAGTTTGGTGTATAGTTCTATAACATTGGTATGGAAGGGAAAATCTTCTTTAATCAATTTTTTATAATCTAAACATTTTTATAGTTAAAACTTTCCTTTGTTTAGTTACGAATTTTGGCAGAAAATATGTGTCTGTAATAGCAATTGAAATATTTGATAGCAAAACAGGATCTAAGAAATCGATTTGTGAAGTTTAGTGTGTAAAGGCAGTGAGGAAAGAGAATAGGAACATAAAAAGAATATATCCCATCAACTCGAGTACTTGACCAAGGGTAAATGGTCGAATAAACTATTTTAGCCCCCTTTGTCTATCGTTATTTAAAAACTTACTAACATTTTTTTTTTCTTGAAACTCATTTCAACAACACATTTTCACAATAAAATATTTTGCACTTAAATCCAAAACAATTTCATGCTTTTTAATCACTATTCTAAAACTCATTTTCAATTTCTATCAATCGATGTGAGTGAAAGTCAAGTAATCAAATCAATTTGTACCAAGCAATTTTCTTTTTCATTCATAGAACAAGATTCTTGTTTTGAACGTTCTTAGGTTCTAAATAGGATTGAGCAAAACTCTCGAACTGAATTCGAACATAATTGAATAGTTCTTTTTAAATTAAATATCATCTGAATCGAGAACCGACGAGTTCAATTCGATTCTCGGTTCTTGATCTAGAATCAAAGAACCAAATCTCCATAAATTTTTAATTCATTTATTTTAAATAAGTTAAATTATTTGATTTTTTCTAAATAAATTTGCTAACTATTTAATTTAGCTCAAACCCAAAAATGTGATTTTTCTATTTCTAATTTTCAATCCAAACCCAACTTAATCAAATTGACCTAAATTTTACCAAAATATGTTATTTTACAGTAGTGTCGTTTATGTCATTTTGAAAAAAATCGAATTGAAACTTAACAACACATTTCTTAATTATTGTGAGTTTGCTATTGTTCTCTTCATGTGATTTTAACAATCAAATCTATGAAGAACTTAGTAAAGAGAGATGCAAAATACACATAAAATTGGACTACGTTATTTTTTAAGAGCTAAAATTGAACATGTCATTAGTTGAATTAATGTAACTTTGTAAATATTTTAAAAAATAATTATAGTACTGATAAGAACCACGTAGCAACGATCACTATGCAACCGCTCAAAAGATTGACGATCCCAGGAAAGCCCGAAAGATAATCCGGTTTAGAATATGAACTAAGAACAATGAACCAAGCAACCAAACAAAAACGAAGTTTGAATGACCTCTTGATTACACAACCCGTGATCCACACCCGATGTTAAATGCTACAAGAAAATTTTGATAAGTTCACGATTTTCAATGAAGAACGAAAAATAAAACACAATTACCTCTCAAATTAATTATCAAAATTGTCAAAAGTTGTAATACAATGAAATAATAAAAAGTATTTATATTATCCCAAGAAAATACTATGAAAAACGAAAAATATGCCTAGAATCTTGCAAAAATGAAAATAAATTAGAATTCTAGACAATTTAGGAAATTCCCGAAAATTGCCTCAAACGCCTAAAAATGCACTATGCGGTCGCATAGGCAAAATCCATGCGGTCACATAGAAGTCCGTCCAAGCGCCCTTTAAGTTTCGGTAAATCACCATGCGGTCGCATAACTTTGACAACTATGCGACCACATAGTTGTTCGGTTGGAGTTTCTCTCTTGCAACTTGTACCAAATTGATCAACATCGTTTCATCATTCGACCCCAACAAGAAACTTTTTGATTTGCTTGTCTTAGTCAATGTTTCGTCCACCATGGTTTGAGCAAGCAATCTCATCGCCTCTTTCATCCGCTTTGCCCTTGATCGCGTCATTGGTCGTCCTTCGATAATCAACGGGTCTCGTCCGGGCTTGCCTTTGTCGGGCTAGACTCTTGAATCATATCATCTCATCCCTCTTCAAAATGATTCGACCTCAATTCTGTACTTGCATCAAAGAGAGAGAGAGAGAGAGAGAGAGAGATCGATCTGAAACATTAAGAGTTGCTGAAACATTATACTCACCTGACAGATCCAGTTTGTATGCATTGTCATTGATCTTTTTCAAGACTTGAAATGGTCCATCCCCTCGTGGTTGCAACTTTGATTTCCTCTGCTCTAGAAAGAGCTCCTTTCTGAAATGTACCCAAACCAATCTCCAAGTTCAAATGTCACGCTTCTTCGACCCTTTGTTTGCTTGTGATGCGAAGTGTTTGTTTTTATTTTCAATTTGCAACCTTACATTTTCATGGAGTGACTTCATTAACTCGACATTTCTTTTACCATCTAAGTTACCTCGTTCATTCACAGGTAAATGTATTAAATCCAAATGTGTTAGCGGATTAAAATCATAAATAATTTCAAATGGTAAAAAAAAAGTAGTAGAATGTGTGGCACTATTATATGAAAACTCTATGAAAGGTAGACACTCCTCCCAACTTTTCAAATTCTTATTAACTACAGTGCGCAATAGTTATGTCATGGTCCCATTCTCCTCAATCTGACCATCGGTCTGTTGATGACAAGTTGTTGAAAACAAAAGTTTAGTGACTAACTTACTCCACAAAACCCGCAAAAAATGACTCAAAATTTTCACATCCCGATCAGAAACTATGCTCTTCGTTACCCCATGTAAACGCACTACTTCCTTAAAAAATAACTCCGCAATGTTAGTGGCATCATCGATCTTATGACGGGGTATGAAATGTGCAATCTTACTAAACTTATCTACCATCACGAAAATTGAATCTCGTCCCTTCTTAGTCCTAGGTGTTACCCAAAACAAAATTCATAGAAATATCAACTCATGGTTCACTAGGTGTAGGTAACAGTGTATACAAACTTTGGGATAAAACCTTAGATTTAGCCCTTTTACAAGTTAAACATTGACTACATATTCTTTCGACATCACTTTTCATCCTAGGCAAATAAAAATGTTCCTCCATCATATCTAAAGTATTTTTAACCCCAAAATGTTCCATCAATCCACCATTATAACAACTCTTGCATTGAACAATTAGGAACACACAATCCATTTTCCTTAAACAAATATCCATAATGCTTAAAGAATTTATCTATAGCTCATTTGTTACATGGTGAATAAATATCAGAAAACTCTAGATCACTAGCGTACATGTCCTTAATATATTCAAAACCAAGCAATTTAGAACTAAGAGAAGTCTATTGCATACCTTCGAGACAATGCATCCGCCACCACATTTTCCTTACCTTATTTGTACAGGATGACATATGGGAATGTTTCTACGTACTCCATCCATCTTGCATGCCTTTTGTTTAACTTACATTGACCTCACAAATGCTTCAATGATTCATGGTTCGTGTGAATGATGAACTCCTTAGGCCGCAGGTAGTGTTGTCATGTCTCCAAGGCTTAAACAAGTGAATACAGCTCTTTGTATAGGTGAGATAATTGAGCGTTGCTCCACTTAACTTCTCACTGAAATAGGCTATTAATTTTGTCCCTGCATTAAAACTGCACCAATCCATATTCCTAATGTATCACACTCAATTTCGAAAGTTTTATCAAAGTTAGGAAGTGCTTAAACCGGTGCCTTACATAACATAACATATCTTTAATTTCATTGAATACATGCTCTTGTTCATCATCCCAACGAAATTCCACACTTTTCTTAACAATTTCTGTGAGTGGTGTAGTGATTGTGCTAAAATCTTTCACAAAACGACTATAAAAACTAGTCAGACCAGGAAAACTCCTAACTTCAATTATGGTTTTAGGTGTTGGTCATTCTTTAATAGTCTTTATCTTATCTTCATCTACTTCTACCCCATTTGTACCCACTACAAATTCTAGAAAAACACCCTTCTCCATGCAAAACGTACATTTCTTAAAATTGGTATTCAATTGTTCATTTCTCAATACCACAAGCACACACTTAAGATGTTCTACATGCTCATTAAGGTTCTTGCTATAAACTAAGATGTCATCAAAATAAACCACAACAAATTTACTTATAAAAGCACGCAAAACATGATTCATCAATCGCATAAAAGTGTTTGGTGCATTAGTGAGCCCAAACGGCACTACTAACCATTCATACAAGTCATATTTAGTTTTAAAAGTAGTTTTTCACTCATCACCTTCTCTCATTCGAATTTGGTGGTATCCACTTTTAATGTCAATTTTACTAAATATGCAAGTACCATACAATTCATTCAACATATCATCTAACATAGGAATATGATTACGATATTTTACCATTATATTGTTGATGGCTCTACAATCCATGTACATTCTCCAAGTTCTCATCTTTTTTTGGCACAAGTAGCACAGGAACTGTACATGGAATCATGCTCTCCCTCACATATCTATTGCTAATCAATTTCTCCACTTGCCTCTGAAGTTCCTTTGTCTCCTCAGAGTTACTTCGATAAGCTGGTTGGTTTGGAATGATAACTTCAAGAACGAAGTCAGTTTGGTGTTCAATACCTCGAATGGGTGGTAACCCACTAAGCATGTCCTCCGGGAAAATATCCTCAAATTCCTACAATAAAGAGATAGTTAAACTAGGGAGGGGTGGGTTAGGTTCCTCAAGATTGAGGAATGACTCATTATAGACTAACAATATCACTTGTTGCCTCTCAATCATCATTCTTTTCAACTCACTCCCTTTTGCAAAGAAATTTACTTTCAACTTTTCTCTCCTCTCGGATGACTTTCTTTCTTTTCTCTCATGTGGCTCCACTCTCTTTTGCTCTCTATTAGCCACCTCAAAATTTTCTCTCATACTCTCCATCTCATTATTTTCTCTTATTTTCTATAACTCTTTTACTCTCATTTCTTCCTCATTTTTCAATTTGATTTGGTCTTCATACACTTGTGTCGGTGTTAATGACGCAATGGCACATGATCTCATCCCGATAACCACAAATAGAAAAATTAATCAACACCTTCCTATTCACCACTTTCATTTCACCATTGTAACCAATAGGGTCTATGATGTCTTAATATAGTTAATCCCAATTTTTCTACAAGATTTGTGCTAGCCACATTAGTAAAGCTCCCACCATCAATGACCATGCTACATACCTGATTGTTAACGTGGCATCGTGTATGGAATATGTTTTCTCTTTGTTGTTCCAAGTCATTTGTCTGGATTTGAGTATTGAGAGCTCGCATCGTGACCAGTCATCTGTCAGTCACCACCTCTTCATTGCGCAAGATCATCGTCCTTTTGTTTGGGTATTGAGAAGTGATGTGTCCTGTCCCCAAGCACCTGAAGCACTTGATATCCCGAATCCTGGTTGGCTGTGTCTCTGCTTTAGGTGTTGTTCTGCTAGAACTTTCATCTTTCCCCTTTGGCATTTCAGTCATTCCCTTCGAAACAGTTTCATCTCCTTTGTAATCCAACCTCAGTTTCCATGTGGAATTAGATACCGAAGTACCCAATGGTTGTCTAACTATCCCTTTCCTCTCAACTGTTTATCCACCTTCATGGCCACATGCAACATATCTTTGATCTCCACATAATGCTGCAACTGCACGATATTAGCAATGTCTTTGTTCAACCCATTTAAGAAACAAGCCATAATGGTTTCCCGATCCTTTTTCACATTCGCCCTGATCATCAATATTTTCATTTCTTTATGGTAGTCTTCCACACTCTTCGAACCTGATACAAACCTTGCAATTTCTGATACAACTCTCTGTAATAATAATTAGGCACGAACCGCTTCCGCATGAGAGTTTTCAACTCATCCCAAGTACTAACCGCTCGCTCTCGATTCCTCATCATTGATATAACCACCTGATCCCACCAGGTTATGGCGTAGTCAACAAACTCAAGTACTGCTATTTTCACATTCTATTCCTCTAAATAGTTATGACACTCAAATATTAACACAACCTTCTTTTCCCAATCTAGATAAATCTCCGTATCACTCCTTCCCTTAAACGGTGAATATTGCCCATATTCTCATCTACTTCATCTCCATAATTGTCTCTATCCCTTCTTTCAAACTTATCTCCTCTATTTCTCATCTTACCCATTTCACTCACCATCGATGCACCCTCATCAAAGTCACTGTCATACTCATAGTCATCATGCATTTTCATCATAGGCTCTCTCCTACCAGGTCTCCTTGCATTCTGTTGTACCCTATGAAGATTTCTCATCGATGTATCTAACCTATCAAGTCTTTTAGTCACATCCTCAAGCACCCTCTCAAACCGCCATATCACATCATCTGCCATGTTATTTTGATTCGGCTGCCTGATTAAATTGGAACCCTCTCTGTCTGACATCCTAATTCCATAGAATTTCTGCCTCACAAAATGATTACACGTGTATCACCCAGTTAATGGCCTTTTTCCTCTATTAATCTCACCACTCTACCTTTTTTCACTTAATGCTCTTGTCCAAGTGCTCCAAAGAACAAAGTAAACTCAAATAAATATGTATTCACGTGGATCCAAACCAGATATGTGTCAAGAATTGTGAATTTGAAGTAAGAGAAGAAAATGACTCAAAGAATACAAGAATTGAAAAACTATATGTAGTAAAACAATGACTTATCGCTAAACAAAATAAATGAAATTGAAATTGAATTTTTTTTAACTCAAAAACTAGAAATAGAAAACTGTTGAAAATTCCCGGAATGTATAATATTTTTTTTTTAAATTCAGTTTTTTTTACTTGAAATTTGAAGTCCAGCGAAACAAACGAGAATTAATTTGAACTTTTAAATAACTCAAAAAAAACTTTGACTCTTTTTTTGTATTTTTTTGGATCAAAACTTAAAATTTAAAATTGACTTGAAGAACAATAGAAAAAAGAAACAAGACTCAAAACAAATAAAGATATAACATTGATTATTTTGGAGTTGTGCTTTGATACCAACTGATGAGAATCACGTAACAACGATCACTACGCAACCCCACAAAAGATTGACGATCCCAAAAAAATTCAAAAGATAATTCGGATTAGAGTTTGAACCAAAAACAATAAACCAAACAAAAGCGAAGTTTGAATGACCACTTGATTACACAACTCGTGATCCATACCCGATGTTGAATGCCACAAGAAAATTTTGATGAGTTCACGATATTTAATGAAAAACGAAGAATAAAACACAATTGCCTCTCAAATTAATTCTCAAAATGGTCAAAGGTTGTAATACAATGAAATAATAAAAAGTATTTATACAATCCCAAAAAAATACTATGAAAAACGAAAAATATGCCTAGAATCTTGCAAAGATGGAAATAAATTAGAATTCTAGTCAATTTAGAAAATTTCCGAAAATTGCTTCAACCGCCTAAAAAATGCGCTATGCGGTCGCATAGAAGTCCATCCAGGCGCCCTTTAAGTCTCAGTAAATCGTCATGCGGTCGCATGGCTTGGACAACTATGCGACCACATAGTTGTCCGGTTGGACTTCCTCTCTTGCAACTTGTACCAAATTGATCCACACCGTTTCCTCTTTCGACCCCAACAAGAAACTTGTTGATTTGCTTGTCTTGGTCAATGTTTCGTCCACAGTGGCTTGAGCAAGTAATCACATCGCCTCTTTCACCTGCTTTGTCATTGATCGCGTCATTAGTCTTCCATCCATAATCAACGGGTCTCGTCCTGGACTTGTCTTTGTCGAGCTCGACTCCTGGATCACATCAAGTACAGAACATAAGAGCCGAATGAAATCGAACTGAACCGTATGGAATCGAAACCAAATGATTTCATAATTAAATTTGGATCCGACGATTCCACTTACTAAGTACTCAAAAATTTTCGAGTCCGGTTCGATTCTCATCCTCGATTTGTCTACCATCAACCCGAGTACTTTACCAAAGGTAAATGGTCGAATAAACTATTTTAGCCTGTGTTTGTCTAATTATTTAATTTTTTTTTCAAACACATTTTTAATCACATTTTCACAATAAAATATTTTGTACACAAATTCAAATTTTTTTCGTACTTTTTAATCACACATTTTTTAAAAATTCACTATTTAAAAACTCATTTTCCAACTTTAATGGTAAACAAACAAGGAATTAATAAACAATATAACATATGTTTAGAGTTAAGAACGTTCAAAACAAGAATCTTGTTCAATGAATGAAAATGAAAATTGCTAGGTACAAATTGATTTGATTACTTGACTCTTTCACTCGCACCTATTGATAGAAATCGAAAGTTTGTTTTAGTGGGGGCATTTTATGTAAATAACAAATCATATAATACTTTATAATCAATCAATGATGTATAAATGTGTCTCTGTGAATATTTAATCAAAATAATCAAGTCGAGTTTTTATTACCGAAAAATAAAGATCAAGACTAGCATGTGAAAAAGCACGAATTAAGTTTTTAGCTTTGGTTTTCACAAAAAATTGTGGGAAGAGAAAACAAGGTATTTATGATAAATTATGGAAAACTGGATGTGAAATTTTCAAAACTATTAAACAAAATGGTCAAGTATTTAGCCCATGCATATTTAGGGTATGTTTGATGTAAATTTTTACAATAGACAAGGGTGATATTTTTGAAGAACGTATAATTAAAAACTAGAAAAAAGTTATAGATCCACATGCAAAATTATTTTTATCGAGAGAATGTATTGATGAAAATCAGTATAAGAAAAAAAATGAGTCTTAGAATATGGAAGTCAAACAAGGGTGATATTTTTGAAGAACGTATAATTAAAAATTAGGAAAAAGTTATAGATCCACATGCAAAATTTTTTTTATCGAAATAATGTATTGATGAAAAACAGTATGAGAAAAAAGTGAGTCTTAGAATATGGAAGTCAAATAAGGGCTTAATTTCGAAGCTTAGTCAATCCCTAAGATTTGAATTCAGGCATGTTTTTGAAGGTAACACGATGACTTTGTGCAAATAATAAATTAATTTTATACTTATAATTAAAAGTTAAAAATTGAGACTAACTTGCTACTCGAATAATAAATTGTCCACCCTCGCCCATGAGCGTGACCATATCGTTTATCGTTTATCGTTTATCACTGTCTTGCTCTTTTTCTATTAATTTCAATAGAATAGACACCACATAGGTAGCTTTTTATGTTCTCTCAACTTGTTCTCTCTCTCTAAACAATGGAAAGTGGACTCCCAATACTGAACTGTCTTTTGCAGCAAACTCTCAGAAGCCTGTGTATATTTTCAGATTCTTCTACTAATTCTTCTAAATGGGTATATGCAGTCTTTTGGAGGATTCTGCCCAGAAACTATCCTCCACCCAAGTAAGCAAAACTAATCCATACTAACTGCATGTTTAACCAAGCTTAGAAAGTCACTTATAAGCGAATAAGCAAATATTAAAACTGAACAATTCTTTTGCTTATATAAAGTTGAAAATAAGCAAATTACTAAATCCTAACATTACTGTGAAAATACGTAACATTTAGCTTTGCTCTGTTGCAGGTGGGATCATACCGGAGGTACACTTGATCGTGCTAAAAGAAACAAAAGGAACTGGTAAAGAATGAACTTCGTATATTGTGAGAAGTTCTAACAATTCAGGACAGTAATTCGAAGAAAAATTAAGTTAATTTTTTGAATCATATTATCTAATCCTATCCACTACTGAGTACTGAACATGAATTTCATCTCCCATTTTGATATACATTGCGAAGTTAGTTGTTGATTTGGTTCAGGATTCTAGTTTGGGAAGATGGATTTTGTGATTTTCATGAATGTGAAAGAGCTGGAAGTGGATACAGAAAGGGAAGGTTTGGAGCTGATATCTTTTTCAAAATGTCATATGAGGTCTATAATTATGGAGAAGGGTGAGCTTTTTTATTTTATTATTATTATTATTATTTTCCTTGGTTGAATTGGTTAATTTCTTTAAAAATTTTTCCTCAATATTCGAGTGCAAACCGGATTCATTTTTAATGTATACTGACAATTTTTATGTAGTAGTATTTTTACGTGGTTTTTGCAGATTGGTGGGTAAAGTTGCAGCAGATGACAGTCATAAATGGGTGTTTGGAGATAACCTCAATGAAAATGACCCTAACTTCATTTCCTCTTGGAATGTATCAATTGATCCGGTAAGCAAAATCAAAATTCTTTCTAGAATATTCTTACAGCCCAAAATCTTTTAGACTCATTTTCTTGAGTTCTTTTTTGGCAGCAACCAAGAGCATGGGAGGTTCAATTCAATTCAGGCATTCAGGTCAGAAAATTTTCAGTTTAAATGTTCTTTTTTTTTTTTTGGTTCTGTTACATCAATTATAAAGTCTCCATCTTTGGCAGACAATTGCAGTTGTGTCTGTCAGAGAAGGAATAATTCAGATGGGCTCATTTGACAAGGTACTTTTCTTTATCCATGTTAATTATCTTGGAGTTATTCCACTTGTACGGGGATGTTTTTGCCAGACGGTATATAGGTGCTATGCTAGCAACATCTGATTGATAATTATTTATTTATTTATTTTTTGTTTTTTTTTTGTTTTGTCAACTGTCAATGAAAAATTAACAAATGTCCCCCGTATAAAACCTGGCAAAATTCCTCGGTACATGTAGCAGCTCTCATTATCTTGTTCGGTATTGTCCAGTCTAGTATCTCTCTAATACTTTGTTGAGGTTTTTAGGTTGCTGAAGATCTTAATCTAGTAATAAGCATACAAAGGAAATTCAGCTATCTCTTGAGCGTACCGGGCATATACACGATTCAAAGACCGTGTTTATCAGTCCAACCCCCGTATAACTACAAGCCGACCAACAATGTTATCGAAATGAATGAAACAGAACATGGAAAAGAGAACGGACTTCAGATGATTGGAGCAAAAAGACAGACTTGCGACGAACTTGTAAATTATCGTTCCCCAATCAAGTCCATCAACTTAGGGTACAATAGCCCACAAACTGGCATGGCTGCAGAACTACTTTTGCCTTCAATGTCAAGGCAGCAGCAATTGAAGAATACATGCCACAACATCAAGGGTGATGAATGTGCAGGATTTACTGCCATTCAAATGATCAAGTTGGAGCCATCTCAAGAAGAGAATCAAAATCCCTCAAACTATAGACTAGATTTTGAAGATCGTGAGGTGGTGGCATTAGGATTTGGACATTCTAGAAAAGCAGAGAGTGTACCAAATATCAATTAATTGGAGATAATTAGTTGCTATCAAGGTTGATAGCTATGTGATTTATAATATGATTTTGTTGGTTGGTAGCTTGACCATTTAAAGTCATAATTAATAGTAAATATTACATAAATTATAATATTAATGATGTCTACATTTTATTGACACAAATTACACACCAATCGACACATTCAAGTAAATCATTTTATCGACTCTATCAGCAGAGCCAAATTACACACCAATCGAGAACCCAAATCTCTAATTCAAGCAGGACCCTATCTATCAAGTGTCGTGTCACTTAGTAAGCTTCTAGTACCCTTACAACTCGGTAGAAAAATCGACTTTACGTTCAGCAGAAAGTCAATGGACCACAAACTCTATTGTATCATTCTCTGGGCAGTATAAACCCAAATTCTCTAATTCAAGCAGTTAGACCCTATCTATGCTAGTATCAAATATCGTGTCGTGTCACAGCCAGACAATAAGCCCAAAAGTAACTAGCTAGAAAAAAAAACATCTTACTAGCCCCATTTTTCTAGTACAAAAAAAAAAAAAAATTAAATTTTTTTTTTTAAAATATCACAAAAAAAAAAAAAAAACAAACCGTAAGCCCAAAAACACTGGCTATCAGACGTTCGGTGGAAAAAAGTGCAGGAAATTGTCAATGCAGACCACACACAAATAGGCTGAAATCCGGTATTAACAGATTAAATACCGTATATGCTGTTGGTAATCCAGAAATCCGATAAGTTGCATAGAAATCCGGTATACGCGAAATTAGATATGCAGTTTAGCAATATAATAACTACAATGAACGCAAATTCAACATACATATATCATGCTTAATACTATACACGTACATAATGCAAACATGAACAAAGAGAAATCGTAGAACGAGTAATAGAATCGAAAACTTTTAACCTGAAGCCTGTGTTGCACACAGTTTCCTTAAAACAGATTCGCCCCCTCACCGTTCGTGCTTGAGATTTACAACGAGCGTCCATTTTCCTGGATGCAACGGTAGAACCAGTAACTTTCGAGCACCACGGGAACCACTCCGGCGAACTGAACTAGTACCTGAACTACACCACCACCAAGACCGAAATGCAGAAAAGACAGAACTTTATGCAAATGAATTTCTTATGTATTCTAAACTTGAAAGCTTTTGCTTTTGTGTCTTGGAATGAGGAAAATGAGCCCCTATTTATAAGCTAGGCTACCATTAATGGTAATGACCTTTGGAGTTTCTCATCTTTTTCCTACGTGGGACAAATTCATTTTTCCCACATAAACTCTCTTTTGAGTGATACACTATGAGCCTCAATTTCTCATTCACCCGAGTATCAACTTTGGCAAGTAAGTATATGATTTCGATGTACTCACGGAGGAGAACACAAATCAACTTTCATCTTCCAAATTAAACAACCGGGTCCCACTTAAAACTCGTGCCAAAGTCAGCCCATAAACTCAGTTTTTCCAACATCCAATACTACATGATAAACTTGTCCTAGGGACATGTTTGGTGCATTAGTAAATGTAAAGAAATTATCTTTGGCAAATCCTTTTTGCATGCATAATTGGCTCTTAAACTATTTCTTGAAGTATAGAAGGACGATAATTGTTCTTTTCAATGACTTGCTTAAGCAATTAGACACAGTTTATTTATTAGTCTACTTTTCCATCTAATCATTTTTCTCATCAAATGTCACAACTGTAAAATTTTTATTAAGATGACAATGAAACTAAAGTTTAATAGACATGAAATGCTATTTATAGTGTTTTGATTGAATTCATGTAGTCTCTCAATTAGAAGCTGGAGAGGAGAGATGGCATATAAGAAGTGGAACTCACTCGAATAGAGAGAGTGTATGCTCATTCATAGGTTAGCAGCTCGTACAACAAACAGGGGTTTCAATTCCCACGGAGCAAATGGGAAATCAAACAGACACGATTATAGTTGAGAAAATAATTGCGTGCTAATCTTGGAAAGCGAATAAGAAAGGATTGTGCGAAGAATATAATGAGTTGGGATTAAGTTCAAGAACACGACATTGGTGATCTGTTCTTTGGACAAAATGGATGGTCCCTAATCTTAACCTTTTGATACTTTCTTGGACAGTGCTACATGAATCCATCAAAATGAGTTGCAATAAAGATAATGGAAAGTTGAAAGTGGCCCCTTTCATTATAAGATGTGATATGTCTAGTACTTCCCTTTTTCCTTTGTTTCCATTTCTTCTATATGGTCCTAAGGAGTTAATATGTCTCCTAATAATGAATCATAAGTATTTATTTAGTTAGATAAGTTTAAGAATAATGTCGAAATTTATTATTGCTTTTTACATGTCTAGTGAAATTTAAACTAGGTACAAGTTCTCGATTTATTATTAGATCAATGTTCCTTACCATTACCAATTAATCGGTACAATATCTAATTACCATAACTCAAAATTCGAACCAAATAAAATCCCCATAATTTCATGTTTAAGATGTAGATCCAAGAGTTATTACACACTTGTTTTGCAGGAGAATTGTTGTAACAATATTTTGTAGAAATTGTAGATAATGGAAAAATTTATTGCACCATATTTTAATTGCAATTAGATCCTTAATTTTTATCTATTGTAACCAACCTAATCTCTAGCCCACACCAAACCTACTCAAATCCCTAACCCAGCCCTTATTTGACCCACACTGAAACCCAAAATTAAAACCCACCCAACATAATCTCTAAAGCAAATCTAATTAAAAAATTCAAAAGGAATCTTCTTCTCTATTTTATAACACGTTATCAGCACGAAAGCTTAATTTTTAAAAGATTAGTGAATGTAATAATTTTTTTTTAAGTATAATCATCTATCATGTGTATCAAAATTAATTTGATAACACGTGATTTTCATATTGTTTTTGCCGGAATCCGTGACCTCAAATTAAACTAATGAATCTTGCTTGTGTCACATGGAAACTTCGTATTTCAAAGTCTAATATTCTTGGTAAAAAAAAAAAGGCACAATTTACGAACTCGGGGAACATAGATGATAAAAGGCACAGTTTTTCTCACAATTTAATTATGTTTTCTCCTTTTGAAATTCAGCTATTGGAGTACCTCAAATAGGTAGGGAAACAGAGGGGTATTGCAAGTGGGTTTTCAATTTAATTGTGTTTCCTTTCTATCTCTTGTTGTACATTCTGATAGATTTGGTTTTCAATTAGATGCGTGGGTTTTAATTACTTGTTAAATGGATAGGTTAGAGCAAGGATATGTGCTTATTTGATTCCTCGTGATTCGTTTTTTTTATATTAATAAACATAGTTGGCCATTACACAAGTAGGTAATTATTTTTCATTCATGATTGTATAATTATAAGTTGATTAATCAATTAAATAGTTTAATTAACTTCTTCTTCTTTTTCCTAATTCATATATGTCTTAATTTATTTTGCTTCATATTTCCTGTTCGATTAATCATCTCATCCATGTTCTTTTTAATGCAAGTGTTGTTTATGAATTTAGTACACTTATATATTTGTATTATAAATAATTTGTTGTTGCTCCCGAAGTAGCACAACATTATATAATATTCAAGAAGAATATTAGTTGTAGATTTATCGATTACAAATAATTTATTGTTGCTCATGAAGTAGCAAAATATTATAATTGATATTCTTGAAGAATATTATTTGCTCCTGAAGAGCATAAATTATAATTTTCAATATTTCAGAAGAATATTGATATATTGTTCTTGAAGAACAATAATAAAATACAATGTGCTCCCGAAGTAGCACGTGTTTCGAAGAACATATTATTTTAAATTAGCGTTTATTCCCTGAAGGAAAACACGTAACTTATGTTGATATTACTTAATTAACTATTATGCATTCTTCGAAACTAATTGTATTTTTACTTATTTTATTGTGTAGTTAATCAAATGGCAAATATCACAAAACTTGAGTTTGCTGCACTTGACATATCTGGCAAAAACTATCTGTTATGGGTACTCGATGCTGATATCCACCTTGTCTCAAAAGGTTTGGGAGAGACAATAAAAGAAGGAAACGAAGAATCCCTGCAGGATCGTGCAAAAGTACTCATCTTCCTTCGCCATCATCTTCACGATGGGTTGAAACTTGAATATCTCACTGAAAAAGATCCACATGCTCTTTGGAAAAAATTGACTGAAAGATTCGATCATCAGAGGACTATAGTCCTCCCTAAAGCCCGCTATGAGTGGATGCACCTTCGTTTACAAGATTTCAAAACTGTAAGTGAGTACAATTCTGAACTCTTTAGAATATCTTCAAAATTGATTTTGTGTGGAGAAAAAATCACTGATGGAGATATGTTGGAGAAAACTTTCTCTACTTTTCACGCCTCAAATGTGCTCCTGCAGCAGCAATATCGTGAGCGTGGTTTCAAAAAGTACTCAGAACTTATATCTTGTTTGCTTATTGCTGAACAAAATAATGAACTTCTGATGAAAAATCATGGGTTACGTCCAACTGGTTATGTACCATTGTCTGAAGCAAATGGTACTGCATTTCCCGAAGTAAATGTAATATCAAGACAAGGACGTGGACGTAGACGTGGACACGAATTTGGACGTGGACGCGGACGTGCACGTGGAATAAATCATGGACGAAATAATCAACAAAGTTATCATCAGCAAGGCAACAATTTCAAAAGGCACAAAGCAAACAAAAATAGCAAATCCAAAAAGGTGCATGAAGAAAATTGTTTTAGATGTGGAATGAAAGGGCATTGGACACGTACTTGTCGTACGGCAAAACACCTTGTGGATCTTTACCAAAAATCAATTAAGGGAAAAGAAAAAGTTGAGACAAATTTCGCCAATTATGATTGTCCGATTGATGTGACTCATTTGGATGTCTCTGATTTCTTTGCCGATCTAAATGGAAATATTGACCACTTGATTGGGGGTGGTGTGATGGAAGATATAGGTTAATTTATTTTTATGCTTCTAGCATTTTACTTTATTTTATAAATTTAGTTAGAAATATGTTTTTTTTACTTTTCACCAAAAAAAAAAAAAAAAAAGGAAAACTTTATTATGTATCGTCAATTTCATATTATTGAATCATGTTTACTTCTTTAAATTCATAAATTCAAGTCTTTATTAAAACATATGTATTTTGTTGTATTTATAGATTGATGATGGATTGTCAAGATACTTGTTTGATAGATAGTGCAACTACACATACAATTCTTCAAGACAAAAAATATTTTTTGGACTTAACATTAGCAAAAAATAATGTTAATACAATATTTGGTGCATCGAATATCGTTGAAGGCTCCGGAAGAGCTTGTATTATTTTACCAAATAATACTAAATTTTATATTGACGATGCACTTTACTCTAACAAATGCAGAAGAAATTTGCTTAGTTTTAAAGATATCCGCTGCAATGGATATCACATTGAGACGATGCAAGAAAATAATGTTGAATATCTTTGCATAACTTCCTTTGTATCTAGCAAGAAGCAGATAAAAGAAAAATTTCATGCACTCCCATCTGGCATGTACTATACATTTATAAAAATGGTTGAATCGAATAATGTCACGAACCAGAAGTTCGTTGACCAAAAAGTTTCATACTTTGGCATGACAGATTTGGGCATCCAGGAGCTATAATGATGCGTCGAATAATAAACAACTCACATGGACATCCTTTAAAGAACCAGAAGATTATTTTACCTAATGATTATCCATGTGTAGCTTGTTTACAAGGCAAGTTAGTCATTAGACCTTCGACTACAAAGGTCAATGTTGAATCTTCAACTTTCTTGGAAAGAATTCATGGAAATATATGTGGGCCAATACATCCACCATGTGGACCATTTCGTTATTTTATGGTATTAATTGATTTTTCTACTAGATGGTCACATGTTTGCCTACTTTCCACTAGGAATGTAGCATTTACTAGACTACTTGCTCAAATCATAAAATTACGAGCACAATTCCCCGATTACTCAATTAAGACTATTCGTCTTGACAATGCTGGTGAATTCAGATCACAAGCATTCGACGATTATTGTATGTCAATTGGGATTGTAATTGAGCATTCAGTTGTGCATGTCCATACACAAAATGGTTTGGCAGAGTCATTTATTAAACGCTTACAACTTATTGCTAAACCATTACTTATGAAAACAAAGCTACCAGCTTCTGTTTGGGGACATGCCATATTACATGCTGCATCATTGGTTCGTGTTAGACCAACTGCCTATTATCAATATTCACCCTTACAACTTGCATTTGGTCATGAACCTGATATTTCTCACCTAAGGGTTTTTGGTTGTGCTGTCCAAGTCCCTATTTCACCCCCACAACGTACTAAAATGGGTCCCCAAAGAAGACTTGGGATTTATGTGGGTTTTGATTCACCATCCATTATTAGGTATCTGGAACCTTTAACGGGTGATTTATTTACTGCACGTTTTGCAGACTGTCATTTTGATGAAATGACTTTCCCAACTTTGGGAAGGGAAAAACTACATTCTGAAAAATAAGGTAAAATTTCTTGGAATGAAATAACTCTCTCTCACTTTGATCCCCGCAGTAATCAATGTGAGCAAGAGATTGAAAAAATCATTTATTTGCAAAGAGTTGCAAATCAGTTACCCGATGTATTTGTTGACACGAAAAAAGTGACAAAATCATATATACCAGCAGAAAATATTCCAGCAAAAATTGATGTCGCTGCAGGACAATCTGCTGTAGCAAACGAATCTAATATACGCCAGAAGCGTGGTCGACCAGTTGGTTCAAAAGACTCTGTACCTCGAAAAAGAAAAGTACAAGAGAAAAATCAACCAAAAACTTCGGAAGAAATAACATTAGAAAAGATTGATCAATCAAATATTGAAAATACGGTTTCTGAAGAACCGCAAGTGTCCGAAAATAATGATATTTCAATCAATTATATGTTATCTCATAAATTATGGGAACGGAATAATATTGTTATAGACAATATTTTCGCCTTTAATGTGGCTCTTGATATTATGCAAAATGAGGATCCTGAACCACAGTCAGTTAAAGACTGTCAAAATAGAAATGATTGGCCAAAATGGAAAGAAGCCATACAGGCGGAATTGAATTCCTTAGAGAAACGAAAAGTGTTTGGACTTGTAGTTCGAACACCTGAAAATATAATCCCTGTAGGATACAAATGGGTTTTTGTACGAAAGAGAAATGAAAATAATGAAATTACAAGATACAAAACCCGACTAGTAGCTCAAGGTTTCTCACAAAGACCAGGTACTGATTATGATGAAACATATTATCCCGTAATGGACACCATCACTTTTAGATTTTTGATTAGTTTGACTGTGTCACAAAAACTTGATATGCGCCTTATGGATGTAGTAACTGCATACTTATATGGTTCACTTGATAGTGACATATATATGAAAGTCCCCGAAGGACTTAAAGTGCCAGGAGCAAACGATGCATGTCCGAGAACCATGTTCTCAATTAAATTGCAAAGATCATTATATGGACTGAAACAATCCGGACGCATCTGGTATAATCGTCTTAGCGAATATTTGTTGAAGGAGGGTTATAAAAATGATGATATCTGCCCATGTGTTTTCATAAAGAAAACAAATATTGGATTTGCAATTGTCGGAGTTTATGTTGATGATCTAAACTTAATTGGAACTCTTGAAGAGCTCAACAAAACTGCTAATTATTTGAAAAATGAATTTGAGATGAAGGATTTAGGAAAAACCAAATTTTGTCTCGAGTTGCAAATCGAACACATTCCAGAAAGATTGTTTGTTCATCAATCTACATATACAGAAAAGGTTTTAAAACGATTTTATATGGATAATGCACATCCATTGGCATCACCTATGATTGTTCGATCACTTGATGTGAAAAAAGACCCATTTCGTCCACTTGAATATGGACAAAAAGTTCTTGGTCCTGAAGTACCATATCTTAGTGCAATTGGAGCATTAACATATCTTGCAAATTGCACTCGACCCGACATAGCTTTTTCTGTAAATCTCCTTGCAAGATATAGCTCTACACCAAGTCAAAGACATTGGAATGGTGTTAAACACATTTTTCGTTACCTAAAGGGTACGATTGACTTGTGATTATTTTACTCCCAAAAGTCGGGATCTACTTTAGTGGGATATGCAGATGCAGGTTATTTATCTGACCCACATAAAGCTAAATCACAAACAGGATATGTGTTTACACGTGGAGGAACAGCTATATCGTGGAGATCTGTGAAGCAATCCTTGACAGCAACATCCTCAAATCATTCTGAAATTATTACAATCCATGAAGCAGGGCGAGAATGTGTATGGTTGAGGAACATGACCCATCATATCCAAGCATCATGCGGGTTAACTTCAACAAAAGATAGTCCAACAATTTTGTATGAAGACAATGCAGCTTGTATTGCACAACTCAAAGGAGGCTATATCAAAGGCGACAAGACGAAGCATATTTCTCCAAAATTCTTTCATACACACGAACTTCAGAAGAATGGCGACATCAATGTTCAACAAATTCGCTCAAGTGACATTTGGCCGATTTATTTACAAAAGCACTGTCAACATTTACATTCAAGAAGTTAGTCCATGAGATTGGAATGTGTCGACTCAAAGATTTTTAGCGATCAACATCAGGGGGAGTAGCTGTACTCTTTTTCCTTCGCATAGCTTTTATCCCACTGGGTTTTCCTAGCAAGGTTTTAATGAGGCAACATTTATTTTAATATTCCAAAATAACTGTACTCTTTTTCTTTCGTTTGATTTTTTTGTCCTATTAGGTTTTTTATCAAACAAGGTTTTAACGAGGCAGATATTTTGTAATGTGTCATTCAAGGGGGAGTGTTGTAAAAGGAAAGTTTATTAGGGTTTGTAGTGAATGACAATTATACCCCTGTAGCCCTAGAAATTATTACCATTGTATCCCTGATTCTTACCTATAAATATAGGGCTCTGGTCATTAATAAAATATACACAAGTCTATTGACTTAATTCTCTCTTCTTCTTCTTCTTCTTCTCTATTTTATAACAATAGTACATATATGAGGTGGTTGCAAAACACAATCTCAAAATTAAATCCCAGTTTGATTTTAATTTTTTTCAAAATTTATTTTTCTATCTCTTCTTTTCAACTACAAATTCTTGAATAAAATATTATTACGAGTAAATACAAAAAATTTCATTAATTTTGAATCACACATTCTTTATTAATCAACTATTCAAAATGTATTCTTTCCCCCAAAATGGGAATCAAACAGGGCCCAAGAAATTACTTCTACTATTTCAAAAATCAGGTCATAGTTGAAAATAAATAATTAAACATATTTTATTAATTAAATATGGAAAATTTTCATAAGTAAGAGTTTAAGTATGGTCCATTTCAATAATAAGAAAACAAGTTTCAAATCTCAAAAATCATATATTTATTAATTTTTTTTAATTAATTATATATTTAATTAATTAAATATATATAAAGGTCACCGATATATATATATAATTTGGTCACATATTATCAAATTAATTAGCCACAAATTATTTTAAAGTCACAAATCAAATATTTTATAGGTCATAATTTATTTTCGAGGTCACAAATCAAAATTTTAATATGTTACAAATTATTTTACGGTCATGGCTCACAAATTTCATAAGTCACAATTTATTTATCGGTCACAAATCACAATTATTATAAGTCACAACTTATTTTATAGTCACAAATTATCAGATTATTGGTCACAGATTAATAATTTTTTAGGTCACAGATTATTTCTTAGTCACAAATTATCCAAATCATTGGTCATATATTTTTTATTGGTCACATATTAACCAATTTAGACAGTCAATCAATTAATCTGTGACCGCCACTCGACAACCGTCACCATACCACATCACCACGACCAACCAAAAAATTCCCACAACACACCACCACTGCACACTTCACCACCCACAGCACATCACCACCATCTCCTCTATCTCCATTTATACCACACCACGTCCAACCTCCACCTCCACCTCCACCTCCACCTCCACCAAAGAATCGACAAACCTGCAGCCACCACCGACAACACAACTACCACCGATTGCACAACCACCACCTCAAAAACCGCAACAAAACACACCACCACCGACTGCACAACCTTCATCTCCACCACCTGTACCACCACCGCACCGCAACTTACCACTGCGCAGAAACCGTCAGTCTACCACCATCACCACAAACGCCACCACCAGCCACGTGCGCCGATCATATATCTGTTTCGCAAACACTACTTCTGCAAACGCTAGTAATCGGTGATTTGCTCGTGATATGGATAAACGGCGGGCGAGGGTGAAGGCGACTGTGGGTGGTTGTAGAGAGAGAGGGTTGTGGGAGAATTGTAGCGAGAGAGAGAGAGAGAGAGGGGAGACGACTGTGGGTTGTAGAGAGAGTTGTGGAAGAAATGTAGAGAGAGGAGACGGCTGTGGGAATTAATAATTAGGGTTTGGTGTATATAATTAATAAAAATATTAATTAAATTTTTTATTAACTAAAATAAAATTTCTGATTTTTTAAATGTTCAACTACCCACCTGATTTTAGAAATCCTGATTTTAATACTAGGGTAGGGTGTAATTTCCACATTAAATATAGTAATTAACCCAAACCCAAACCCAAACCCAAACCCGTCCGACAAAACCTAAATTCAAATCCAAATACCATTTTCATCCAACCCCAACAAAAATTGAAACTCGACTCAACACAAATTTGACCAACCAAAGACATATAAACCCAAATTCCAGCCCAAACCAAATTCAGATCCAAAAACCTAGGTCTATCCAAAAACAATAAAAATTCAATTGAAAAAAAAAATCATAACTAAGAGTTTAACTATGACCCATTTCAAAATTAAGAAATAAGATTTAAAATTTAAAAAATTAGGTATTATTAAAATTTATTTATGAAATAATTAATTTAAAATTAATTTATTAATTAAATAAATTAAGGTCTCAAATTTATACAATTTTGTCAAAAATTATTGAATTAATTGATTACAAATTATTTCTCAATCACAAATAAAATAAATTATAGATCACAAATTTTTTTTTGTCACAAATCAAAAAATTTATAGGTCATAATTTATTAATCAGTCACAAATCAAACTTATATACCTTAAACTCATTTATTGGTCACAACTTATTTCATGATCACAAATCACAAATTTTATAAGTCACATCTTATTTCAAAATCACAAATTATCAATTTAAGTGAATACAATTATCCAAATCCTGAGTCACAATTACAAATTTAGTTGCAATCACACATTCTTCTATGTCATATATTATTTACTAATCACAAAATAACAATTTCTTGATCACAACACCAAATTAATTTGGTCAGAAACACCCACCCCACACCATGAGCACCACAGTCTCCAGAACCACCATCACCTCGTTAGCATCACCACAACACTCAAAACCACTACTTTGCCACTGCACAGCGCACCATCATACACTGCACAACCACAATGCACCACTGACATCCACATCACATTATTGTTTATTGGTCACGAATTAACCAATTTATTGATCATAATCACCAAAATACTTAGTCATAAACACAACTCATCCCATCCTACTAGCCGAACTCAAACCTAATTCACCGCCGGCACCAACGAACCATCGTACCACCGCTAGCACCACTTGAACCGCTACTGCCATCATCATCATCATCATCACCACTTGCTCCTCCATCGTTAGCGTTGCATCACAACCACCACCTGCACTACCTTTGTCGGCGCTACCATTATTAGGACCACCATTACTAGCACCACCAGCTGCTAAAACTTACAGATAGCACCATAACCAACACATGGAGCAATCCCAAACAGACCGAAGGAAGAAACACCACCATTTACAAATACAATGTTGCGAGCTTAAATCTCGAAGCACTCATAAATCACAATGCCGTTCACCTAAAATGCTCATTAGAGGAAGAGAGTCACGATCCTAACTTGGTGTTGTGCGCAGCAGTCACCACTACACCGCTGCACAGAGGTAATAGCCCTTACGCAGCATCAGCACTCTTTGTCGGGGGTTCTACGAACGGCAATGCAATACCCAATTGCAGCAACCAACGTTGCTTACCTGGTGGCGACGGGCGGTGCTGTGTGCTAAAGGGACTGAAGAGAGAATGAGGAGTATATAGAGAGAGAAATGAGATGACCTAGTCTTGATGACTTAGACTAAACTCGTTGAATTTGTACACTATGAATTGTACACCTGTTTGACAACCATTGTTTGAGAAAATAAAGGCACGTTTAGTTTGTGTTTCAGTTTTCAGTTTCGAGTTTAGGGTCCATTTGATTGCAAATGTAGAGTTTGGGTGGAAATAAAATGAATTACAAGGAATTGAATTGTCTAAAATTTGTTTACCGGGAATTATCGATTAAATTGTGTTTGATTGATATAATTTTTCACTCGATTTTTTTTTTTAAATTTTGAATCTTTTAGTATTCATTTTTTTGATTTTTTTTATTATAGAAATTGTCCATTAAAGTGATAATTTTTTTCACAATTCAATCTAAAATTTATTCAAATTGCCAAAAAAATTTTAAATTTTTTTTCTTGTATCGAATATAATTCATTTGACTTTATTTTTCATAAAAATTGTCAAGTAAAGGGATAATTTTTTTTTACCATTGGATCTAAAATTTGTTCCAATTGCCCAAAAAAATTTACCATACAAAATATATTTCATTTGAATGTGTTTTTCATGCAAATTGTGAATTAAAGGGATAAATTTTTCTATCATTGGATCTAGAAAAAAAATTTATTGCCAAAAAAAAATAAATAAATGCTGGAAAACCAATTCCTACCAAAATAATTCCTTGAAATCATGGAAAAAAGGTCACGTGAGGCCACCCCAAGAAAGCCAATTCTGGGGAAAATAATTTCAATCAAACATATCACTTTGGATGGAAATGAAATTTATTTTCCATTTTCCATGAAATTTCACCCCATCAAACAAGGTCTTAGAGTTCATTTTATATTTTCTGTTTTGAGGGTTTAATTTAAAATTTCTACAAACGCGTTTAATTTGTCATTTTGAAAAATTATTTCTCAAAATAGAAAACTGGAAAACACATTTGATTTGAAATTTTGAAATTTTGTTTTATAACATTTTATTCCATTAAATTTGATTATTAAGTAAAAAAATAACAATAATTTTACGTTAATATCAAGTATTATATAAATTTTAAAGTTGGTGAATCTTATAATATTTTTTTCTCACTAAAAAAATAAAATAATAAATAATAAATTATTTTTAAAAAAATAAAATAAAAACTAATGCATGGACTTAAAAATATTTTTGTCTATGTTTATATAAATCTTTTTTTAAAAACTTTTATGTAAATAATCATTAAGAGTTAGAACTATTTTTATTTTTATTTTTCTATTTTTCAGAATTTGAATTTTTTAGTTTTTTTTTAGAGTTATATATTTTTGTAGAACTTTAGATTTTATTTTTTCAAAATTTTGTTTTTCAGAATTTGTCAATTTTAATTTTTGAATTTACAGCTTTCAATTTTAATTTTTTAATAAAATTTAAATATTTATTTGTTAGAATTTTATATATATATTTTTAAAAATTTATCTAAACTCTTGTTTTTCATGTTTTGAATATTTTTAAAATTTTCACTGAAAACTTTTAAAACGTTAAAAATGCGTTTTGAGTTTTGTTATAAATTTATCCTTGTTTTCGAATGCATTTTTAGGAATAACAGATCAAACATGTTTTTACGTATTTTACAAAACTAAAAACGACTTGAAAACAACAAGTCAAATGCACCATAAAGTTCTGAATATTGAGTTTTAGGAGAATGTGTAGTAAAAAGAATAATTTTTGGATTTACGTGTAAAATATTTTATTGTGCAAATGCATGATTCAAAATGAATATGTAAAACAAAAGCTTGAAAATAATGATCGTCAAACTCAGGCTAAAAGGAAATAATTTCTTATTAAGGTGAATAGTTTATCATTTTACACAATTATTAGGGAAAATTAGGCCCACTATCTCTGAAAAATAACTAATTTGAACAATAACCTATAAACTAATTAAATAACTTAATCACCACGTAATTAATACTTTCTAAATATCAAAACCACCAAACTCAATTCAAATTTCCAATAACCCAAAAATCTGGTGGATCATGATACACTTACTTACAATCTCTTATTAACTCTTTTACTTATCACTCACAATAGGGGATGTGGACCACATTGTCGAATTATTTTATACAGTCGGGGGTCCGTCATGCAATGTGAGTAGTAAGTAATGCATGTAATAATCCATTTTGTACATTTAGTTTAATCCAAATCTGGTAGCATCCATGGCAACTTTTCTTCTTGTTGTCTATTGAGAAAATTAAGCCCATTCTCCAATTCCAATTACCCTCCGAAACCCATTCCAAGTAGTCCCTTGAGGGCCGAGACAAGAAAAAGATAATCTTATCCTTCCGAAATGCTAGGTTCCCAAATTTCAATCATATTCGGGAAAATGGAAAATTGAGTTCGATGAGGAATGAAGAGAATGATCTTTTGGTAAGATTCACGCTTGGGTTTGACGAGAAGATAGGAAAATGAAACGCGTTATGGGGAGGATAATGTTAGTAGTATTAGGCCCTGTTTGATAGCCTATAAATTAGGTGGAAAATGAAAAGTTTTCCAACTTTTTGGTAAATGGCTTGTTTGATTGTACTTCATTTCCATGGAATTTGTTTTCTTGATTTGCTTCACGTGTCAATTCCTTGTTTTTGTTGAAAACCAATTTCTAACTATTAGGTGATTTTTGGTTTTCCATCTTTTCCTTTTTTTTAGCAATGGAAGCAAAATCTATCCCCAATAGTAAAAAAAATTATCCCTTTAATGGACAATTTGTGTGAAAAATAAAGTCAAACGAACACAAAAAAATTTCAATTTTTTTTTTTAATTTTAATTTTTACTTTTTGACAATTCAAACAAATTTTAATACAGATTGTAAAAAAATTTATCTCAAAAGGTAACAATTTGCATGAAAAATAAAGTCAAACGGATTATGTGAAAAATTATACCAATCAAATGCCATTAATTACAATTCCCTCTAAAACAAATTCTAGGCAATTCAATTCCTTGCAATTCTTTTTCTTTCCACCCAAATTTCACCATTGCAATCAAACGCACCATTAGTGAAAAAACTGAAAATGTTGAGCTATTCCTCATTTGGAGGATGCGGAAGCAATATTCAAGAAGATGAAGGAGATTGGGTTGATCCTAAATGCAATGGCGATGCTTTTTGGCTTATGCAAACATGGGTTGGTGCAAAAGGCAATGAAACTTTTGGATAAATGTGTAAGAAGGGTACTATTCTAAAATTGGTTGTACACACAGTTGTAGTGGAAGGCTTCTGCAAGGAGCATAAGTTTGAAGATGTAATGAGAATTTTAAAGAAAATGCAGAGTAAAGGTGCCATTCCTAATGAATTTTCTAAGGGAAGAAATAGGAGGACGCCCATGAACTTTGTATTGAGATGTTGGAAGCTGGACATTCCTCGATACTTGTTGTTTTGATTAAGATTTTGATTGTTATTTGTTACTTTTTTGAGTGCTTGTCATTTTTTTGAAAAACATTTGTTACTTTTAAATTTTTTTGTCACTTTCAACTTATATGGTGTTGTGTTCTTAAAATGAAATTATGCTACATGTTTAGTTAATTAGTGTGAAATATAATCACAAAGAAATAACACGTAGAAGGAAATTAATCACCCTTGAATCTATTATAAAATTTTGATTGATATTTATAACTTTTTAAGTTCTTGTTGTTTTTATGAATTTATGTCACTTTTTTTAATCTTGATTTTAGTAGAATTTTTCAAAATATTCATAATTTTAAGGATATTTTTATAAGTTGCCCCTAGTATTATGTGGGGCCATTGAACTCAAATTGTCCAAAATCAGCCTACAAGAAAAGTGGGCTCTAAAATATTACTTTGTTACCATTTTGGACTTCCAACGATCATAAAATTAGTAAAAAGTATGCTATATGTACAATATGCATAAGTACAAATTTTTTTGACATACTACTTGCACAAGTAAGCTCCACGATTATTTTAATAACGAGGCTCACCCCTTCAATGTGAGAGGCTGTTAAAAAAGATGTAAAATAATCGCGGAGCTCACCCCTTCAATGTGAGAGGCTGCTAAAAAAGGTGTAAAAAATTAATGTATACCTAATTGGTAAAGACCCTTGAAGAATTCCAGGGAAGAAAATTGGCGCCAAATCTGACCTAGCAACTCACCACGTCATCTTTCCCGCCAAAAAAAACCCTAATACATGTCCACATTTTCTCTTAATTTCCCCATTCCACCTCTATTTTACTAGTTTACCACTACTCTGTGTGTGCGCGCAGTGGATTCCAGTAGATCTCCAGATGTGGATGTGTTGAAGTCAAATAAGGCGATAAGATCACCTGCGCCATTGGATCAGGAAGCTTTGGATTCGGATCCGAGTCCAATGAGTGTCGAAACCCCTGGGAAGCGCCGATCCGCCTCGGCAGCTACGGAATCGGTATGGGGCGAATAAGCCCCGGGGCAGATTCCTGTTCCGGCTGCTCGACCCGACCTTCTTATGAGTTCCACTGAATCTCTGACCAACACCAAATCGAAGAGGAAGAAGTCTAGTACTTCTTATACAAAACTTCCTGAAAAGTACGTGTTTAAAAAAAAAAAAAAAAAAAAGAGTAAATAGACAAGCGTTTTTACTTTTTTTTTTGTATGAAAATATCTGGTATTTTTTCGATTTATAGGTAATGTCTGCTCTAACTTCAATTTATATAAATGCCATTGGTGGATCAAAGAAAATATTTTGCATTCCTCTAATATCAGATGTTGGGAACACTGATTGTTAATGGTCCTTTAAGAAAGCCTTAATTTTTTTTATTTTAAAATACTATGATAGAATAATGCATTTTGCCAAATGTTGCTACCTGCAACTGTTTATATATGGCTACTCCAATGAGGACAGTATAAAGGATGCCTTCCAACTTATTGATGAAATGAGAGACTGGGGCATTCTCATGATTAATTTTACCTATAATTTGGACACTTATTCTTACGTATCAATCTGTAATATCTTGATTAAATTTTAGCTAATTAAATGGTAAATGTGATGTTTGTGATTCAGGTATGAGTTGTTGGACAAATTCTTCAACAGCTTAGATAGCTCAATCAGGCTGCTACAATTAAAGAGATCTGCGCTGAATTTTACTAATATTAGCCCTCAAATAGAGAGATTGACGGATAGGTGCACAATTAATTTAAATACAATGTTTTCTGTTATGAAGATATTTTGCTGTCGATTTCGTTAATTCATTGTTTGGTTAAACTTTCAGGAGGTTTACATATAGCCATTTAGCTCAATTGAAGTTTATTTTGCCTGAGGCTATTTGATTTAACGAAGGTCCTCCTGCATGATGAGGGCACAAATTGTATGAAGCTGAACCTTCATGTTACACTAAGTGTTGAAGCAACTGAGAATGATAGGAAGTTGAAATCTGATAGTGGGAATCTGCAGCTGAGGAAAGTCTTTCGAGCTCGACTTTTGGATTTCATGAAATTGCATCTAGACCAGAGGTACCATGTTTGATACTTATTCAGCTGTCCTTAACTGACATTAGTGGGTGATAGACACATTTTATTGCTCCAAAAAATATGGTTTTTCAACTTGTGTATGTGGAGATTTTCTTCATCATTTTTGGGCCCGGCTAGCGACCAGAAGTAGTCTATGGGTAACGATTCTTAACTGCAATTCCTAATATGTTTGTTTTACTCCCTAATATTATCATCAATGTAGAATTTTACCAGTCGTTTGGCAAGGTCTAAAAACTTTTTCTAAATAAACCCCCCCCCCCCCCCCCCCCTTTTTTTTTTCTGTGGTAGGTCGAAAAATATATTTTATAAAGAATTATGTGCATCTTTATTGATTAGATTGGGAACTTTTAACTAGATCAATCTCAATAGAACTTGATATTCTTCTCAATAACTTAAAGGAGTAATTTTGAGTAGCTGGGCTGAAAAAAAATAACATCAGAATTTTACTTGAAAAGTTGATCATCATGCTTCATACATGACTTTGACGCAAATTGGTCAATGGTCTCCATGCTTCTAGTTATCTTAAATAATGTCTATATGAGTATAAGAATAATGGAATGAAACTAAAGTAAATTTATTGCTGTTTTGTGAATATGGATGGAAATAATGCAAGAGGTTTTTGCCGGTATAAGAAAACCATTACTCATATCTAATAAGTTCTCATTTAGTTTGGCTATACATTGGCGTATATGTACAATCAATGCCCATAATTGCGAATTTTTTTTTCTTCCAGATTTCAATTCCATTTCCATTTATAAACACATTTTCTATAATCAAACATGTTTCATAACTCATTCTCAAACCCAAACATATAATCCTAACATTATTATGTCATGTGTAATTTGATCACCGTGAGCAATAGTAGGCCTCTGCGGAGGAGGGATGGGCATTGGTTGCAAGCTAAGAATATGAGTTTCAAAATTCAAATATATTTTATAATCCTCTTCTTGTTAGGTATGTTTTTACTTTTTCCATTGTTCATGAATAATATTGTGATTTATTGATCTATATCTCTCTCGTTATGTTTTTCAGATATTTTTGGATAGATAATTGAACTATTTTAGTTTTCATCATTCCTATGAATCGTGTACGCCTCCCAAGTAGATTGACGGTTCCATTTGGTCCCAAAATAGTCCAACGGGTACATGGACACAGTTATATTTCGTACTTATTGAGAACTTTTGAAAGATGAATACGATGAGGATTTGTTCGAATATTATACCACTTCAGAGTTGATTTTGACATCTTTAGATGAAAAATGAAAGCTCACTCGAGCACAAACAATTTATAAATCATTGAACTTATTTTCATATTACAACGTGATCAAATTAAATATATCAAAAAATCATTCTCATATGTTGTTCTTTATAATCGTTTTCGAAAAATATTTGCGACATAGCCAATAAAAAGAAAAATTGTTGAAGAATACAATTGGAGTTCGATGGATTGATCTACAAAAGAGGCTTCCAAATATACATTGTATGACGGCTAGTATTTTGGAAAATAATATTGTTATATACAAGTGCCATTTGAGGAACATTCTGTTGCTAATGGAATTTTATCAGTTGAATTACAAATATGTTATCATCTATGATCACACAAGATAGTGGTTTCAGCAATGAGGCGAAACAAAAATGCCTAGTTAGAAAGATATTCCCCTATCTTTTACCGTGTGAAAGATATTAAGATTAAATTTAAAATGAATTATATGGTAGAACTAGAAGCAAGCTTATTTTCTTCCATCTAATTACAATCAGGCTAGAGATGGATCCTTTCCATGCATCACCCTAACTTTGATTTTGATTTGGGTAATGATAATTACTATTTTTTCTCATTATCTCATTTCGTTTGGCTAGTGAGAGGGTATGAATTTATTTCGATTAAGATTCTATTTTGCTTATGTTGCTCATCGAATAACGTTCTAATTGTCAACTTAATATAATTACAGTTGCTCTTTAAACATATTTGCTGTCTTACATGATATATGTATACCAATCAATGATAAAGAAAAGACATATGATGAGTATGATAATGCTTCCAAGACATCTATGCTTCTTTTTCTTTTTATTTTTATTTAAAAACACGATTTTATTAAAAGATTTTAGACCCTCTACTGAAATAAAAAATAAACTAGCGTTACGAATGCTAAGTTGGTATCTTGCTAGAAAATATACACTTATGCGAATGCTTAAGCAATTATTACATGAAAGAAGTAATATAAATCAATTTTCATATGTACAAGGTCTGTCGAGTAATTAGTGTCAACTGTAGAGGTTGCGGTGCAGGAGGTTGTCCATCTAGGAGTAAATTTTCCACCATTATTTAGTGGTATAATTTGATTTTGAACATAAAAAGATTAATTTCGGATTTTTCTATAAATGTGGCTCATCCAAACAAAATTGTTATTGATGGTCATTCCTTTGGGGCTATCATGGCCACGATCTTCCTTCAATATGCTAGTCATCATTTTTGTTGTGGAATTGCATGATCTAGAGCATATAATAGAATGTTTACCCATTTAGAATTTTAAGCAACATTTATTTTTCCAACAATTTTACATTTAATCGAAATGTCGGAGTTGCTATTATATGCTTTTATTTTGCACGATTTGAAAATTCTCCAATTGTTTTACAAAAAGAATTTTTTTTTTTTGGGATGCTAAATGTACTTATGTTGCAATGAGTCCTTTTATGGCAGTCGATAAAATTACAAAGTCCATTTTACTTGTACATAGATGATATGACAACAATCCTGGAACGTCTATGTATAAGTAAAACGGGCTTTTATTTTGCATTGTTCACATTTCAGGATTGTTGTTATCTCGTCCATGTATAAGTAAAATGTGCTTTGTAATTTTATCGGTTGACATAAAAGAGCTCACTACAACATAATTATATTTAGCTTCTCAAAATGTTCTTTCTTTCTGTAAAACAGTTGGAGAATTGTTAAATCGTGCAAAATAAAAGTAAAGAATAGCAACTTCGACATCCCGATTAAATATAAAATTGTTCGAAAAATAAATGTTGCTTAAAATTGAAAATGGGTAAACATTCTATTATATGCTCCAGACATGCAATTCCGCAACAAAAATGATGACTAGCATATTGAAGGAGGATCGCGGTCATGGTAGCCCCAAAGGAATGACCACCAATAACAATTTTGTTTGGATGAGCCACCTTAGTAGGAAAGTCCGAAATTAGTCTTTCCATGTTGAAAATCAAATTATACCATTGAGTAATGATTGAAAACTTACTCATAGACGGATGACCTCCTGCACCACAGCCTATACAGTTGACACTAATTCCTCAACATACCTAATGCATATAAAAATTGATTTATATTACTTCTTTCATGTAATAATTATTTAAGAGTTTGCATAAGTCTATCTTTTCTAGCAATCTATCATCTTAAAATTTGTAATACTAGTTTATTTATTTTAGTAGAGTGTCTAAATCTTTTAGTAAATTCTTGTTTTCAAATAAAAAGAAAAAAGAAGCATAGATATCTTGGAAGCATTATCATACCCATCATATGTCTTTTCTTTATCCTTAATTTGTATACATATATCACATAAGATAGCGAACCTGCAAATTTGGATAGCAACTGTAATTGCATTTAGTTGGCACTGAGAACATTAATCGATGGACAATATAAGCAATATAGAATCTTAATCGAAAGAAATTCATACCCTCTCACTAGCTAAACAAAAGAAGATAATGGGAAAAAAATAGTAATTATCATCACTCTAATCGAAATCAAATTTAGTGTAATGTCAGATGATGCATGAGATGGGTCCATCTCTAGCCTGATTGTAATCTTATAAAAGAGATAAGTTTGCTTCTAGTTCTACCATACTATTCCTTTTAAATTTGATCTTCTTTATATCATTCACATGATAAGGATGAGAGAACTTATTTCTAACTAAGCATTCTTGTTTCGCCTCATTGTTGGAACCATTATCTTGTGTGATCAGAAATGAGAATATATTTGTAATTCATCGGATAGAATTTCATTAGCAACAGGACGTTTCTCAAATTGCACTTGTATATAACAATATTATTTTCTAAAATAATGGTTGTTATATAATGCATGTTTGGAAGCCTCTTTTGTAGACCAATCCATTAAGCTCCTATTGCATTTTTCAATAATTTTTTCTTTTATTGGCCAAGTCTTGTACATTTTTCGAAAATGATTATAAGAAACAACATACGAGAATGATCTTTCGGTATACTTAATTTTTGATCACATTGTAATATGAAGATAAGTTAAAATAATGTATAAATTGTTGGTGTTTGATTGAGCTTCAATTTTTCATCTAAAGACGTCAAAATCAGCCGTGAAGTTGCATAATATTCGAACAAATCATCATTCAAAAGTTCTCGACAAGTACAAAATATAACTATGTCCTTGTGCTCATTGGACACTATTTTGGGACCAAATGGAACTTAGGGACGTACACGATTTGGAGGAATGATGAGAACTAAAATGGTTGAATTTTCTGTCCAAAAAAATTTAGAAAGCATAACGAGAGAGATCAATTAATCAAAATATTATTCATGAACAATGGAAAAATTGTAATATACCCAACAAGAAGAGGATTATAAAGTATATTTGGATTTTGAAACAAATATCTAGCTTCTCTTGTTTTCACGTTCGCAACTCATATTCTTAGCTTGTTACCAGTGCCATCCTCCTATTTGAGAAGCAAAAGGTCATTGCAAAGGAAGAAATAAAATTAATACCTCTAGAAACATGCAATTGCATTCAATTAAAACATCATTATGTCAAGTGAAACTTAAGGTGTACCAACTTGGTAGTGTAACAGAGATATTTTTATACAACGAGGAGCGACTTGCCTCATAGGTTTATACATTGAAGCATATGTGACGACTATCTTTTGACCTAGTTGGAACAAAAAAAAATGAGTTATCAAAAAAATCCACAGTTAAATAACTACTGGACCCACTTTCTGCAGCACATTAAACATGAAAGGGAAATCTTTTGTTTGTAAAATATATTTCACTTGGTGCAACATGACATTTTCCATTCTAGGACATCTCATGTGTCTATAGCGGAGACTGTATTCTTCAGAGTAAGTAAAAATAAATTAATTAATTTCCGTCTTAATAGTAAACATATTCCTTATGGAGTTTGATATGATGTATTTACATCACAAGTAGCAATAAATAGTTAGTTTTATCTGTGTAAAAATTCACTGTGCATAGACCTCATGAAACAATTATGAAATAAGGATACATAGAGATTACACAACTTAAGTCTTACCATTCCACAAAATTTGACTTTTTTCTCCATTTGAAAGATTGGTTTCCTCCTTTGAAATACTTTTAATTGGTTCTGTAAATATTTCGATCGCTATATTTGTATAATGTCCTAGAAATAGGAACACAAAAATATTGTTATCAAATTCTCAAGTTATTAAGAACATAATGAGAAAAAAAATTATTTTACTCACGTGTGAGGTATCATATTACTATCCTCATCAATCCGAAGCCTAGCCAGCTTTTTCTGTTTGCTTAGTTAATTCGAACAAAGTAGTTACACTTACATGTTGCCTATACATAGTCACTACTTTTTGTCCGCATGGAGAATGTATCATAAATTGACTGGGCTTCCTGTGAAATATTTCCAGTAATTTTTTAATTTATCATGGGGTTTGATTCCTCTCACCTCCGCTCCATTTAATTTTTTAACATAGTAAATAATAACTAAATAATTCTATATTATTAGTTTTCGTTTTCAAAATAATTTATTTAAAAAAATTATTGATTTAAATTATTATTTCATAAAATATACTATTATTGTTAAATTTTAATAATTTATTTTATAAAATTCAAATTTGGACAACCTAAGTATTGTCCTTTATTCTTTTAAGCGTTCGATTTTTTTTTTTCTTTTTGTCAAAAATAGTTCTAAACATCATTGTTTTAATAATTTTGCATGAATTAGTGCTTAACATTAAACATCTATACTTCAAACTATGGACATAAATCGTGGGACTTTTTTGGAGTCCATATATATCTTTCATGCAATTTGAATGAAATTTCTTTTCTTGTTAATCACACGGTTTCTCACCCACATGGAAATTTGTAGAAAGCAATGGCTAAAATAAACAGAAATTTCCATTCTATTCAAGAGGCTACAAGTAAATTTTACTTATCAACTATTTTTCATTAATTAGGCTAAGCTGCAACTGACATATCTACTATAAGTTTATAATAATAATTTATGTTTGTTCTCAATATCACATCAAATAAAGATAAAAAATGGTTTAGAACTTGGAGCTTCATCTTAAAAGGCCGTTGACAAGAATAACCGAATAATAAGTATAAAAATCATGAACATGAACGCGAGCACAATCATGAACACAAAAACGGACAACAACATTGAATTCAAGTGACACGAACAGTTGTGTCTATGATCGAGTTTTCCACACTTGTAGCAAAAACTAAAGCCCTACCTACATTCAGTAATAAACCAAATTAAAATCGATCTCCCACAATATTACTCTTTTCTTCAATCAAATTAAGGATGCATGTATACAAATTTGGAATCTCAACTTGAAACGTAGAGAAGAATTCAGAGAAATCCCTCTCCGTTTCGTTTGTTGAAGTTGAAAATACATGCGAAAAGTGGAGGGAAAGTGGAATAGCTAATAGGGTAGCTCGAGCCGTACTCATTGCCTTGACTGGAAGTCCTCTCTTGAGGCTCACAATGTTGCCTATTGTAAGTTCATCATGAATTTTTACTTTCTTTTGTTATCTTAGTTTCTTTGTCTTGAATATCATTTTGCGGTTTCAATCTATGTTATTTTCCTTTTAACAGTTTTAAGGTGAAATAAATATAAATTATTTAACAGTTTTCAATCTTTTCATTTTCCTGGGCATGTGGAATTGTGATTCTATACAGTTCGTCAAGATTTTTTTATCAACTTAAGATTTTGTTAGCATTTCATTGTTTATTGTTTGCCAGGAATTTGAAAAAAATCCCGACTTGGGTAACTGTGGATTTTAATTTGTGTTGTTTTTCTTTTTAAAAGTTTACGGGTGAAATAAAGTATAGATGAATGGTGGGTGATGAAGGTGTAAAAGTTTAAATGCTGATATTTTCATTTACCTGGGTATGAGGGGATTGTGATGTTGTCTCTGATGCTCGGACTCTTCGAAATAGTTGGAGTACCCGTGTCGGACACAATACGACATGGGTATGAGTATGAGATATGTGTCGGATCCTCCAAATTTCAATCGGACACTTCGTCGTTTTTGCTTCTTCTTCTTTCGTTCCCCCCCCCCCCCCCTTTTTCTTTCTCTTTGCTTCTTTCCCATTTTCGCTCTCTATAAACATAGCGTTGCCGCCAAGAGGGTAGAGAAAGGCAGCGACTCTGAGTTTTTCCTTCTTTCATTTTTCTTTCCATTTTTTTCTTTTTTTCCCTTTTTTCCCTCTATGTATCGATAGTTTAGGGTTTTGTTTGTATAAAATAAAAATGAGTTCCACTAAGTTCAAATTGCAATTCAGTCCCTCATTTTCTATTTTATATAGCATTTAGTAATTCTCATAATTGAAGACTAAGCTCCAAAATTCTATTTTATTCGTCTTAACCCTTTATTCAATACTAATTTAATTCTTTGTGAATAACTGATTTTGGTATATTCAAAATGACATCTTGAATTAGTAAAAAATTGAAATTTGAAAGGCGTACCCAAGTACCCGTGTCCAAAATTTGGATTTTTTTTAGCCATATCCTCGTATTCTACAGTTTAGAAAATAAAAGATCTTACACTTAGATACATACCCGATACCCGAGTCCGAGCATCATAGGATGTTGTACAGTATTTGTCAAGAATTTTTTTTATCATATTATGGTTTTTGTTTGCATTTCATTGTTTATTGTCTTACATGAATTTGAAAAAACATCCTGAGTTGGGTAATTGTGGGGAACAATGGAGATGAAAACTTTAGGGATGATGATACATCTGTCCAATCTTAAATTGTTTTCTTAGTTACTTGTGATATTTGACTGCCCAACTCGAATAAGTATGAAATATGATTTTGTTGTATTAAGCTGTGTTTTATGTGATAATTAGGGAAGGTGGGGAAGGTTCTTTACTGAATGTTTATTGATGACCATAAGATTTTGGGGAGTGAAAATTGTTGAAATGTAAACTCTTTAATATACAATGAAGATATCTATGCTTTTTGTTTTGATAGATCTCAATATCCAAAGTTCACAAAGTTTGATCAAGTCCTTATGTAAGCCTGACGTTTTCATATACATATGAGAAGATATCTAGATGAGCAGAGGCAAACATGCTTATTGTAAATGATGATGTTTTGTTTTGATAGATCTCATAATTTATCCAAAGTTCATATTTATTAATATGAAGATATCAAAGATTCTTTTTGATCAATGGGAGTCCTTAGAATTCGGTCATTCCTCTTTTACAGAAACTAAAAGGAGAAAAAGAGATAAATTTCATTACTTATCAATTTAACCTCAAAAAAATTTATAAGTGACGTGATTTTTGGCTACGGAATAAGCCTTGACGTTAGGCTTGATCTCTTGAAATTCAAAAGAGTCGTGAACTTTGTCTCTGTCGTCTGTTAGATGACTTTCATTTAATTTTTGATGTTATGTCTCTCAGTTAGGAAACTGGTGTTACCGTACACATTTATTTGATTTAAACTGCTAATATTATTTTTTTTATTAATCCATGAGATGGAGGTCTGACTCCTTGCAGATTTATCAACTGATTTGCATTTCCGTATGAGTTTTTCATGTTCATTATAGATTTCACTTTTGCAAGGTTCCATTTTGAAGTATCTGTTGATGATGAATGCATTCCAAGTAATATATTAAAGGTGGATTCCAGGTTCCAATCAGAATAAGGATTAAATTTTAACTAACCATAGAAAACACTTTTAGATTTGATTTCCACATCAACAATCCTTTATGTTTTATATAAGCTCTCCATACTTAATGTCCTTCTCAACTTGAAGCAACTAAAATGCATGATTGACCAAATCCCCTTCAACTTTTCAGTTCAATAAAGATTCATTTTGCAATGTCGACAGGGCAAAACTTTATTGATCTTTGGCAGGCTTCAGACATTTGCTGCAGGTTATGAATGAAACGGTGGTCCGTACACATTATGTTAAACTGCTTTATTTTTTTATTAATTAGGTTGGTTTGAATGTTACTTTTTTTCCATGAATAATTTGAATGCATTCCAGTCCATTCTATCTTTTTAGTTAGTTACAACAAATATTTGTAAGTTAAGTATCCCCTTCTTTTTGCCTTGAAAGATTTATCAGTGCTGCAACGAAAATGGGGGAAAAATAATTTAAATAGAAAACCATCCATGTGGTTCTCTCCTGGATTTTACGAATAATTTAAATACTTTCGAAACTAAATATGTAAGTTAGGTAGGCTTAAATGAAAATGGGAAAAAATGAGAACCATACATTTGGACTCTAATATTACACATCTGAGGCAGTTCTTTGGTCAATATTGACATTTACTTTATGTAAAAATTATTGGTAGGCAAATTATGTGGATTTGTTCAATTTGGTGACAGGTAACTTGAACGTTGTGATTGCTACCTTCCCATCACACTCATAATTTAAACACCAAGAAATCAGTATGAAGGATTTGTCATGCTCTCTGCATCTGTTATCGAATACTAGAAAGTTATTGTTGCCTCATTCCTTTTTTTTTTTTTTTTATTTAATGAAGTTAGCTGTGAGAATCTAACGTAGGGTTCTCAGAATTTTAGAATTTTTTATTATTTTTTCAATTTAGCTGTGAGAATCTAACGTAGGGTTCTCTGCTAAGCTCCACCTCTCTCTTTTTCATTATAAAGAAATATGCAAAGCAAACATTGTCTACTATAGTAAAATGCAAATTCTCATTTTAATTGCCACCAAATGGGGGCTTATTATCTACCATATTCAATTTTGAATTTACATATCACTGTTAATGTTTTTTAAATAAATATTTTAAAATTAGGTGGACTTGAAAGAAAATAGATTTTTTTTTTTTTTTTTTTTTTTTTTTTTTAAATTTGCATTTTAGGAATTTCTCAGATCTAAAAGTTCCTCAAAATTTTATTCGGAATTTATCAGACGTCAAAATAGTACAACAAACTTTGAAATAAATCTCTATTAGTCCAAATTATTTGATTTGAACAATTTTTAAAATATTTGCTTGAGGGTTGATTTCATTTATTTATGAGTTTATATTCTCTTAATTTCAGGTAAATTAGGCTATAGACTTTCAAGAGTTGTATGTAGTTTTAGAATGCTTTCTCATAAATGCCTACTACTTAATTTAATTGCATGTGAACTTTTATGCTCTACTATGTGCTGATTCAAGTTGAGCTATTGTATCATAATATAAAAATATATTAATTAGTCTACATAATTAAATATTTAGATATTCTAAAATAGTTTGTCCTTTAAACAAAATCCCTTCTAAAATTATAATGGTGATCGTGCGTTGCACGATCCCTCACAAGTTTTATATAAAAATAAAAATAAAAAATAATTTTTTTTACCTCTATGGGATTGAGGGTGGAACCTGCCATTTGAAAATGGAAGATGGTATTCTTCTTTCTCTATTTTTTTAATTACCCCTGGGCTTGTTCTTTGCTTTACACTTCCATTAGTCATGTTAATATCAGAAGCAGTTCACTTAACATTTCATTTGCAAATGTCCAGGGGCGGTCTCGTGACAAGTTACCGCCATTAATTTTTGTTTTTATGTTTTTGTCTCAATTTTCGAAGTCATTACGGGATACCAAACGAAGGCCAAATATTGCACTCATAATACCATTTAAAGCACTGACGGCATAGTTTTCTACGTCATTAATGGCATGAGAAATGGTCAATCGTAGCAAATATTACGGATTTGTCAAAGTAGACCGTTGCAAAATAGTATTTCGAGAATTTCTATAACATGCTAACTTTAAGATTCTCTGATAATCCTACACTAGCTGAATTCCCAAATTGCCTACGTTATTTTGAAACGAGTTTCGAGAATTATATCATAGATATATTGAATGGTCCAAACATACATAAAACATAGTTAAAGGTGCATCAAACATTTGTCTTAAAAAAGATGCGACTAACTCGTCTGTTCTTTAAATTTTTTTAATTATTTCACTAAGATTTATTTTTGCACGAAAATTTTCTGAATATAATTTACTATTAAGCACTAGACTTTGTAGTACAGCTTAAGATATGAATGTGCATTACGATGTATGTTTCCACCTAAGGGTTATAACAGCATAGTAATGCCCGTCTTTCGTATATAGATTATTAGATTTCAAACCTATGCATTCTGTTATGAAATGTAACGTTGGACGTGCATTAAAAACAATAAAATTCCATCTCATACATACTATCATTTTTTTTTCTTCTTCTTCTCGTTTGAACATTATCAGTACTGTTTTTTCTTTAATTTATATCATCAATGGCGGTTTTCGGGTTCCAAGATTAATTTGCCCAGCAATCTATACACTATTGAGGTTTGCATGACTGAGCTTGATAGGGTTCTGGGAAAAATGGAGATGCCTCGGACAACAGGAATCGACTAGATTGACCCTCGCATTTGATCCATGAATGGTATTTTCCACATGGCTTGTTATATTAAAGGTGGATTGTCAACAGAGTACATAGACCAAAATTTGACCTCTAAGTTTGTGAAAAAAAAAAAAAACTCCAATATTACTTCCCTATCGACCCCATCCCTTTCCCTCGCCCCCTTAAATAAGAAAACAGATTTCTAGTTTAATTTTCATTTGATAATTATAATAACATTATTCTAATTAGCACGACACTTGGTTGACTCATAAAAAGTCACATTGTTCATTTTTTTAATTTTTTATTTTTTTTGAATTCTGCTTGATATCTTCTATTCCGTTTTCTTGTTTCTTTTATTTTGTGCCTTAGAGAAATAATATCTATCAATGAGTGTTTAATTTTTCTTTCTTATGGTCACTTCTAAATTTTAGTACTTCATCCGCAATGAACCATTCAACCCCAAAACAGGGATAATTCCTTGGGATAATTATGCAAATCATGGTTTAAAAGAAGAGTTATTTTCTTCTAGAAAAGTCCATGTTAAAGAGAGGAGAACGCTAAAAAGTAAGATTATTGCAGATGTTGAAGCGATGATCGGGGGCATTCCTTAGCACATGTGGTGAATTAGCGAGATGGCATTGTAGTACACATGGCAAAAGGGGAAAATCTAGCCAGTTTAAAATGAGTGAAAGCTTATTTATAAAATATTCCGATTAAGACAACAAAAAATAAAAATAAAAATAGAAACCCATTATCCACATATGTGAGGATTCTTCCTAATTTGGAGCAAACTTTTGAAGTAGCACTTCAGGTGAGAGACCAAGGCCAACTTCAATGCTAACACCAAAACATCAAATTTCATCAAATTTTGGTGCAAATGCTCTCTAATGGAGCACCAAACTTTGCACCATTTTTGTGCAAAGTCAAATTTGCCATATTTTTCCATTTACCAAAGCAATTGATGGAGGGCATTTATCTTATTTGTGTTATATATTTTTTAATATTATATTAATAATATTATTATTATTATTTACATTTTAAATGTAAAAAATTATTAATGAATTAATTAAAATAAGAATACAAAAAAATTTAAAATATAACAAATACGATTTTTTAAAGTTAACACGAAATATATTACTATAACCATATACGTACATTAATTTAGTTTTATTTAAAGAAAATATGGGAAAAACATATGAATTCCTATCTTCAATGTGTGAAGAACATACAAATTCATTAATCGATCATTTGTGGGAAGAACATATGAATTTCGAGAATTAAATTGCAATGATAATTCGACTTCATAATATCATAAGATCGAAATTCGAAATGCATTGCAATACTTTTTAATGGTATGATTTAATATTTTTCATTTTTTTAGTGTTTCTACGAATTGTACTATATATTACATATTTATTAATGAATGTAATCTTTTTCTTAATTTAACGTAATTATTTATTTAGTAATTTATGTATTTGTAAAATAAATAAATAAATAATATTTCAAATAAATAAATCATTAAGAATATAAAATAGAAGAAAATGATTAAACACTGTTCATTTGGTGTAAGTTTTGGTATAATGATTAGAGATGAATTTTAGTTTGGTGTAAAATTTGGTGCAAATTTTGGTGTAGCGTTGGATATGGCCTAAATATCAAGTTTTTGGGTGTGCATCTCATGAGTAGAAAATGAAAAAATTGACAAATAAAGGTTGGAATGGAACAAACTTGAATGTTTGTTCTTTTATACAACTTCAAGCGAGCCCAACGTATAATTTGAGTTGGCTATTCGCACACATCAATTGAGAATACAATAAGTCATTCTTTTGGGAGCATTATTTTGAAGTTATGACGAGTTAACTACTAATTTGAAATTTTTGCGGCGAACTATTTTAGTCATTCTTTTATTTATTTTTGCATGTGGTATAGTCGATGAGCGTATGGTTTTGCTTGGGACTAGAAAAGTTAAGTTTGTGGATGTTTGGTAAGTGTTTTACAAGCTTATCCATGTTCTTAAATTAATTAAGCAAATTTCTACCCATTTTCTAGTGTATTTGCTTTTTGTAGGATAAATCCCCAATTTGAAGATTATTAATGCAAAAGGGAAGCAAGTTTAAGCATAAAATGACCAAAAGAAACAAAATGAGAAACCTATGTCCGGCATGTGAGGAAATTATAGCACAAAATTTTGTACAAAGATTTAAACCTAATAATAGTGGACGATGAGTTCAAGTATCATACCCGAGGGACCATGTATTTACTACCAATTTTATCCTAATCAAGATACAATTTAAATTTATTTAGTTACCAATTATCAAATTCAATAATTTATGTTTCTAACTAAATTATACTAATTTGATCAGTTTGTGGAAAACTTTTTTTGGAATTTAGTAGTTAAGAATTTCGATTTCACTTAGATTATTTAACATTCATCTATTTCAATTTCATTCATCCTCTTTTTTATATGTATTAATAATTAAACTAATCAATTTTAATTAGTAATCAATATTATCCTTAAATCATGCTATTGTCAAAACTTACGTTATTTAATGCACGAAATAAATAAATATATCTCTTCTCGGTTTCAATATTATCCTTAAATCATGCTATTGTATATGAAATATTCATCTAAGAGAGCACTCCAAAGAAGCCAAAAATACCCACGATCCTCAAAATAACCTAAAAGTACTCATGAGGGGAATGGCACAAACAAAATTAAAAATACAATGCAAACCATTCTATTGAGCAAAAATGAAAAGATTAAGCTGGTGAATAAAACGTGAACGAATAACATAATTAGTTAGAAATCATTCAATCAAAAGATACCATATGTCAACAACAAAAAGGACCCATCTACCCTCAATGCCTGGATAGATATATATATAAATGGCAAAGCTTGAGATGAAAAAAGAAATGCTGAATTTGAAACATTTTTTTTCCTTCCAAATAGCCCTTTCTCTTCTAGTTTCCTATTGAACAGTAGAATAGTGAGTTTAGGGAGGGGGGATTCGGGTTAGGTGTGTAAAATTTGTTGATCAACTTTTGGAGGTCAACAAATAGTAGCCTCTATGAAAACTAAAACAAAGATAACAACGATCTTATTATCTTGGACAATAATTTGTCTCAAACAGAGTCAGATCTTACAAAATAGAAGCATTAGAATCTGACGAAGAGTTCTTTGGTATAGATGTGGGTAGTAGAAACAACGTGAAATGACTGAATGAGAAATCTAAAGTAGATAAGAGAAAACTCGAAGGAATATCAAAGTTGTCGCTGTTACATCAAGATCAAGATCACGAATAAAGAATAAATTTGGCGACAATAATTCAATATCCGAAAGCTACGAAAATCAAGGTAATTCAAAATATATAACTTTTTCAGCTAAATTAGTTAATTATAATTCACAAGTTCTGAAGATGAGACAGTAATTGTAATTTATACCAACGATGATAGCCAGAGTAAACTTCGATCACGTGCTCCTAAATAACGAAAATTCGATAAGTGTCCTATATGGAAGTACTTTCGACCAAATACAGACATATCATCCATGGATCCCCACGTCAGAGCCTTAAGGTTCCGTCAAAGAAGGTCAAGTCCTTCGCATATAGGTCACTCTGTTAGTAAAACTAGATGAGGAGCCCCCTTGCATACAAAGGATATATGGATTTCTATATTTCAGATGAAAAGTCAGCTTATGATGGAATCCTTAGGTGTTCTGCTATGAGTTAAGCAAAAATAACAGTATCTCTTCACAAGTTACGAGTCAAAATCTCCACTAATAGCGGCAACTCTTCTATAAAATATGATCAGAGAGTCATACAAGAAAGTCACCATAGTGATTTAAGAGAGAGAGCCTCATGAATTTCGCAGAAGCGTGTAATAGCAATACTGAAAACAGGCACCCTTGGTAAAAAATTAGAAGTCAATAACTCAATTGACCCTCACATAACTGATTGTACTTTCGAAACTACGGTAGTGTTTGAAAACATTCCCTCCAACGAAGAAGATGTAAGTAAAACCTTAAAAATTGGCAATGAGTTGACTAAGTCTATGAAAAGTCTGTTGAAATGTTTCTTGAAAGCGAACCTTGATGTGTCCGCTTGGAAATATGCTGATATGGTGGGTATAGATCCTAGGATGGCTTGTCATTTCTTGAAAATCAAACCTAGGATAAAGCCTAAAATACAAAAAATGCGATCAATGAGCTCTGGAAAACATGAAGCGTAGACAAGCGAAGTTGATAAGTCATTGGAAAATAATTTTATCTATAAAGCTCATAGTCCAGTTTGGGTATATAGTTTTATGAACGCAAATTTAGGGTATAATCAGATTCCTATGTATGGACCGAATGAGATGCATAATGCTTTCGTAACGGATCGAAGACTATATTATTATAAAATAATGTCATTTGGATTAAAGAAGGATAGCGCCATACACTAAAAGCCAGTAAAGAAAATGTTCACGGATCAGATAAGTAAGACAATGGAAGTATATATAGACAACATGCTCGTCAGAAGTCTTTGAACTAAGAATCATTTAAAATATCAATGTGAAGAAATTGTGGTACAAGTTGGGCTTTAATTGGTAAGAGGACCTGGCCCATGTTCTGGTAATTAAATGAAGCATTTGGGCTGAAATATACAACATCAAATGGAGGCCCATTATTGAGATAAAACCGGGTTATAAAGTGCTGTTTGGTGAAACACGATTTTACCTTATATTATGGACGGTCGAGATGATAGATCAAGATACCAAATGGATGGCTGGATCAAGAGCTTCTCGAGAATTCCATTTAAGAGCTAGGGTTGAGATATTTTTGGTACTTCTCTCATTCAACAGAACACACTCTCTCTCTCGCGACTCCAACTCTCGGTTTCTCTCAAACCCGCCGCCTTGTTCTTCCCTCTTCTCATCATCTCTTGTAAATCAATTAGTGGAAGCTTGTTATACCATAGTTCTTGTGTGAATCTGTGTAAAGCTTTGGTTATTTCCTTGTGTGGATTTTCAGTTTTCGAGTTCAAGAGAGTATTGGTTAGGGCTTCTTCCTTGTGACCGAATCTTGTGTGATTCGAGATGGGTGTTGTAGTGTAACCGGTTTTGAGACTTCGATCCTTTGTTAATATAGTGATTTCTTCCGGTTTTGCGGAAGCTCAAAAGGGGATTAGGAATTTATTCTGAACCTCTTGTCTTAGGGCAAAAATCTTGTGTTCTTCTTTATGTTTTCTGTCGATTTATTGTAGTATTTTCGAGTTTCTGTTTTCGGTTATTGTGCTTGAAGGTTGCTGAATTTTCGGTTTAGTCTTTACAGTGGTATCAGAGCTCACGGCCGAGGTCCTTGGGGTTCTGTGCAGACCGTGCACATCCTGTCCGTTTGGTCAAGCAGTTGTACGGCTGAAAACAATTTTCCCGATTCACAGTACTCGGTTTTTGTTCTATAACCCATCAAGGGGGTTTTGGTGAGATCTTTCCATTTTGAGCTTATTGTAATGATTCATTGCATATAGTGTTTATACATTAGAGTGTATTGTACATTGTGTTTTTTCAAAAACTTGGTTTGAGACTCTTCTTGGCAATACCTTTGTCCAGAACCGTGAGTTGTCTGGAATCTGAGGGTTGTCTTGATTTCGAGTCAAGAATCGTGATTCAAAACCTCTGCATGTGCGCTTTAATTTGGTATATTGCATTTGTGATAATTTATGCAATAGATCTTACTTGAATCTGATTTTGTGAATATGTGAAAATCGTATATATTGTCTGGCAATTGTATATTTCCTAATTGTTTGTCTCTTGAGGGTTGACATTTTGGTTTTATAACTTGCTGGGTATAAGTTTTGTTGTAAGACTTTTCTAAACTGCATTCATTAACTTCTTCACTCAAAATTTTTGAAAATCATGTCTGCTTCAAAATTTGAAATGGAAGTTTTTAATGGCAAATGAGACTTCAGTCTCTGGCGCCAGAAAATGCAAGCCCTTTTAATGCAACAAAAATGTGCAAAAGCACTTGATGCGACATGGCCTGGGGGTCTAGATGAAAACAAGAAAATAGAATTTGATGAAACTGCTTGAAGTTCAATTTTCTTACACTTGTCTGATAATGTTTTAAGAGAAATTGGTGAAACAAAAACTGCTGCTAAATTGTGGAAAAAACTTGAAGATACATATTTGACAAAAACTATTCCAAATAAAGTGTTTCTTTTAAAACAATTTTTTGGTTTTAAAATTGACACTTCTCTTGATCTTGATGCAAACTTTGACAGATTCAATAGATTATCCCGTGACCTTGCCAACTGTGATGAGAAACTCTCAAAAGATCAGTTGGTTGTGGTTTTATTAAATTCAATTGGTGATAAATATAAGGATATAAAAAATGCTATTGAATATGGTAGGGAAACTCTAACCACTGAGGTGATAATTAATTCCTTAAGAAATAAGGAGTTAAAGTTAAAATCTGATAGGAAAGAATCTGTTAGTGAGGTTAATTTGATGGTAAAGTCTAAATTTACTTCTAAGACTAATCACCCCAATAAGAAGTTTGGTCAAAAGAAAAAGGTTTTTCAAAAGGATAAAATGAAAATCAAAGGTAAAAAATATTTTTACTGTCAAAAGGAAGGTCATTTTATCAAAGATTGTCCTAAGAGGCTTAGTAACAATAGGAATATGTCTAAATTTGATGGTGATAAAGCTCTGGCCTGCAATAATGAAACTGATATAGATGAAGTCTATGTTGCTGTTACTCACCAGCCATGTCAAGAGTGGATTTTAGACTCAGGTTGTACTTTTCACATGTGTCCAAATAAAAAGTGGTTTGCTGATTTTGAAAATGTAAATGGTGGTCAAGTTTTAATGGGTAATCATATGGCATGTCAAGTTAAGGGCATAGGAACTATCACCTTAAGAGTAAATGATAATAGCGTTCTTGTCCTAGAAAAGACCAGATTTGTACCTGACTTTCAAAGAAATTTGATCTCTTTAGGTGTATTAGATGACCTAAACTATGACATTATGATTAATTCGGGATATATTAAAATCTTGAGGAATTCACACTTAATTGTGGAAGCTCCCAAGAGACATGGTCTTTACATTTTACAAACTAAAAACTCTTTTGATTCCACTTCAGCAGCACTTACTGTTTCTAATGATAAATCACAAATATGGCACAAGAGATTGGGTCATATTAGTGATAAAGGGTTGCAGATTTCAAAAAAACAAGGTGTCTTTGGTAAAGATAACATTGAAAAACTCAGTTTTTGTGACTATTGCATTCTAGGAAAGCATAATAGACTACCATTTCTGCCTGGAATGCATAAATCTATGTCTATTCTTGAATAATTGCATGCTGATCTTTGGGGACCAGCTAATGTGCCTACTCATACTGGTTTTAAATATTTCTTGTTAATCATTGATGATTTTTCAAGAAAGAATTGGGTATTTTTGTTGAAAACAAAATCTAATACTTTTAATGCCTTTAAAGAATGGAAAAATCTGATTGAAAATCAGGTAGATAAAAGGATAAAAGTTTTACGAACAGATAATGAGCTTGAATTTTGCAATTATGAGTTTGATGAGTTGTGTAAAATGCATGGTATTTTAAGACACGGAACTGCTACACACGAGTCAACAAAATGACTTAACTAAAAGAATGAATAGAACTTTGCTTGAAAATGTTAGATGCATGCTTTTAAGTTCTGGTCTTCCTAAGCTATTTTGGGAGGAAGCTACAAAAACTGCTAGTTATCTTATTAATAGGAGTCCCGCTAGTGCTATACATTTTAAGACCCCTGAAGAAATGTGGAAAAATAAGCCTATTGACCTTAGCAACTTAAGAGTATTTGGATGTGCAGCCTTTGCACATTAATATGAGGGGAAACTTGAACTTAGAGCTCTTAAGTGTGTCTTCTTAGATTATGGTGAAGGGGTAAAAGGGTATAGACTATGGGTAAGGGAAACCAAGGGTTATAGGATCATTATAAGTAGAAATGTGGTCTTTAATGAAGCTGATCTGCCTTGTTTAAAAGTGAACAGCAACTCTGATCCTATAAATCAGACCGATAGCATAGAGAGAGAGGCTGAAATTGAGGTGGAGCAAGTTGAAAATGATAATCACATTCCTAATATTCAGATTGGAGAGCTTGAAACTGAAACTGATGTTGAAACACATAGTAATAATGAGATTGAGCAATCTGAAACTGATTTAGAAACAAATCAGACCTTAGATGATTATCAACTAGCTCGTGATAGGCAAAGGAGACAAATTAGACCACCCGTGAGGTTTGATGACAAAGTGTCTTTGCTTACCGTTCAAAGTTTTATTGAAAATGAACCTAGTTCATATAATGAGGCTATGAGTAGCCAAGATTCCAAGCATTGGCATGATGCAATGCAAGATGAGATGGAATCTCTTAAGAAAAATAAAACTTGGATTTTGACTGAAAGACCTAAGGGGAAACGGGTTGTAAATTGTAAATGGATCTTCAAAATAAAAAGAGGTGAACAAAATGAAAATGACATTAGATACAATGCTAGACTAGTGGCTAAGGGTTTCACTCAAAAAGAGGGGATAGATTTTAATGAAATTTTTTCTCCAGTTGTAAAATTTACCACTGTTAGAGTGATATTAGCTTTAGCAGCTAAGTTTGATTGGGAATTGGATCAATTGGACGTCAAAATCGCTTTTTTAAATAGTGATCTTGATGAAACTATTTACATGGAACAACCAAAAGGTTTTGAAATGAATAAAAATTCTGACCTTGTATGCCTTCTTAAAAAATTCTTATATGGTTTAAAACAAGTTCCAAGACAATGGTACAAGAGATTTGACACCTTTGTGCTTGGACTTGGGTTTAAAAGAAGTAATTTTGATACTTGTTTATATTGTAGAGAAAATGGTGGTAAAAATGCACTCTATCTTCTTCTTTATGTGGATGACATGATTTTAGCTAGTCATGACATAAAAGAAATAGAGTTCATTAAAAACAAATTGAAAGCTGAATTTGAAATGAAGGACTTAGGTCCGGTGAGAAAAATTCTGGGTATTGAAATTAAAAGGAATAGAAAAGAAGGCATATTAGTCTAAGTAAAAAATCTTATGTTTTGAAATTGGTGGAAAAGTTTTCTATGATTGATGCTAAAAGTGTGAGCTTACCTTTAGCAAATCACTTCAAACTTTTAAGTGATCAATCTCCCAAATCTGAAACTTAATTAAAAAGAATGTCTAAAGTGCCTTATTCTAATGCAGTTGGGTCTATCATGTATCCAATGGTCAGTTGCAGACCTGATTTAGCTTTCTCCATAAGTGTGTTGAGTAGATTTATGTCAAATCCAGGTAAAACACATTGGGAAGCTATGAAGTGGCTTCTTAGATACATTAAGGGAACTTGTGACTTGGGAATTCATTATAGAAAACAATCTGATGGTGTTATCTTGAGGGGTTACACTAATTCTGACTATGCGGGTGATAGGGATAATATGAAGTCTACTTCTTCTTATGTTTATACCTTATATAATTCTTGTATTAGTTGGAAATCTCAACTACAGAAAATTGTTGCTTTATCTTCAACTGAGGCTGAATATATTACTGCAACTGATGCTATAAAAGAGGGTATTTGGTTTAAGGGTTTGTTAAATGAATTTGATTTTGTGAAATATGTGGTTTTATTTTCTGATAGCCAATCTGCCATTTATTTGAGTAGAAATCCTATTTTGCATAATAGATCTAAAAATGTTGATGTTAAATTTCATTTCATTAGAGATATTATCTCACAAGGTGTTGTGAAACTTGAGAAAATTTCTACTCATTTTAACCCTGCTGATGTTGGAACAAAAATTCTGCCTTTAAATAAGTTTTTGGACTGTTTAAAGATGCTGAATATTGATACTTGCTGATTTGTGTATCAGGTACCGAGCAAATGATACCAATAATGGAGAAATCACTATAAATGAAACGGGGATAATTGTACCAAGGTGGAGATTGTGAAGAAATTGTGGTACAAGTTGGGCTTTAATTGGTAAAAGGACCTGGCCCATGTTCTGGTAATTAAATGAAGCATTTGGGCTGAATTATACAACATCAAATGGAGGCCCATTATTGAGATAAAATCGGGTTATAAAGTGCTGTTTGGTGAAACACGATTTTACCTTATATTATGGACGGTCGAGATGATAGATCAAGATGCCAAATGGATGGCTGGATCAAGAGCTTCTCGAGAATTCCATTTAAGAGCTAGGGTTGAGATATTTTTGGTACTTCTCTCATTCAACAGAACACACACTCTCTCTCGCGACTCCAACTCTCGGTTTCTCTCAAACCCACCGCCTTGTTCTTCCCTCTTCTTATCATCTCCTGTAAATCAATTAGTAGAAGCTTGTTATACCATAGTTCTTGTGTGAATCTGTGGAAAGCTTTGGTTATTTCCTTGTGTGCATTTTCAGTTTTCGAGTTCAAGAGAGTATTGGTTAGGGCTTCTTCCTTGTGACCGAATCTTGTGTGATTCGAGATGGGTGTTGTAGTGTAACCGGTTTTGAGACTTCGATCCTTTGTTAATATAGTGATTTCTTCCGGTTTGGCGGAAGCTCAAAAGGGGATTAGAAATTTATTCCGAACCTCATGCCTTTAAGGGCAAAATCTTGTGTTCTTCTTTATGTTTTCTGTCAATTTATTGTAGTATTTTCGTATTTCTGTTTTCGGTTATTGTGCTTGAAGGTTGCTGAATTTTCGGTTTAGTCTTTACAATCAAGTATAAACCTTTAACGTACTAGAAAAATATCAAATGAAACTCAACCGCTGAAGTCTGTTTTTGGAGTCATGTCAAGGACATTCACAGGGTTTATGATAAATCAGCAAGCCATTGAAGTGAACCTTGATAAAATTCGAGTTGTCATTGAAATGCGATCTCCCACAAAACCTAAAGAGGTACAGAGTTTAACAGAAAGGGTTACAGCTTTAATCAGGTTTATTTTACGAACCACAGATAAATGCGCACCATTCTTTCAAATACTAAAAGGAAGGAAAAAAAATTAAATGGACTGAGGAATGCTAACAGGCCTTGAAGATACATCTAGGAAAAGCCCATTGTTAGCCTAACTAATAAATGAAGAAATTTTTTTCTTATAACTGGCGATTTCTAAAATAGGAATGACTTCCATCTTAGTAAGAGAGGAAGAGCAGCAACAATTTCTAGTATACTACACAACTAAAGCCCTACAAGGGCTAACACCATATATCCTAATAAGGAAAAGTTGGCCCTCGCCCTATAAGTAGCATCACGAAAACTACGACCCTATTTTAAAAGTCATAGTATTAAGATATTGACCAATTTTTCACTTAAGCAAGTATTACAAAAACTAGATACATCAGCAAGATTGATGAAATGGGCAGTAGAATTGGGGTAATTCAAAATAATCTACAGAGCGATCCACGATCAAAGCTCAACCAGGGGCGGAGCTAGGGGGTTCGGGGGGACCTGGACCCCCCAATTTTCTGACAATTTAAAAAAAAAAAGAAAGTTTGTGTATTTCTTTCAAAATTTGAGTTGTTAGAGTTGATGTCTAAACCTTTTTCTCTTCCCTCTTTGTACAGAAGTGCTCCATTTTCAAAGAACCATGAAACAGACGAGGGGTAAACTTCATCCGAATGAAAAAAAAAGTAGGTTCATAGTGCTTAATGAGTGCATGGACTTGATCAAGATTTGACATTGCATGAAGGGACAAGTCAAAATTCTTCAAACATGCAATGTTCAATTCATCTTTAAAACTCTGGTTTCTACTGCAGAAGAATGTCCTAACAGGAACACCTTTACAGAACATTCCCCTTTTGCATGGTCTTGTATTCCAAATTTGAAATTCGTCCTTCAATAAGAAAGAGCTTTGGTCAAATATCACATCATCAACTTCACAACATGCGAACGCATCTTACTTCTTCAAGATCAGGCTCATCAGACTCAACTATAACTGCAAAACCCATAGGTTTATAACCTAATGGTGCATTCGGGAGCCAAATATAACCTGTTGGTGAAAAAAATAAAATCAAACTAAAACTCAATCCCCAGCAACGGCGTCAAAAATTTGTTCACGAAAATACGTTTGATTAAAAATCATCGCAAGTGTACGACTCGTTACAAGTAATAAAGTGGACTTTTAGAGTTCGGATTGTCGATCCCATAGAGATTGAGTAGTTCAATGATAATTATCTCGACCTTAACCGAAACTAGATGAGTTTTTGATGTATTTTTTACTAAAGTCTGGCCGAGCTAGATATTAAATCCTACTATGAATGAATTGACTAAGTTAGATTGCGAATTATACTAGAATGTAATATGAAATTCGAATGCAATTTGATTTACTTAACAAGAGAAAAATGTACTAGGATCACGAATCTCCATGCAACAATCTATTTCAATCCTAATTTTACAATTTGACAACACAATTAAGTATTGAAGAATCAATATTTCTATTAAATTTAACAATCGCTTTCGAGTAATGTTAAACATATCCTATCATGCTATCCGACTATATTTTTATGACGAATACACCATAAAAAAATGCATGAAGTTTTGTAAATACTTAAAGATTCACATAGAGTATAGCGGTATATTTCTATCACCTATCGGACCCTACAATGATTTATACATTGTCGAATCTATTTCCCTTCTTTCGAATGCATGAAATAAATCACCAAACTCACATAATCATGTGCACATAATTATTGAGAAATTAAATTGCATATAAATCATTCAATAATTCAAAAACGAGTTTATAATGTCAAAAATATAAAATTAAAGATTAAAATATCATGTTACAAGGTTCATCGATCTATTAATACAAGAAAAACTAGTCTAACATGCTAAAAAAAGAAATAAATAGGAGAAGACATCATCCAATTGATTCTTGAAGTGAAATCTTGAATCTTGGAATCAATCTTCTTGTTCTTCCCTTCCTTGTTGCTCTCCAAACTTTCAATAATATATTAGAATATGTTCTCCATTGTTCTAGACAGAATTAGGGTTTTAAAGAGGTCAAATATTGGTTTCCATAAGAGGTTGAATCAAATAAGGAAACCAAAATTTTCACTCCGGGATTGTACCATACGACCGCATGGTCAACTGAAATTGGCCCCTAGAGTTCTCGGTTCCTTCCATGCGACCACGTGGAAATAACACTATGCGACCAAATTGTTCAACTTTTTTTCGCTGGATAATTTTTGGTATTTTGGCCATAACTTTCCTATCCGATGTCCGATTGAGGGAATTCAAAGTTCTTTGTAAAGCTAACACAAAGAGATACAATTCTGCTTGAATAGATATTTTTCAATTCGAACATTTACTATCCCTAAAATGGATGTCAAGAAGAAGATAAAAATCTGGAGCATAATTTTTTCGTCTAAAAGTTGATATGTGATAATGATTCGACTATATTTCATCTCTTTGACTTCTTCTTCATCCGATTGATCCCTAACACTCTTAAATCTTCATTCCATCATCCGTCACATCTATGGATTGTTTTCATCTTGTTCATTTTGATCCCCTACAAATACAATTTATATCGAATTAAGCCATATTTCAACATACTCGTTCATAATGATCCATGTTTTATGGCCTAAATAAGTGCGTAAAACGTACTTATGAATAGACATTCATCGACTCCATATTACCCTCAAGTTAATGGACAAGTAGAAGTGGTAAACGAAACTTAAAATGCATTCTAAAAATGAGGCTCGACTCTATGCAAGGGATAATGGGCTAATGAATTAACAAAAAATTTGTAGTAATACCGAACAACTACCAAAACTGTCATGGGAGAAACTCCCTTCTCTTAAGCCTATGGGGTCGAAGCCATTGTGCCAATAGAAATACGTTTAAGCTCGACAAGAAAACTAAACTATGAAAGCGAGCTTAGACCTCTTGGAGGAAAAACAAAACAATTCGCAAATAAAGCTCCTTGCATATGAAGGAAAAATGGAAAGACACTTCAATTCCAAGGTTCGAAAAAAAAAGTATAAAGCAAAAGATCTGATATTAAAGAAAGTTTTCATTATGGATAAAGAAATAGGTCCTACATCGCTTGGCTTGAAATGGGACGGGTCATATACATTAATCGAAGCAATTGGATCGAAAAATACAACCTCGCAAATAAAAGTGGTAAACCCATAAACATCGTTGGATTGACATTTACTTAAGAAAATATTATCAATAAAGAACAACTTCGCTTCAATCAGTGGTGAAGTTAGATACTTAAGTTAACAAATTTAATCTCTTTTAAACTTACCGTGTGTGAAGCTACTAGTTTGGCAAGATTATTAGTTCGAGCAAAATTCACTTTAATAAATAAATATAAACAAAAAATAGTTGAAAATTTTTATTAGCATGAAGAAAGGTTACAAGCATAAAACTTAAAAGGATTACATTCATTTGCGAACTGATCTAACACGCGAATAATACATCTAGTTTACTTTTGAGGCCGTTAAAATCACGAGATGAGAAAAATGGCAGATCGAAAGCAAATTCGTCTTGAATAATTTTCTTCCCACTTCTGAATCATAGTTATTTGTCGATAACATTGTACAAGGAATGCTATTACAATCCTAAAGACGTCTTCAAATGTATGTTAGATTTATTAAATTGAATCATCCATGTTGAATCATTAAAAATGAGTAACCGAATGCGGAAGCGTACCTGAATCAGACATGGTTATCGTAATGAATAATTCCTGCGGCTTTAGTCTTCCAGATCAACACGTTGTTCATTTATTTCTCTCTGGCGATGGGATCCAGAATGAATGAATACTTAACGTGTGATCCGGGAACCATAACCATATATATATAGATTGCCTAGTTAACCTAATTCGGCCCATCATGAATTAGGAAAAGGCCTGGTCTCTACACATAAAAGTCCATACTTTAATTAGATGCATTAAAACCCAGACGGGCTTAACCAAAATTGATAGCCTTTAATCCAATACACAATATTTCACATATAAGCCCACATAATCGATTAAAACCTTACAATCTCCCACTTGGGTTGTATGTGTTACCTTATAATTGTGCATTAAATATAACCTTATGAGTACTCAGAATTTTGCTATCATTACCGAATGCATCCCCAAACAATCCGGTCCATCAATCATATCAACATAGGATCAAAGCGGCTTTCGCTACCTTCTATTGTAGCTAAACCCATCAATGGTCACATATACCAATACAACTGAATGACATGGATCAAGCATGGATGTGTAGCATGGAAATTGCATGTAATGTGGTCTTATCATGCCTATTTCCAACTGGTCCACCTTAATACCTTAGTGAGATCATTTTCAAACAACTTTCAAAGATAATAAACCAAAAAAAACTTTATAACTGAAAATAACCTTAACCATAAACCATATCCAAAATGACAGTACATGTGTCTAATATGAAAAGCAAAAATATACAAATTCCCACTGAAACTAGATATCCTCAAGAGATACTACACCCATATGAGCAGTGTGCTCATGAAAGACCTTGGGTATTAATCCCTTAGTAAGCGGATCCACAATCATGGAGTTTGTCCCGATATGCTCTATAGACACCTGTCCACTCTGAACTCTTTCTTTAACAGCCAGGAATTTGATCTCTATATGCTTTGACTTCGTCGAGCTCCTGTTGTTATTTGAATATAGTACTGCTGATTTATTGTCACAAAATAACTTGAGTGGTCTTTCTATATTGTCCACAATGCGTAGCCCAGTGACAAAATTTCGCAGCCATATTCCTTGGTTTGATGTCTCATAACATGCTATAAACTCCACTGCCATGGTGGAAGTAGCTATGAGTATCTGTTTAGCACTCTTCCAGGAAATAGCACCTCCAGCAAGTAGGTAAATATAGCCTGAAGTGGATCTCCTACTATCTTGGCATCCCGCGAAATCGGAATCAGAATAACCAATGATCTCCAACTGATCCGATCTCCTGTATGTGAGCATGTAGTCTTTTGTTCTCTGTAAATACCGCATGACCCGTTTGGCTGCTTTCCAATGATCCATTCCCGGGTTACTTAAATATCTCCCTAGCATCCCAACAATGTACGCTATATCCGGACGCGTACAAACCTGAGCATACATCAGACTCCCTACAGCTGAGGAATAAGGAATCTTCTGCATTTCTTTAATTTCCAAGTCATTCTTGGGGCATTGACTTAAACTGAACTTATCTCCTTTAGCCACAGGGGTGTCACCTGGTTTACAATCTTTCATGCCATATCTTTTAAGCACCTTTTCGATATAACCCTTTTGCGATAATCCAAGAATACCCCGAGAACGATCTCGGTGTATCTGAATTCCTAATACAAAGGAGGCGTCACCAAGATCTTTCATCTTAAAAGTTCTTTACTAGAAATCTCTTGGTTTCGTGCAATACACCTATATCGTTGCTGGCAAGCAAAATGTCATCGACATATAAAACCAGGAAAATATACTTACTCCCACTGAACTTGTGGTATATACAATCATCGACCAAATTCATCCCAAAACCGAATGAGATGATTACTTGATGAAACTTGTAATACCATTGACGAGACGCTTGTTTGAGTCCATAGATGGATTTCTTTAATTTGCAAACTATTTGCTTTGCATCATCCGATACAAAGTTTTCTAGTTGCGCCATATAAATCGTTTTATCAATGTCACCATTGAGAAATGCTGTCTTAACATCCATCTGATGTAACTCAAGGTCGAAATGCGCTACCAATGCCATTATAGCCCTGAAAGAGTCTTTTGAAGAAACTGGAGAGAAAGTCTCTTTATAATCAATGCCTTCTTTCTGTGTAAAGCCCTTTGCGACAAGACGAGCCTTATACCTCTCTACATCACCTTTCGAATCCCTGTTGGTTTTAAATATCCATTTGCAACCAATGGGTTTCGCACCTTTAGGCAATGGAACGAGGTCCCATACGTCATTGTCCTTCATAGACTTTATCTCTTCATTCATGGCATTGAGCCACTTTTGAGAGTTAGAACTTTCCATGGCTTGACGGAAGTTGATAGGATCATCTTCCACCACACCAATGTCAACTTCATGTTCTTGGAGAAATACGATGTAATCATCTGAAACCGCACTTCTCCTCTCTCTAGTGGATCTTCTTAATGGCATTGGTTTTTGAGGCTGTAGAGTTTGTTCCTCTGGAACAATTTGTTGACCTTCAGAGGGAGATACAATGACATTGTCTTGATCCGGAGTTGCTTCTTGAACAATGTCAGGGATAAAAGACTGATCATTGTCAATGGCAATTGGAGGGATTTCAACATATTCCTCTTCAAAGACAAAGTCTAGAACCCTTTCTCCCTCCGCAAACTCAACATCCTCAAAGAACCGAGCATTTCCTGTCTCGAAAATTGCCTTAGTTGTGGGATCATAAAACTTGTAACCCCTGGACCTTTCAGAATATCCAATAAAATAGCAACTGATAGTTCTTGCGTCCAGTTTCTTTTCATTTGGCCTATAAGGCCTTGCCTCAGCTTGACATCCCCAAATGTGTAGATGTTTCAAAATAGGCATTTTGCCCGTCCAAAGCTCATAAGGGGTTTTATCAGTGGCCTTAGTTGGAACTCTGTTGAGTATATATGCTGCGGTCTTTAATGCTTCACCCCATAGTGATTCTGGCAAGGTAGCATGAGCAATCATACTCCTCACCATGTCCTTAAGCGTTCTGTTTCGTCTCTCAACAACACCATTCATAGTGGGCGAACCCGGCATAGTGTACTGTGGGACAATACCGCATTCCTCTAGGAATTTAGCAAATGGTCCTGGACGTTGTTCACCTGAACCGTCATATCTGCCATAGTATTCACCACCACGGTCAGATCTGACGCTTTTAATCCTTTTGCCAAGTTGGTTCTCAACTTCAGCTTTATAGTTTTTGAACACATCCAGTGACTGTGATTTTTCATGAATGAGATATATATAGCCATATCTTGAAAAGTCGTATGTGAACGTTATAAAATATTGTTGACCATTCCAAGAAGCCGTAGGGAATGGTCCACAAATGTCCGTATGTATAAGTTCTAAAACGTCCAAAGTCCTGTTGGCTTGAAATCTCCTTTTATTGGTTTGTTTTCCCTTTATACAGTTAACACATAAGTCATAATCTGTAAAGTCAAGGGGATCGAGAATCCCATTGGACACAAGTCTCTCAATTCTCCTTTTGGAGATGTGACCTAATCTCTTGTGCCACAACGAGGCAGAATTCTCGCCGGTTAATTTACGCTTTACACCTCTAGTACTTACATGCAAGGATTCATTAAAAGAAGCAATTGTGTCAATTAAATAAAGATTATCGTAACCTGATAAAGAACCGGAACCAACCAATTTTGAATCATGAAACAAACTAAATTTTTCATTCCCAAATGAACAAGAATAACCAGATTTGTCCAAAGCAGAAATAGAAATCAAATTCCGTCTAAAGGACGGTACAATAAATGTCTCGTTAAGATCCAAATAACATCTAGTTTTTAACAATAATCTAAATTTTCCTATTGCCTCTACTTCCACTGTCTTGCCATCGCCAACATAGATGTGTCTTTCACCATCACTTGATTTTCGACAACTCAGGCAACCCTGCATAGACATACTGATGTGAGTTGTTGCACCAGAATCAATCCACCATGTATGTCTAGGTACAGAACTTAAATTAACCTCAGAACAAACCAAATGAAGAAGAGTACTTTTCTCAAGGTCCTCAAGGAAACCCTTAGCCGTAGTCGCCTTATCGGACATAGTGCCCTAGAATGCTTCTGGAATAGCACGCTTTATGACCATTAAGCTTATGCGATTTGATCGTTCCCACTTTTCCATCTCCCTCTTATCATCAGAGGTACTCTTATCAGTGAGCGCAGCAGGTTGATCAACCCGTAAAGCAAGATCAAGGTCCATGACTCCGAGAACAATCATCACGTTCTCTTGCCATGCCTTGAAATTTGTGCCATTAAGCATTGGAATTGAATTGATGCTAGCAGAGATATTAGCAGCAGAACCTGAAACTAAATTGGAGAACAATTAATTTGAATAGCTCACATGAATATCCTTAATATGCAAATAATAATAATAATCTCAAATAATGGTAGGGCCCATCACAAGATACCTAGCACAATATCAATATTTAGTCTTTGGACAAAAATATTGACTTGTAAGTGGTACTCTTGGTGTAGTGATCAAACATTGACAATAAAACAATATGTCAACCAATAAACCTTTCTTTGGACCGATTTATTGATCACACATTAAACCAAATAATTGTCACATGTTTATCACCACAGGTGCACGTGTAATTCGGCTGAATATTAATCTTCCTTTGGGCCGATCAAGTATTCCCATGAATAACACATACACAAACACCTTTTAATATTCTAAGTTAGTTAATTTCCGCAAGAGAGGTTGCTTTTGCAACATGTTGCTTCAATTAATTCACTTTCGAATATTATATCTCTTAAAAAGAGTCTTTTGTACCAAAATTTGAGAAGAGAAATCGCCAATTTTGCATATTTGATTTTGTTTTATACTACAGGGACCTTAAGGTTAATAATTCAGAACTTTAGGGGTTGAAAAATTAATTATTCAAAACTTTAGGGGTTAATAATTAATTATTGAAAACTTTATGAGTCAAAAATTGATTATTAGTAACTTTAGGGATCCAATAATTAATTATTGGAAACTTTAGGAGCCAATTTAAACCAATTATGAACTTTCAAGGGCTTAATTATTAAATTTAGAACTTTAATGGCCCAAATTAATTAATTTTCAAACTTTAGGGACTGAATTATTAAACCCGAAACTTTAAAAGGCCCAATTGGATGAATTTTAACCTTAGGGGGCTGAATAACTAAATTTTAAAACTTAAGGGACTCAATCTTTAAATATTTAAAACTTAACCCTAATTTTAAATTGCAACCAAGTCCCTCAAAACTTCTAATTTGCAGAAGAGGCCCCCGCCTCCAAAACTCCATCCAAACCTGAAAATTTTCAAACCCAATCCGAAAAATCATCACTGGGCGTTCACCCAAGGGCGGCGCGGCACCTGCCCACGCCGGAGCCGCATGGGGCGATGCATCACGCAGCCCCCACCGTTGCCCAGCAACAATTGAAATTTCCAGAACATATATATACAATATGGCAGAATGCAAAATGGTAGAATGCGAATGGGAGAATGCGAATTTGATTCATATTCAAAATTCGGCTGCAGGAAACTTTACCCATAATATATATATATATATATATATATATATACATGGCAGCCTTTAATTCATGTTTTACATGGTAGTATGCAAAATTCAATTTACGTCCAACACAGAAAATTTGATGGCAGCCGTATATGGCTATTCAAGCCAAAATATGGACTTTTGGGTCCCACATGATATAATTTCAACTTTATTGACTTTAGATCCGTGAATGCAAATTATAAATTGCTAAATAAATGGATTTGATTTCATGTTCACCAGAATTTGACTAAATACACAGAATATATTTTTACTGACTATTTCATGCGAACAAATTTTCTGTTTCCTTAAATCTGAATCAGACATGTTGAACAGAAACTTGATCTGAATCAATAACCCAAATTTCAGAATTTTAAACCTTAATTTCTCAAAAAATTCAACAATGAATCGGTTCTGATACCACTTGTTAGATTTATTAAATTGAATCATCCATGTTAAATCATTAAGAATGTGTAACCGAATGCGGAAGCGTACCTGAATCAGACATGGTTATCGTAATGAATAATTCCTGCGACTTTAGTCTTCCAGATCAACACGTTGTTCCTTTATTTCTCTCTGGCGATGAGATCCAGAATGAACGCATACTTAACGTGTGATCCGGGGACCATAACCCTATATATATAGATTGCCTAGTTAACCTAATTCGGCCCATCATGAATTAGGAACAGGTCTGGTCTCTACACATAAAAGTCCACACTTTAATTAGATTCATTAAAACTCGACGGACTTAACCAAAATTGATAGCCTTTAATCCAATACACAATATTTCACATATAAGCCCACATAATCGATTAAAACCTTACAATGTATGCTTCTCTGACAGAGGAACTTGGTAAAACATACCAGGAAAACACAATGAAATTAACAAGGATGATAAAATATCATCAACACTACTCTGAGTATCATGTTGAAGAAATGAAAAGTAGGTTGATTTCTTCAGAAGATCAATAATCATAAAAGAACGGATGAGTATTTTTATGTTTTAGAGGGAAAAACAAAGACAAATAGCACAATATCCTTATACAATAAAAGAGTGAGTTTGTCTTTTGCCACGTGTCGTCATTTTGTATCGTTTTCTTCCTTTTTTTTTTTTCTTTTTCTTTTTTTTCTTGTTATTATATATATAGATTATACTAATCCTTATACAATTTATTATATATTTTATCCTAATTCTAAAAATATATAATAAATATATAATTTGACAAAAAAAATATCAAATATTTTTTAAATATTCAATTATAACAACACCAAAAATTAAATTAAAACAATTTTAAAATTTTAAAATCTTCACACTAATAAATATATTTAATATATAATATAAATATATCATTCGTAAAAAAAAAATAATTTTACGGCGTTTCAAATTTCTTGCGTGAGTTTTTTTGCCACGTATCGACAATTTGTATAAAACGTCAATTTTTTTTTTATAAAAAGATTAGTTATATGTCCGTTTGATGTTCGTTTAACTATTTTCGATATTTATTTAGATCGTTCGATATATCTATAATATAGTTCTCGAAATGAGTTTCGAGAGGATATAGAAGATTTATGGATTCGACTAGCGTACAATCGTCGAAAATTTTTTAAAGTTAGTTTGTTATCGAAATTTTCGAAATATTAGTTTGGAATGACCTACTTTGACGCGTCGTAACTTTTGCTACGATTGGCCGTTTCGCACACCATTAACGTCATGAAATACTAGGGAATGAGTACTTCAAAATGATATTAAGAATGTAATATTTTGATTTCGTTTGATATCCCGAAATGAGCCCGAAAATTGAGACAAAAAATAAGTAATTTCAATAAAAAGACGAGTTATACGTCTTTTTTAACACACGCGTTTGACGTCCGTTTGACTATTTTCGATATTCATTTAGATCATTCGATATATCTACGATATAGTTCTCGAAATGAGCTTCGAGATGATATAGAAGATTTATGGATTCGGATAGCGTACAATCGTCGAAAAATTTTTAAAGTTAGCTTGTTATCGAAATTTTTGAAATATTAGTTTTAAACCGCGGACTTTGACGTAACGTAACTTTCGCTACGATTGGCCGTTTTACACACCATCAATGTCGTGAAATATTAGGCATTGAGTTCTTCAAAATGATATTAAGAATGTAATATTTCGACTTCGTTTGATATCCCAAATTAAGCCCGTAAATCATGACGAAAACATAAGTTTTTTTAAAAAAAAAAAAAAAAAAAATTTCCTATGGTCACGGAGATGGAAAGCCATATCCGTGACAGATTTTTTTTTTGTTTTATTTTTTTTTTATTTTCTTGTTATTATATATATATATATATATATATATATATATATATATATAATCATAATTCTAAAAATATATAATAAATATATAATTTGACAAAAAAAAATATCAAATATTTTTTAAATAAACACCAAAAATTAAATTAAAATAATTTTAAAATTTAAAATCTTCAAACAAATAAAAATATTTAATATATAATAAATATATCATTCGTAAAAAAAAATACGGCTTCGTTTTGAGATAATTTCTTGCGTGAGTTTTTTTTTGCCACGTATCGACAATTTGTATTAAAAAAAAAACTATAAGTGTCAAAAAATATAAAAAATTTTAACATCAAATTTTTTTTTATAAAAAGATTAGTTATATGTTCGTTTAACTATTTTCGATATTTATTTAGATCGTTCGATATATCTATAATATAGTTCTCGAAATGAGTTTCGAAAGGATATAGAAGATTTATGGATTCGGCTAGCGTAGAATCATTGAAAAAATTTTAAAGTTAGTTTGTTATCGAAAATTTTCGAAATATTAGTTTGGAACAGTGTACTTTGACGTAACGTAACTTTCACTACGATTGGCCGTTTCACACACCATCAACGTCGTAAAATATTAGCCTGTGAGTTCTTCAAAATGATATTAAGAATTTAATATTTCGATTTCATTTGATATCCCAAATTAAACCCGTAAATCATGACGAAAACATAAATTTTTTAGGAAAAAAAAAAATTTGCTTATGGTCACAGAGATGGAAGGCCATCTCCGTGACACACTGTCACGGAGATGGCCTTCCATCTTCGTGACATGGCTACTCTATTTTTTTTTATTTATTTTTTCTTTTCTTGTTATTATATATATATATATATATATATATATAATCCTAATTCTAAAAATATATAATAAATATATAATTTGACAAAAAAAATATCAAATAATTTTTAAATAAACACCAAAAATTAAATTAAAATAATTTTAAAATTTAAAATCTTCACACTAATAAAAATATTTAATATATAATAAATATATCATTCGTAAAAAAAAATACGGCGTGGTTTTGAGATAATTTCTTGCGTGAGTTTTTTTTGCCACGTATCGACAATTTGTATAAAAAAAAAAAAACTATAAGTGTCAAAAAATATAAAAAATTTTAACGTCAAATTTTTTTTTATAAAAAGATTAGTTATATGTCCGTTGGATGTTCGTTTAACTATTTTCGATATTTATTTAAATCGTTCGATATATCTATAATATAGTTCTCGAAATGAGTTTCGAGAGGATATAGAAGATTTATGGATTCGGCTAGCGTAGAATCGTCGAAGAATTTTTAAAGTTAGTTTGTTATCGAAAATTTTCGAAATATTAGTTTGGAACAGCGTACTTTGACGTAACGTAACTTTCGCTACGATTAGCCGTTTCACACACCATCAACGTCGTAAAATATTAGGCCGTGAGTACTTCAAAATGATATTAAGAATGCAATATTTCGACTTCGTTTGATATCCCGAATTAAGGTTCAAATAAAGGCGAAAACGAAAAAAAAAATGAAAACGACATGCAGTGCATGTCTCGCACTGTGCGAGACGTGCACTTGCGGCGAGTTCCGGCAAGTGCACGTCTCGCACAGTGCGAGACATGCACTGTGACCGTGTCACGGAGATGGCCATCTCCGTGACTCTATTTTTTTTTTTTTTTTTCTTGTTATTATATATATATATATATATATATTATCCTAATTCTAAAAATATATAATAAATATATAATTTGACAAAAAAAAATATCAAATAGTTTTTAAATATTCAATTATAACAACATCAAAAATTAAATTAAAATAATTTTAAAATTTAAAATCTTCACACTAATAAAAATATTTAATATATAATAAATATACCATTCGTAAAAAAAAATATCAGATATTTCCTAAATATTCAATTATAAAAATACCGAAAACTAAATTAAAAAATTTTAAAAAAATTAAAATTTTCACGCTAATATAAATATTTTTTGCGTCTCACAATTACTGTTAAACCTACTATATATATCGTATCCTAATCCTAAAAATATCTAATATATAATAAATATACAATTCGACAAACCAAATATCAAATATTTCCTAAATATTTAATTATAAAAACACCGAAAACTAAATTATTTCTAAAAATTATTTCTCTAAGCTTTTGTGACTAATACACAAAATTTTTTCTACAGTAAAAAATTAATATGTGTAAAATAACGCAAAATTACCCACGCTAATATATAGCCAACTACACTACAGCACGTGCCTTGCACGTGCCTTCCACTAGTATATATAAAGTGGCCATATATATATATATAAGGTGGCCATTGAATCCCAATAGACTCAAATCAACCATCGAAAAATTTAGTGATCCCAGCCTTCGAATATGAAAGAGAAAAAATTTTTAAGTACAAGAAATGTTGCCAGATTTTGTACAGAATTTTGAATTGGAAAAATCCTCCACGTGTATCAGTGTGTTTCCCTCCTCAATGTTTGAATTCAGTCCATCCATTTCAAATTTCTGGGTGTATTCTGTGAAATTTCTCTGTAGTCATAGCATCATTCTATGAAAGAACACATTCAAACAAACGATCCAGAGTGAGAATACACATCATACACATTGAAGTACACGTATGTTGGGAAATACTTTTAGAAAAGGGAATTATTAATGAGACATTTCATTTAAGAAAAATGATAAACAACCCACTTGGATGATCACTTGCTTGACCACACCCTCACATTGATGTGTGGGTCCTGCGGAAATAAAATAATATTTTTTCTTCCAATGTGTGTAGATGTGATCATCCAAGCGGTCACTATAGCATGACTCTTTCATCTAATTACACATCAATTATCATTTATGCGTAGAATGACCTTGAAAATTACAATACACGTTCCTTGTCTAAAAGTCCACAAGTTTGCCACTTACTATAAATGTTAAGCTCGAACTACGGGTACTATTATGGACTAGATTATACAATTTAACTTCTTCACAAAAATATCGACACACCAAAGTAACTAAAATAAAATTTTGTGTTCATATACTGTGAAAGCTCGTTTAAAAAAACAAAACAAAAAAAGATACATGCGTATGTAGGTTTTCTCAAAAAATTAAATTGTCATAAATCCTAATATAAATTACTAAACTTCGACTTCGATAACTATTTGTTTTATATAAAATATTCATTTAAGCGAGCACTATGAAGATGCCAAAAATACAAGCTAACAAAATATAAGCTAAAAGTACTCATAGGGGAAAACCCTCATAAGCAACCTTAAAAATACAATGCAAACCCATGTATTTAAGCAAAAATGAAAAGATGAAGCTGGTGAATAAAACGTGAACAAATATCAGAATTAGTTATCATTCAATCAAAAAACTACCACTTGTCAACAACAAAAATGACCAATTAATCCCCAATGCCTGGATAGAAATCTATAAATAGGCAGGCTTGGGATGAAAAAAAGCAAGCTTAATTTGAAACATATTTCTCCCAAATAGTTATTTCTCTTCTTGCTTCCTATCAAGCAACATAATACTGAGTTTATGAGGGAAAATTCTAGCCAGGTGGGGAGAATTTGTTGACCATCTTTTGGAGGTCAAGACGTGCAATTGGTGATCAAGCAATTGAATGTCAATTAGGTACATAATAAGCAATCAATACATAATCAAATTGTCATGAAACCCATTGAATTAAACAAACATTGATCTAAACTACGTCGTTCATCCTAGCAACAAATAATTTAGCCAATTATAATTTTCAAATTAATAATAAAATGATGAAAAAAAATCACCATGTTTAATACAATGATTAAAGAATTCATCCAATCTAGTGTTGTCTTGCGTTTTGTCTTGCGTTTTGTGCAATCTTAATTAATATTCTAGTTTTGTCTTGCGTTTTGTCTATTCGCATATTTAATAGAGATATAGTTAGATTGTGGATAAATATTGAATTTGTTTATCTCAAGAAAAAGATTAGAATGCAAGGAATATCGATTGTCAACGTGAAACAAGAACTAATTAATATCGAGTAATTGATGGTTAAAATAAGTTATGGAGGATTCAGGATCTTAGTGGCTTTTGTGGATTGGTTAAGTTTTTCACAACTTCATTGTTTTTATAGTTGCTTGTTTTAGTTAATATTAGATATAATCGATATCAAAAATCTGTTTTTTTCAACTAAGGCTAGTTTTGATTAAGTTAATAAGTAAATAATCAGTCCTCATGGAATCAATATTTTATTAATTATCTATGATATCGTACATTTACCGAATTATACCGCAACACCAGCTCTGGCCTAGTCCTCGACATCCTCTGTCGAGAACTTGGTTGTCTTTAAAAGGGAAAACTTAACCAATTACTCTAGTTCAAATCACCATTAAAGAGAAACCACCTGCATCCAGATTCTCAATTTTCTGGGGCATGTCAGCCGGGTACTTGATATTTTTACAAAATCGATCTGGCGGGCTGGTTGGGAAGGGGTTTTATTAGCAAGGAAAAGAATCACGGAGAAATAGATTCTAGTCGGGACGAATGAGTGGCAGAAATATCGCCCCTGTGATGTGCCCCTAGAATGATGATTATAATACAAATCAAATAGTTCCAATAAACCATACTATTAAATTAAAGGCAATAAGCACAAAGAATATGCTAATTTAACTGAAGTAACAGCTTGATCAGCAAGGAAATGGAGAATTGTTTGCATAATCAGAGAACTCAGAATAATAATCAAATTTAGAGTTGAATGCAGCATTAGAAATACAGAGCATTATTATGTACAAAAGCAGACCATAAACTTCAATTTCATTATCCTTTTGCCTCGTAATCTCCAATGGCCAAACGGGGATTGAAATATAAACCACTAAAAAGATTCAGTAATTGACAAATTCGTATCTGTTTTTCCTCGTTGGCCAGTTCGAATCTTAGTTTAATCGATCAAGAGCTGCTCCTCTTGCCTTCACTCCCAAAAGTCCCAATCGGCTTGGCAAGAATACGCTTCATTGCCTTCACTCCAAGCGGGTTGTTCTTGCTCTGAACATTTAGAAAGTTATACGTAAGTACTTGTTCATCGTATTTCCTACATGAATACTGCATAACCAAATAATAAACATATGAAACATAGTTGACATACCACAGAACAGGTGCCCTCCTTAAGGTTGCACACCGGATATTCTTGAGGGCAGCAACTGTAATGGTCTTCACAGCAGGAGGCACCCTCAAGAGGACAGCATCCCCAAGACAAGCAGAAGTTAGAGTATTCATAGACACAGCAGCAGGTAGTGCTCTCGGGGCACTCATAGTATTCATCACAAGTCGAGGCTGGTGAGACCGGAGATGGAGGAGATGGACCTGGATTAGGAGGATTTTGGCCCGTCTTCGTAGGGTAAGATGGCTCTATTGCAATACCACAGAGACCAGATTTTGCAGCCACGTTACGCTGCATTTTAAGGTATCCCTTCTCTCCCCAACTCGGACCCCATGAGTTTTTCACTATCCAATAATCAACACCGTTTTCGCTTCCGTATCCAACAGCAGCCACACCGTGGTCGAGGTCAAGGCCGCACTTCCCCGATAATATACCCTGTGGAGATTGGAAATGAAAAAAAAATTGAGAAATTAAACATTTCATGTTGGTAGAGATATTACATAGATTTTTTCTGGATAAAACTAGAACTCGAGTGGAAAAGCCCTATCAGCAATTATCTCCATCAGTGAAAGTTATTTTTCATGACCATTAAGGTTAAACTAATGCAGACATCAGATTTTGACTTCAATAATGTACTAAGAGGAACATCGTACTAAACTAGAATGAAATGATATGTTAACATGATTGATGACATTAAACTGGACAAGTACAGTACAAGATAAAATGGGAAACATTCTTAGTGTCATCCAACAATCTCTAGAAAGCTCATTTTATGAAATTTCTGAAAGATCAATGTCGTCGTCATTTGATCCAATAGTGATCCGGGAGGTTCGATGGCAAAAAGAAGGGGATTCATTAGCTCATTATTAAGTACGAATTTGTCCACGGAGGGTGAGTGAGAGCCTAAGATCAGGCCGAAAGGCGGAAGTCAATGGATAACAGGTGTAATTTGAGGAGCAAAAGGAGGAATCCGCCCGAGAAGGGACTTACGTTTGATTAGCTAAAATTCAAGCACATAAGCTCGTTTCATAAAGGAGGAATTTTTACCGATTCATATAACTGGAAGTCTCTCCCACCACCTTCGACTGCAACGCTGACTGGTTGGTTTGCGACTGCCTTTTGCAATGCCTTCTCATCGTACGGGGGCACATCTTCATAACCATCAATGGACACAACCTTAGCATTTTTCTGCATAACAAAAGAATGTCAAGTTTCTACTTACTTTTTCTTGAACTAATTAAATTACTCTTTCTCGTGAAGTATTTAATACAAACCCGGTTTGGGTCGCATCTCCCATCCCTTCCTGTGTAGGGGTAATCTTCTTCGGTGTCAATGCCACCATTCTTAATTATGAAATCAAATGCATAGTCCATTAGACCACCATTGCATCCTTCATTGTAGGTTGTATCACAATCCACCAGCTCTTGCTCCGACAGTGAGATCATAGTACCGGTCTCAATCTGGTTTATTCCTTCCACAGCAGCAATGGTTGAAAACGCCCAGCAACTCCCTACATTCCCCCCCAAAAAAAAAAAATTATACATGTCATAATCATATATCTTGACCATAAAATGAGAGAGATAAATAGATCCATTATTTTAGTCCTACCTTCTACGGACTTACTATCGCTTAGATATATAGATATTTATTTCTATACTAAAAAATTGAAATTTAATTAATTAATAATTATTATTATTATATGAATTCGGTACATTAAACTAGACAATATTAAGACGAGATAATAATAAATATTCTGGTGAAGACAGTTTTAAGTATTAATTTTTATTTTTAAGTCTACTAGCCATTTGCATGGGTTTTGCCACTTTGCCAGCCCCTTGACAGAGGGGCTGACCGACGTCAAGGGGGCTGGCACCATAGTATAACCCCATTTGCATTAGTGTTTCTACATATAAAATATATTCTAAATAGTAGCTAGATACCCTTTTTAATATAAATTATATAATCTTTTATTTAATTATGGGAACTTTGTCGAGGTCTTTAATTAAACGGAGTGGAGCCAAATCAGTCTACTACCATTGGACATGAGTCATGCTACAGGAACCGCATGATTGACCGCAAGAGTGATCGCACACTCACATGTAGGAAAATATTATTTTATTTACATGAAGACCACACACTCACATGCGGTCACTCATGTGGGTTAAGTAGCATTTTCATTGGACATTCCTAGGTCCACAATAAAGTGACTTCATGCAGGAGGTACGGTGGGGTAGGTGGGGTATCCAATCCAAATGAAGATTCCAAAAAAATCAAGTATAGCACATTGACTGCATGTTTGACTAAGCATAAAAATTTACTTAAAAATAACTAAGTAAATTCTAAAATAATTTTTTTTAATATAAAAATTGAAAATAAGTAAACTATCTACAATATAATCCATCTAAATATATTTGAAAATTTAAAAAAAAAAAAAGTTATTTAAAAGTAAATTTGACTCATTTTTTAAGTATAGACATACATATTTACACCATTAAACTAAACAAACTGAAATCAGAAACTTGAGCCATCCCTTCTCATTAAAATTCATGATGAATGTAATAGAGATACTAACAATCTGATTCTTTTCCAATTCTTGGAGGAAAGTATCTACATTTTATTTTAATTTTATGTTTCAATTATATTAAAAATAATAAACTTGTGAAGACGACCGTCCCTACTCTAATTATATTCATTTCTCAAAAGCCATTGACCAAAAGTCACAAAACAATTAGTTGGCAGTACAAGTATGTTCAATTACTTGCTCTCTCTCTCTCTCTCTCTCTCTCTCTCTTTTTTTAATTGATAACCGTGAATGTCCGGGTCGCGTAGCTCGACCCCTAAAGTTTAGGGTCGGATACTCACCTAAGCTTATGTTGAATTACTTGCTGGACCAAGTTATTTGACAGGACACCCATAATTTCCCACTAAGCCCACCGATTAAACCTAATCACCATAAAATGGATTAATTTGCAATAAACTTTAAAGCAGTATAAAATCTAATTATAGCTCCGCCTGGACCGTTTGATTTTCCAATAAAGTATTCAAAATCAAATTTGACGAAGTAAAACAAATAGCAAAACGCAAAATAAGGGCATTATCGTCATATAAAAAATTCTCTTGAGAACTTTTCTATGGAATAATAATAAATAAAAGGGCTTACCGCAGCTGCCTTGATCTTTCACCGCAGCGACCGCGCCTTTCTCTCTCCAGTCAATGGATTCCGGCAAATTGTCGCCGTCTTTCGGTTTATACCGATCACTCTTCGTCTTCGAAAACCGGCGCCTAGAGTCAGTTTTGGCACCCAAATACATGGACCGATACTCCTCATTGGTGAGATCAGCGAATCGGTTCAAACCCAGTTTATAGGTCCGATTCGCAACGCTGTTATGCTCATCTATGTACCTTAAATTATCCTTAAAGATCTCAAACCTCTTCTCCTTTTCTCCCAAAGCGTTGTACGATTTTCCGTGCTTCACTAGCCATGACTCGTACATGGACATCATCTCATCATGAGACCTCAACGATTGGCCGTTAGTTTCGTCGTAGGTTATAATCGACATGTCTGAAGCATATGTTTTTGCGAGAAGTGAGAAGAAGAGGAAGAAGAAGAAGACAGAAGACATGGTGAAATACGATGAAAAAGTCTTCATGTTTTGTTGGGACATGTTTTTCTCAAGAACGAAATGGGAAAGCGTGGAATTATAAAGGGCAATGAAAGGGCAATATGGGAAATGTATACGTGTAGGTTACTTACGGTATTGGTTTAATGGAGTTTACTATTGAGAAATTAGACCAAAAATGGATAAGAATTTGGACAGGAAACAGCTGTTAAAAGGGGAATGTGGAGTTGATGTGATAGGTGGGAATAGCAACAGGCAAGAAATACGGGTGGAGGGGGCGCAGGGGTGGGGCGTGGGGTGGAGAGAGAGGGGTAAATGTGTGTGGGGAACTCCAAAATTTTGGGCATGAAAATGGGAGGTGTAAGAGGGGTCTGGTTTATCGCAAGAAAGAACGGGCGTAGAGTAAAAAGTGAAAATTATGCCTTTACACTTTTCTTTAGAAGTGGAGTCTAATTTCTTTTATTTTCAGCTAGGGTGATAGTGGATCTTGGTTGCCCTAACTTGACTTTTAGCTTGACGAGCAGAATTGAACTCGATAATCCTAAATTTGTGGGCTTCATAGGCCCAGAGGACTCGTGGATTGGTTCGCATGATCTCTTGTTAATGAGCTAGTGCAAGCTTGAATCGTTGACCGATAGGACAAGCTCGACTCGTCTAACGAGTCACATTGAGCTTGGGTAGCTATAGGCCAAGTCGCGTTATAGGTTCACTTCATGGTACTCATCCAACTTCAATTGAATTTAAATTTAATCACTCAAATTATGTCATGGTTTTAATTTGCTTGTTTGATATGTAACGTTATCAAAACTGACAACATTCGTAATGTGATAACGAATTTTTGAAACAACGTATATTTAAGTTATGTACCTAGACATACATGGTGGATTGATTCTGGTGCAACAACTCACATCAGTATGTCTATACAGGGTTGTCTGAGTTGCCGAAAATCAAGTGATGGTGAAAGACACATCTATGTTGGCGATGACAAGACGGTGGAAGTAGAGGCAATAGGAACATTTAGATTATTGTTAAAAATTGGATGTTATTTGGATCTTAATGAGACATTTATTGTACCTTCCTTTAAACGGAATTTGATTTCTATTTCTGTTTTGGACAAATCTGGTTATTCTTGTTCATTTGGGAATGAAAAATTTAGTTTGTTTCATGATTCAAAATTGGTTGGTTCTGGTTCTTTATCAGGTTACGATAATCTTTATTTAATTGAAACAATTGCTTCTTTTATGAATCCTTGCATGTAAGTACTAGAGGTGTAAAGCGTAAATTAACCGGCGAGAATTCTGCCTCGTTGTGGCACAAGAGATTAGGTCATCTCTCCAAAAGGAGAATTGAGAGACTTGTGTCCAATGGGATTCTCGATCCCCTTGACTTTACAGATTATGACATATGTGTTAACTGTATAAAGGGAAAACAAACCAATAAAAGGAGATTTCAAGCCAACAGGACTTTGGACGTCTTAGAACTTATACATACGGACATTTGTGGACCATTCCCTACGGCTTCTTGGAATGGTCAACAATATTTTATAACGTTCACAGACGACTTTTCAAGATATGGCTATATATATCTCATTCATGAAAAATCACAGTCACTGGATGTGTTCAAAAACTATAAAGCTGAAGTTGAGAACCAACTCGACAAAAGGATTAAAAGCGTCAGATCTGACCGTGGTGGTGAATACTATGGCAGATATGACGGTTCAGATGAACAACATCCAGGACCATTTCCTAAATTCCTAGATGAATGCGGTATTGTCCCGCAGTACACTATGTCGGGTTCGCCCACTATGAATGGTGTTGCTGAGAGATGAAACAGAACGCTTAAGGACATGGTGAAGAGTATGATTACTCATGCTACCTTACCAGAATCACTCTGGGGTGAAGCATTAAAGACCGCAGCATATATACTCAACCAAGTTCCAACTAAGGCCACTGATAAAACCCCTTATGAGCTTTGGACCGGAAAAATGCCTATTTTGAAACATCTACACATTTGGGGATGTCCAGCTGAGGCAAGGCCTTATAGGCCAAATGAAAAGAAACTGGACGCAAGAACTATCAGTTGCTATTTTATTGGATATTCTGAAAGGTTCAGGGGTTACAAGTTTTATGATCCCACAACTAAGGCAATTTTCGAGACAGGAAATGCCCGGTTCTTTGAGGATGTTGAGTTTGCGGGGGGAGAAAGGGTTACAGACTTTGTCTTTGAAGAGGAATATGTTGAAATCCCTCCAATTGTCATTGACAATTATCAGTCTTTTATCCCTGACATTGATCAAGAAGCAACTCCGGATCAAGACAATGTCATTGTATCTCCCTCTGAAGGTCAACAAATTGTTCCAGATGAACAAACTCTACAGCCTCAAGAACCAATGCCATTAAGAAGATCCATTAAAGAGAGGAGAAGTGCGGTTTCAGATGATTACATCGTATTTCTCCAAGAACATGAAGTTGACATTGGTGTGGTGGAAGATGATCCTATCAACTTCCGTCAAGCCATGAAAAGTTCTAACTCTCAAAAGTGGCTCAATGCCATGAATGAAGAGATAAAGTCTATGAAGGACAATGACGTATAGAACCTCGTTCCATTGTCTAAAGGTGTGAAACTCATTGGTTGCAAATGGATATTTAAAACAAAGAGGGATTCGAAAGGTGATGTAGAGAGGTATAAGACTCGTCTTGTCGCAAAGGGCTTTACACAGGAAGAAGACATTGATTATAAAGAGACTTTCTCTCCAATTTCTTCAAAAGACTCTTTCAGGGCTATAATGGTATTGGTAGCGTATTTCGACCTTGAGTTACATCAGATGTGTAACATCCCGAAATTTTCTAGTAAATATTTTTAGTATTTTAGAATGTTTTTAATTTTATGGGTTTAATAAATATTTTTAGAATTTTTAGAAAGTTTTTTAATTGTATGGGTTTAATTGAATAATAAAATAAATGTTATTAGAAATTGTAATTAAAATAGTATTAGGGACTTGAAAGTGCAATTTCATAATTGCATATTTGCCCAAGGATTAAAGATGTAATTTCACAAACCAATAAAATATTTGCATTTGTGCCCAATGATTAAATGTGTAATTTCATAAACCAATCAAATAGCTGCATTTGTGCCCAGGATTAAGGGTGTAATTTATCAAATCTATAAAATATTGGCATTTGTTAGCTAAGGGTCAAAAGTGCAATTTGATAAATTGCACAATTAACCCCTAACATCAACTATAAATATGGGATGATGGTGAGTGAGAAATGTCTCACATCTCTTTCATTTCCCATCCCTTTCACTCTTTAAGATATTGATCAAGAAAATCGTGAAAAATGTAAATATTGATGTTTTTCAACTACAGTACAAGATACGTTAAATGTGTAATTATGTGCTTATATGTGTTTGCTTATTTTATTACGTGACATGACAGTATGATACGTGTGTATTGAATTTATTTGGAAAACGTATGGATAATTACGTTTTCAAGATCATGCATATGTTGTTGTCATTCTGATTGAGTTGCTGTTAAACATTTTGAGTGTGAATCCCATTATAGATGTACCGTACTATTTTGTTCGAATAAAGATACCGCTTGAGACTCCTAACGGTCATTAAGGGTAGCCAAGGATAGGGTACTCGGAGTTCGGCACCTATATACAGGCAATGTCAGGAGGTCCCCTGGTGGTCTTGGGACTGTGGATAAGCACTTGGGGTACTTTATATATGTAGGTCAGGCCTTGAATTTGTATATATGATATATTAATGATGCATCTTGAGTCTCGGTGGGCAACGACGGATGCATTGATATTGGTTTGCGTGCAAGAAATAGTCATGTTATTGTGAGCTCATACGGTACACTATAATAAGGATTTGGGCCCATTTATGCTTGACATGCATCATTGCATCATCATATTTACTGAACTTTATGGTTTACGTTTTGTATTTTGTACTGTAAATGGCCCAGCGAGATAATGAGATTATCCGAAATTACTGAGGATTTCTCGGCTATACATGTTATCTATGACACACCCACTACACACGCTTTTATACAGTGATTGATGAAGATGAAGGTATTGAAACTTTTGAAGACGAGGAAGACTTTGTGATGGTCATGATTGAGGTCTATGACTTGGTTACTTGTCGTTATGTGAATACTGTAATGTTCGTGGAATAGACTGTGATGTGATATTATGTAAAAAGGGAAAATGGGGCCTAGGAAAAGAATGCAGAGAAAATAAATAGACTTGACTGATTTTGACATACCGCCATATCTGTCTGCTGTAAAATAGATATAGAGAAAAAAAATATTTTGAAAATTTGCAGACATTTCTTTTGACCAAAATTTTTGGGTAGTCATATGACAAATCTTCGAGGGAATGTCTTTTGTAAAACAAATTCTCGTTTTGGTATAATATAAAATCTGGCGGTTCTTTTAACCTTTTATATTTGATTTTTTGTGACACGTCTTGATTATACTGTGAGATGCTTATTTGGATTAAATCTTAGTCTGTTATAAAAACTATTAATAAAATAACACTATAAAAAGAAAAATGTTAAGGGTAGAGGTTGGGGGCTGACAGAGTTGGTATCAGAGCCAAGATTTTAATAACATCCTGAAAACTTAACATGTATAGCTGGGGACTGAGTAAACGACGGCATGCTGGTATGTATGTTATTGTTGTTTTTATTGATTTTGTTTTAATAAAGTTATGTTTTAAATTGCTAGTGATAAGGACTAATTATAAGTATGATCCTATTAAAGAAATGTCCTATATAAATTAGAGGATATGTAGTTTGTCTTAATGTTTAGAAATAATAATAATAATAATAATAATATGTGAGTTTACTTTTCGTTTTATCAGTATCTAATGATACATATTACAGGCTTAAAATTCTATTTTAGTTAGATGGTGGATGCAAGTGAATCTACGACCAACAGAAATAATCGAGACGCGGTAGTAGAGCGTCTAGCAGCATTAGTAGAGACCCAGTCACAACAACTTATTCAGCATATACAAGCTACACCAGCACCAAGAATCGATGAAAATCTTGGAGAGCGATTTAGGAAACTAAACCCTCCCATTTTTGATGGGACTGTTGATCCGATGAAAGCAGAAGAATGGGTACGTATGACGGAGAACATGTTTAAATATAGTAGAGTTCCAGATACTGAAAAGGGAAATTGTGCAGCTTTTATGCTACGAGGCAGTGCTGGATTCTGGTGGGATACAGTGTAAAGCATTGATCCGTGGATTCTATGACATGGACTCGATTTAAGGAACTTTTTCTGAATAAATATTTTACCACAGCTGCTAGACAACAAAAGTTAAATGAGTTTATTCAGTTGCGACAAGGGACCATGTCTGTAGGGGAATATATTAGAAAATTTGAGGAACTTTCTCATTTTTGCTTCTCATATAGTTAGCACTAATGAGCATAAAGTAGAACGATTTCTTGAAGGGCTCCGACCTGACTTATATCGGGATGTGAAGATAGTAGGCACCCAGGGAGTAACCTTTGCAACTATTGCAGAGCGAGCATTGGAAGCGGAACAAGCAGAGAATCGTATTGCTGGAGCACGAGAGCAGCATCTTTCTAATTTCCTTAAACGACCTCATTGGCAGAGAGGCAACAACTCAAATAATCCAAAAGGAGAACCTCATGTTAGACAAGGACCTAGAAATAATGTACGACCTTCAAATAATAATCATGGAAAAAGGCCCCGTCCCAACAATCAACCAGTGGGTAGTGCGATATGTCCTAAGTGTAACAAGGTTCACACTGGCTCGTGTATTACTTGCTATAATTGTGGTAAACCAGGACATATATCACGTGTATGCACGGAGAAAACCAAGGATAATGGAAATCGTGCTATTGCTAGGGTTTATGCACTGAATGAAAGTACTTCAAGCGACACTCCAGCGGTCATTGCTGGTAAGCTTCCTATTGCTGGAACTCTTGCTTATGCTTTATTTGATTCTGGATCTTCCCACTCTTTTATATCTACTAGCATGGTTAGAAGGATTCAATTGCTAACTGATAGTTTAAAGTCTGAGTTAGAGGTACTGATTCCATCAGGACAAACATTACGAACTAAGGAAATAATAAATAATTGTGAGGTAATGATTAACACCTATTCTCTTCCTGCAAACCTTATTCTCCTGGATATGAGAGATTATGATGTCATTTTGGGTATGGATTGGCTGTCAAACTATCGAGCCAATCTAGATTGTTCCAGGAAAATTGTTACTTTTCGTTTGTCTAATGGTGAATTAGTAGCCTTCCAAGGAATGGTCAACCCTTTATCTACTTTGTTTGTATCAGCTATTAGAGCGCGGAAGATGATAAGAAAAAGTAGTAAAGGTTTTTTGGTCCATGTTTATAATACTGAAATCAAATCAGCAATCTCTTTAGATAAAATTCCAGTAGTTCGAGAATTTCTTGATGTTTTTCCTGAAAAGTTGTCTGGACTACCCCTTGATCGAGAAATTGACTTTGCCATTGATCTAATTTCTGGCACTCGTCCAATATCAAAAACCCCATATCGCATGGCACCTGCAGAGCTCAAAGAGTTGAAACTGCAATTACAGGAATTACTAGATCAGGGATTCATTCGCCCAAGTTTTTCTTCTTAGGGTGCTCCAGTCTTGTTTGTTAAGAAAAAGGATGGAACAATGAGGATGTGTATTGACTACGAGAACTAAATAAAGTGACAATAAAGAACAAATACCCTCTTCCTCGTATAGATGACCTATTTGACCAACTTCAAAGTGCTACGATATTCTCCAAAATCGATCTTCGTTCGGGATAGCATCAACTAAAAATTAAAGAAGAAGACATACCGAAAACTGCTTTCAGTACCAGATATGGGCATTATGAATTTTTGGTCATGCCCTTTAGTTTGACTAATGCCCCTGCTGCCTTTATGGACTTAATGAATCAAGTGTTCAAGGAATATTTAGATAAATTCATTATTGTTTTTATAGATGATATCCTTATTTACTCGAAGAGTGAAGCACAACATGATCAACATTTGCGTCAGGCTCTATCTATTTTACGAGCGAATAAGCTTTTTGCGAAATTCACAAAATGTGAATTTTGGCTTAAGCAAGTGATATTTCTTGGTCATGTGGTTTCTGCAAACGGGATTTCCGTTGACTCAAGTAAGATCGAAGCTGTAACATGTTGGCCACGACCGACTAATGTCACGGAAGTTCGAAGTTTCTTGGGACTTGTAGGATATTATCGTCGTTTCGTTGAGGGATTTTCGAAAATTGCAATTTCATTAACTAAATTAACTCGAAAAGGAGTACCTTTTAATTGGTCGAAGGCATGTGAGCGAAGTTTTCAGGAACTTAAGAAGAGGCTAACTACAGCACCGGTACTAGCTCTTCCGTCTACCTCTGAAAAATTTGTGGTGTATAGTGACGCCTCTAAAAATGGATTTGGATGTGTTTTAATGCAAAATGGTAGGGTTATTGCGTATGCCTAACGCCAGCTAAAGGAATATGAAAAGAATTACCATACCCATGATTTAGAATTAGCAGCCGTAGTCTTTGCATTGAAAATTTGGAGGCATTATCTTTATAGAGAACGTTGTGAGATTTATACAAATCATAAAAGTTTGAAGTACTTTTTCACTCAAAAAGAGTTGAATATTCGACAAAGGAGATGGCTTGAGTTAGTTGAGGATTATGATTGTAGTATTAATTATCATTCCGGAAAAGCTAATGTTGTAGCTGATGCCCTTAGTCGAAGAACTTTGCATGGAAAAAAGCTACCAGTGCAATTGGAACGAGATGTTCAATTGTTTAACCTAGAAGTTTGTGGAGATATGAATCTCACAGCTAAACCTACATTACGGGAACGTATCAAGGAGCAACAATTGCTTAATCAAACTTTAAAACAAATTCGTCAACAAATTTTAGATGGCAAAAACTCAGTGTACCAGATAGCAAATGATGGAGTAATTGTATTCCGTAATAGAATTTATGTACCCAATGAGACAACTCTTCGAACTGAGATTTGCACGGAAGCACATAACACCCCATATTCTGTTCATCCAGGAGCTACAAAAATGTATCGCAATATTAAACTTCATTTTTGGTGGTCGAGAATGAAATGTCACATCTCAGAATATGTGAGTAAGTGTTTGACCTGTCAACAAGTTAAAGCTGAACATCAACGCCCAGCGGGACTTCTCCAACCTTTGCAAATACCTGAATGGAAATGGGAAAAAATTACAATGGACTTTGTGTTGGGATTACCGCGAACAGAAAAGAATTACAATGCTATTTGGGTTATAGTGGATCGACTAACTAAGTCGGCACACTTTTTGCCTATCCGAACCACTTTTACCTTGGAACAATATGCTCAATTAGATGTACAAGAAATTGTGCGTTTACATGGCATACCAATATCAATAGTATCTGATCGAGATCCTCGATTCTTGTCGACATTCTGGAAAGGATTACACCATGCTTTAGGTACTAGACTCTCCTTTAGAACAACTTTTCATCCTCAGACAGACGGCCAGTCGGAACGAACCATTCAAACGTTAGAAGATATGTTACGCGCTTGTACTTTAGATTTTTTAGGGAAAATGGAACAAATATCTACCTTTGATAGAATTCTCATATAATAATAGTTATCAGTCTTCAATCGGAATGGCTCCTTTTAAGGTTTTATATGGCCGCAAGTATAGATCACCTATACATTGGGATGAAATTGGAGAGAAACGGATTTTAGGGCCTGAACTAGTACAAAATATGGTTGATGCAGTAAAAAATGTTCGTCAACGTCTTGCTACCGCTCAAGATCGACAAAAGAAGTATGCCGATAGACGAAGGAGACCACTGGAATTCGCAGTCGGAGACAAAGTGTTTCTAAAAGTTGCACGGATTAAAAAAGTATTTAGATTTGGGAAAAAAGGAAAACTTAGTCCCAGATATATTGGTCCTTTTGAAATCTTGGAACGAATTGGTAAAGTAGCCTATAAGTTGAACTTACCAACTTCGATGGATCGAATTCACAATGTATTCCACGTCTCTGCACTTCGAACGTATGTTCCAGATTCTTCATATATATTACTGGATAATCCAATGAATCTGGAGACTAATTTAACCTATGAAGAAAGACCGGTGAAAATTTTACTTCGAGAGGTTAGACAATTACGAAACAAACGTATTCCACTTGTCAAGATTTTGTGGAGAAATCAAAACTCAGAAGAAGCAACATGGGAACGAGAAGAAGATATGAAAATTAAGTATCCAGAATTATTTGGTAAGTTTTAAATTTCGAGGACAAAATTTCTTTAAGTGAGGGATAATGTAACATTCCGAAATTTTCTAATAAATATTTTTAGTATTTTAGAATGTTTTTAATTTTATGGGCTTAGTAAATATTTTTAGTATTTTTAGAAAGTTTTTTAATTGTATGGGTTTAATTGAATAATAAAATAAATGTTATTAGAAATTGTAATTAAAATAGTATTAGGGACTTGAAAGTGCAATTTCATAATTGCATATTTGCCCAAAGATTAAAGATGTAATTTCACAAACTAATAAAGTATTTGCATTTGTGCCCAAGGATTAAATGTATAATTTCATAAACCAATCAAATAGTTGCATTTGTGCCAAGGATTAAGGGTGTAATTTATCAAACCAATAAAATATTGGCATTTGTTACCTGGGGGTTAAAAGTGCAATTTGATAAATTGCACAATTAACCCCTAACATCAACTATAAATATGGGATGATGGTGAGTGAGAAATGTCTCACATCTCTTTCATTTCCCATACCTTTCACTTTTTAAGATATTGATCAAGGAAATCGTGAAAAAGATAAATATTGATATTTTTCAACTACAGTACAAGATACGTTAAATGTGTAATTATGTGCTTATATGTGTTTGCTTGTTTTATTACGTGACATGGCAGTATGATACGTGTGCATTGAATTTATTTGGAAAACGTATGGATAATTACGTTTTCAAGATCATGCATATGTTGTTGTCATTCTGATTGAGTTGCTGTTAAACATTTTGAGTGTGAATCCCATTATAGATGTACCGTACTATTGTGTTCGAATAAAGATGCTGCTTGAAGCTCCTGACGGTCATTAAAGGTAGCCAAAGATAGGGTACTCGGAGTTCGGCACCTATATACAGGCAGTGTCAGGAGGTCCCTTGGTGGCCTTGAGACTGTGGATAGGCACTTGGGGTACTGTATATATGTAGGTCAGGCCTTGAATTTGTATATATGATATACTAATGATGCATCTTGAGTCTCGGTGGGTAACGACGGATGCTTTGATATTGGTTTGCGCGCAAGAAATGGTCATGCTATTGTGAGCTCATACGGTACACTATAATAAGGATTTGGGCCCATTTATGCTTGACATGCATCATTGCATCATCATATTTACTGAACTTTATGGTTCACGTTTTGTATTTTGTACTGTAGATGGCCCAGCGAGATAATGAGATTATCCGAACTACTAGACATGCCGAAATTACTGAGGATTTCTCGGCTATACATGTTATATATGACGCACCCACTACACACGCTTTTATACAGTGATTGATGAAGATGAAGGTATTGAAACTTTTGAAGACGAGGAAGACTTTGTGATGGTCATGATTGAGGTCTATGACTTGGTTACTTGTCGTTATGTGAATACCGTAATGTTCGTGGAATAGACTGTGATGTGATATTATGTAAAAAGGGAAAATGGGGCCTAGGAAAAGAATGCAGAGAAAATAAATAGACTTGACTGATTTTGACATACCGCCATATCTGTCTGCTGTAAAATAGATATAGAGAAAAAAAATATTTTGAAAATTTGCAGACATTTCTTTTGACCAAAATTTTTGGGTAGTCATATGACAAATTTTCGAGGGAATGTCTTTTGTAAAACAAATTCTCTTTTTGGTATAATATAAAATCTGACGGTTCTTTTAACCTTTTATATTTGATTTTTTGAGACACGTCTTGATTATACTGTGAGATGTTTATTTGGATTAAATCTTAGTCTCTTATAAAAACTATTAATAAAATAACACTATAAAAAGAAAAATGTTAAGGGTAGAGGTTGGGGGCTGACAAGATGGATGTTAAGACAGCGTTTTTCAATGGTGACATTGATGAAACAATTTATATGGTACAACAAAAAAACTTTGTATCGGATAATGCAATGCAAATGGTTTGCAAATTAAAGAAATCCATCTATGTACTCAAACAAGCGTCTCGTCAATGGTATTACAAATTTTATCAAGTAATCATCTCATTTGGCTTTGAGATGAATTTGGTCGATGATTGTATATACCACAAGTTCAGTGGAAGTAAGTATATTTTCCTGGTTTTATATGTCGATGACATTTTGCTTGCTTAGCATATTAAAAATATAAAAAAAAAAACTATTTCTCTTCTTTTCTTCTCCAAATGAGGCCATTATCTTAGAAGCCAAAAAACTCTGTACAACTACTGCTCAAACCGTCAGACCTCCAAATTTGTTGGCATGAAAGTTGGATGTTGGGTGGTGTATATATATACATATAGGGGAGTAAGGGCTTTACAGTGAAGGTTGGATGTTGGCAGAGGCGGAGCTACATAGCACTGGCCTCACCTCAATCACCTGGAATTTCTTACAGCAGTTGAAGACAGTGTCGTCGCATTGAGATTTTCGGTAGCAGTTGAAACAGTACCCGCACTTGGAAGCAGCCCCCAATTCGTAGTGTAGAGTCTGCAAGCTATTTTTAGCTATACACACACGAAATCACGCCCATACATATACATACATCGATACAGCCATACATACATAAGATGAAAGATGAAAAAAGAGGGCTTACAAGATGGGAAGGACTCAGCTTGGAATTTAGGGTTGACTCAACTTGCTCCTTTGTCACCCCATCTTTGCGACTGCGTAGGTTCAATGTCTCTTTTTCCACACTGGTTTTTCAAGATTCTAAACGGGTGGATCATAAATAAAGAAGCCCAATTATCTTAAGAGCCCACAAATAGAAGGATTCTCCGGTTTCAAAAGTTAACGAATCACATTTGAGGCCCAAATCTTTTATAATATGCACTGTTTGATTTAGATTAGAAATTAGGTTTTTATTAGATTTTGTTACAAATATATAAAATATGTGGTTAATCCTGAGAAAGTTTGATTGCATATAAGTTTGAGGGGGCAAAAGTTAGGGCCAAACAGGGGCATCTTACATTACGCTTAATTTGATTTATGCTTTGTGATTGTGAGCTTGTTGGGATTTATAATTTATGATTTCTTATAGTCACTATGAAATATGGAGATTTATCTTGTGAAAATGTTTACCATTATACTTTAATTTTGTTTCTCAATATTTGCCCAATTTAAAAGTTTACGGTTATTGTACTTTCAATGTTAACATATTTATAATTTTAAAATTTTAAATGTTTACCATTATACTTTAATATTGCCTATTGTAAATTTTTGAAGGCTTGGTATTTTATTACTTATGGATAATTCTTGTCGAAATTGTGGTCATGTATCATGAATTTCTAATAATTAATGACTCCTCCAACTGTTTTGAATGACATTGCCACCAGTGAGAAGAAGCAACAACAACCACAACAACTGGGACTAAAAATTGGACTAAAAAATCACTATAACCGATATCTAAAATTGTGCCCGCACAGCATAAAATTTCTGGCTCCATCCCTAGATGTTGGGTGATATGTGTAGAGGGGAGTGAGGGTTTCAGTATGTGTAGAGGGGAGTGATGGTTTTTCGATGATATGGAGGTCTGACGGTTTGAGCGGTGATTTACGGAGTTTTTTGGCTTCTAAAGTGGCAGCCCCATTTGGAGAAGAAGAGAATAGAGATTTTTTTTTAATATTTTAATAAGGCTTAATAGCACAAAACATCCCTACGTTTAGCCTGTAGTGTGCAAAACGTCACTACTTTTGGCATGTAGTGTGCAAAAAACCCCTATATTTCAAATTTTTTCATTTTTTTCATCTATATTTCTAGTTTCATTGCGAAAAATATCATTTTCATCAATTTAAAATGTATGAACGTTTTACACACTATATGTCAAACGTAGAGATGTTTTGTGCTATTAAGCCTTTTACTAATTTATTTGGACTCATTTGCACTTTTTAAAAAGTTTAGGAGTAAGATTGAAATTTATTCTTTATTTTTCTTTTTTCTTTTATTTGAATAGGAGTCTAAAATCATCATTTTATTGGGAAAATTGATTTAAATGACCTTTAGAACAAAATATGTTAAAGGTAGGGGCATAAATGTCAAAAAATGAAAGGTAAGGACTTTTCCGCAATAAACTTTAAAGGTTAAGACGTTTTGTGCTAATTACCCAAAAAAATATTAAGAACTTTTGAACTCTCTTTAAATTGAAGACTCAACGACTCTTTATTTCAAAATTTTAATGTGATTTCTTTGCCATAAACACTTATTTTCAAGTTAAATCGTATTAAACTCTCCAAAAAAAAAAAGGAAAAAGAAAAAAATGGACCGACCTAACCCTCAAATTTAGAAGTTGATTGGGTCTATTCTAAACTATATTTTTGAACGAACTGATTCGGAGTCGCAGTGACCTAAATCATGTCTAATTGTAGATGGGCTAGCTCGGATCGGCCCTCCTTTTTTTTAACAACCCTAGAGAGGTGGGGATAGGGTGGAGGTTAAGTGGGGGGAGGAGATGGACGTTTTTCTTTTCTTCTAATTTTCTTTATTATTGGATGTACCTTGTTAATGGCAAAGTAGATTGACTCATCCATTGATCAATGGTGGTACAAAAATGACACAATGAGGATGATATGTAAAGAAAAATAAGATGGAAATCAAGGTGATATAAAAATCATAGATTACAAATTGAAACTTGATCGTACAGGCTCCACAAATTTCAAGCCATACCCATTTCCCATGTGAAAACTAACGAGACAAAAAGTCTAATGGTTGTTTTGTGGACAAAGCAAAAATGTCTAAAAACCACATCTATCTTAATGAGCAAGCAACAAATAATTATAAATTGTGAGAAAGATAAGAAATAAACAAATATTTAAAGAAAGGGATAAACAAATGATGATCTAGAAAATGTTTAAAATTGAGCTTCATTAGAAATTGACGAAGGCGAATATGTGAGCTCAAGTTGGAAGCGCACATCACATGACCAAAAAAACTATAATCTTGATGTGGTCTAAAGACCAAGTGGGATCGTTTTACTACCTTTCCCTTTCATGGATTGCGGAGAAACCACTCATCTACTTTGCAAAGGGAATTATCGGAGCATTTTTGGTTCAGCATGAGACTTTCATTTTAGCCAATAATTCAAATAAAGAAATGGATAGAATAAAAATAAGGAGCTAGAAAAAGGTGATAAAAGAAGTACTTCTGAAAACAATAATAAAAAGTAACATTTAGGTCCTGTTTGATAGTCATTTTTCTTCCTTAAAAATAAAAAATATAATCGTTATTCATCACATTCAACCACAATTTTTGACTTTCTATCTCTTATGTGGGATCCATAACGATTATATTTTTCATTCTCATTTTACAAAGAATTAGATACAAACGGGCCTTATGTCCTAATCAAAATGAAAGAGATTTTTGCTTATAAAATTATAAATATACTTTCCAAATTTGTTAATTCCAATGCAAGAAGCAACTTATACATAGAATCTTCATTTTATAAACAATTAACAAATATTTTAGCTAGATCCAAAACTTGCCGAAACCTTTGACCTTAGAAAAAAGTTATAAATTAAAATCAGTTGGCCAAAAGAACATGGCCACTTTGCAACGTACCATAACTTATATTATTTAATTAACAATAACATCTAAATTCTGTCTATCAAATGGGTTTTTTTCGATGTGACCACTAACACAAAAGACGCCATGGATTTCAAGATCAAAGAAACTTTGCTACTTGTTATTATCGAATGGAGCCTCTTTTCTGTCCAATTCAAAGTAATGGCACTCCATATCTAAGCTTTATTATATAAATGTATATATGAAGTCGATTTCGATGTTGATCGTTTAAATTAATTGATATGGGCAAACATTTGTATCCGAGACATGTCTGACAGGTCAAGCAATGAAGTATCTTTTATAACAATAGCTAATGAAGCAGCCCCTCTAATAGGAGGGTACCAAATGGCGTCTCTATCACTTGACTTTGTCATTGAGTTGGGGCAAAGAGATTTCTACAATTGACAAAAACCCTCGGATATCCCACCTCGACCCATGTTTGATTCTTGTAGCTAAAGTAATTAAATGTACATATAAATTGAAGTATTTGTCACTTTAATTTCATCAGTAATCTTTAATTCAAATTTGTACACTTATTAATATTTGTTTGTCATACTAAACAAACTTTAACATTTTAGTATTTTGGTTAAGATGGTTCATGCATGTAGCCCTCAATTTGGTAGCATTAGTCTACTTGTTTCGTTACCTACCAAAATATTCGTTGAGAAAATAGATGCGTAGTGAACTTAAATACTTAAATATATTCATAGCTTCTTTATCGTTTGAATTATTGATAAAGACTAATATATATATATATATTTTTTAAAGATATAGTAATTTAATTAGAGTGACAGTTTAGACTTTATTTTATTATATCTTTTGATAAATATAGTAATTTATTAAAGACTGTTGGAAAATAATTCATTTAATTCTCTAGAGTAACAATTTAGAGTTGATTTACGTTGTATCTTGATAAATATAGTAATTTATTAAAGAGCTTTAAAAAAGAATTCATTCATTTTTTCTCTCGTGTGAGTTGTAGAAGAGAACTATCTCAAATAAGTTTAAAATCGAAAGGATTCTTCTATTTGCACAAAATAATCTACAAAATTGACAAGTAATGCCTCCTATTGGAGGGGAGGGGCACCACTTGTCGATTTTTATTAACAGAAATAAATATATTTGGAAGAGAATATTTCCTTATCATTCACCTTGTAATTATTCCAACTTATTTTTTTCCTATTCTAGCTTAGGGCGTGCATTATAAATAGTTTGATGTAATTTTCCCTAAACTTAATGAGAATTTTCATTTCAATATCTAAACCTAACATGATATCAGAGCATTAGGTTAAAGAATTCATACCTTTTGACATGGACGGCTCTGCTCCTGCTCCTGCTCCTGCACTGGACGCCACCAAGTTCATTACAGATGGCTCGTCCCCCTTACTTCATACACTCCTCCGATCAACCCAACTACCTATTTGTCGACACAGTCCTCAATGGGGACAATTACCCTGCTTGGCATCGATCCATAACACGTGCTCTTAATGCCAAAAACAAGTTGGGGTTCGTTCTCGGCACCATTAAACATTCAACCACAGATACAGCCACTGCACTTCTCTGGGATCGATGCTGTGACATGATAATGTCATGGCTCCTTCATTCCATTGATTGATCTCTCGCCGGAACCCTCATCTATTGTTCAACACCTAATGATCTATGGGTTGCACTGGAAACCCATTTTCAGCAGAGTAATCGAACCAAATGTTTTTTGTTTGAAACGGGAATTGGCCAACCTCAATCAACAGCAACACTCCATCACAACCTATTACGGAAAATTAAAGGAACTTTGGGATGAACTCACTTCCCTCCAGCCCATTACTCCATGTCCTTGCGGTGCAGCCAAAGCTCTCTCTGAAGTCCAAGATTCGGATCGAGTATACCAGTTTCTCATGGGCCTAAATGACAGCTATCAACAACTCCGGTCCCAAATTTTGGCCATGGATCCTCTTTCTTCAATTGGGCGTTGCTACGCCATTCTCCACCAAGAAGAAGCCCAACGCCTTGTTCAATTGCCTACCTCGAGACTGAAAATTGCAGCCCTACTCACCTACTCGTTGAAGTCGTAAATTGCTCCATCTCGCCCACGGCGTGTCTGGCCGGCTGGGACAGTATTCTACGAGCTTGTGGCAAACCAGGGCACCCTCGTGCTAAGTGTTTTGAGGTTATTGGTTACCTGAAATGGTGGCCATCGAAGGGAAAGCGCAGTGGACAGGGAGCTCCTTCACCAGCAGTGCACCAAATTTCAGCTAGTTCTCAGGCTCCCACCTCCAAGCCTTCGACCGCGAGTAGTGTCGTCCCTGGCCTCTCCACCAAGCAGTATACCTAATTGATGGAGCTACTAAAACCCCCAAATCAGTCGTTCACAGGTTCTATTTCTCTCCCATCTCCTCACTCTAGACCATGGATTATAGACAGTGGTGCAACGCACCACATTACCCCCTCAATTTTAAATAATTGCAATAGTGCCACTTGCCCTCGTTTTGTTTGTCTTCCCACAGGTTCTCACGCCAACGTGTCTAATTCGGGTGATATTAATTTATCCTCTCATCTTACACTTTCAAATGTTTTATCCTTTCCAGATTTTTAATTTAATTTATTATCTGTTAGTCAACTAACAAAGTCACTCAATTGTGTTGTTTCTTTTTTTCCCACCTTTTGTACTTTTCAGGACCTCACTATGAAGATGCTGAGTCACATGGTTGTACCTAATGCGTTTCAAATTCGAAACCTTAACCTGTCTCCGTACCTTTTTCGCTATGATTCGTACCCAATTCAATTCCAACATTCAATACATCCGCACTGATAATGGTCAAGAATTCCTTGCTAATGCCACTCAGGATTTCTTTTCTGAATAAGGTACCATCCATGAATGCACTTACGTGGAAACCCCTCAACAGAATGGCGTTGTTGAGCGTAAGCACCATTATATTCTAAATGTTGCTCGTTGCTTACGTTTTCAAGCTCATCTCCCCCTCCCCTTTTGGGGCGATTGTGTCCTCACTGCTACATATCTCATCAACCGCACCCCATCATCCTTCTTACGCAATATTTCCCCATTTGAACGCCTTTATCAACATGCGCCTCGATATTACCATTTGAGTGTTTTTGGTTGTCTTTGCTATGCTCACACCATATCTGCCCATCGTGATCAATTTGAACCGCGTGCTCGTCCCTGTGTTTTTTTAGGATATCCTCCAACTCATAGTGCATATAGGGTGTACGACTTGGAAAGTAAGAAACTCATAATCTCTGGAGACGTTACCTTTGTCGAGCATGTTTTCCCTCTTAAGTTAATACCGCAATCTTCCCCATCACCATTTGTCTTACCTCTTCCTATCTCTGATCATCTCATTCCTTCCCCATCAACCCCACCTCTTGTTGATCCCATTCCCGCCCTTCCTCTCGATCGTCCTCGACGTACTATACATCCTCCCGCTCACCTTGCTGACTATATTTGTCCTACCATTCCATCGTCTTCTTTTGTTGCGCACACTACTGCTCCAGTCGCAGTTTCAGGTACTGCTCATCCCCTATGTACCTTTATTTCTTATCATAAGTTCTCCCCTGATCATTTTGCTTTTTTATCTGTTCTATCCCAATCCCCGGATCCTACTCGATATTCTCAGGCTGCAAAGCATCCCCATTGGCGTGGTGCAATGCAATCTGAAATTCAAGTACTTGAAACTAATAATACTTGGCAGCTTACTGCCCTCCCCCCTGGCAAAACATCCATTGGTTGTAAATGGGTTTTCAAAACCAAACTCCATGCCGATGGTTCCATTGAACGGTATAAAGCTCGGTTAGTGGCCAAGGTTACACCCAGGTTGAAAGCCTTAATTATCATGACACCTTTGCCCCTGTGGCTAAATTTGTCACTATCCATTGTGTATTGGCAATTGTTGCTACCCGTCATTGGCATCTTCATCAACTTGACGTCAATAATGCATTTCTTCATGGTGATTTGGAGGAGGAGGTCTACATGGCGCTCCCTCTAGGCTATGGTTGCCAAGGAGAGATTCGTGTTTGTCGCCTCCTTAAATCTCTTTATGGTCTTAAGCAGGCTTCATACAATTGGTACTCCAAGCTATCTTCTGTACTGTTATCTGGTGGTTTCACTCAGTCTGCAGCTGATCACTCTCTTTTTACTCGGACTGTTGGTTTCTCTTTTACTGTGGTCCTAGTTTATGTTGATGATATTTTGCTTGCAGGAAATGATCTTTCTGTCATCACCCTTTTCAAAACGTTTCTTGATTAGCGTTTTAAAATCAAAGATTTAGGCAACATAAAGTACTTTCCTGGTCTTGAAGTTGCTCGCTCACCCCTTGGAATATTTGTCAATCAGAGAAAATAGACCTTGGATATTCTTGCAGTTCTGGAAGTTTGGGTTCTTGGCCTGCTGCCTTTCCCATGGATCAGAATTTGAAACTCACTCCGGATGCTGGCACCTTGCTCTCTGATCCTAGTCCATACCGGTGATTTGTAGGTCCTTCTGTACCTTACTATTACTCGTCTAGACATCTCGTTCTCTGTCAACATGTTGAGCCAATTCATGCAGAGTCCTAGAGATTCCCATTACCAGGCTGCCATCCATGTTCTCCGTTACCTGAAGGGTTCTCCAGGGCATGGATTATTTTATTCTGCATAGTGTGATTTTCAGCTTTCCACATACTCGGATTCTAATTGGGCCAGTTGCCCAACCACTTGTCGCTCCACCACTGGGTTCTTTATCACACTTGGGACTAGTCCCATCTCTTGGCGTACAAAGAAACAAATAGTTGTGTCCCACTCCTCCGCCGAAGCTGAGTATCGTGCAATGGCCATGACCACTTATGAACTTGTCTGGCTCAAGTCCCTTCTGCGTGATCTTGCTGTTATACACTCAGAAAGTATTTTGCTCTTTTGTGACAATGAAACTGCTCTTCACATCACGCGCAATCCTATCTTTCATGAGCACATCAAACATATTGAAATTGATTGTCATTTGGTTCGTGAAAAGTATCTTTCTGGGCTCATTCTTCCTACACATATCTCTACTAAGCTCCAATTGGCTGACATTTTCACCAAGGCTCTCAGTAAGGACCTTTTTCATCATTTCACTCGCAAGTTAGGCATTACAGATATTCATACTCCAACTTGAGGGGGTGTATTAACAGAAATAACTATATTATGAAGCGAATATTTCCTTATCATTCACCTTGTAATTATTCCAACTTATTCTTTTCCTATTCTAGCTTAAGACGTGCATTATAAATAGTTTGATGTAATTTTCCCTAAACCTAATGAGAATTTTCATTCCAATATCTAAACTGAACAATTTTATCAAGAATTTTGTACTTGTAGGCCAGCCTCCCCTCCAATAAGGGACACTATTTGTCAATTTTGTCAATAATTTTGTACTTCTAGCATAATCTAAATCGAAAAGATGCAAGTATACATTATAATATTAATTACTATCACATCAAGTAAAATTTTACTGCAGTAATTTAGAAAAGTAAGTTCTGTTTTCTTTTCTTCCCTTTAACTTACAAAATGATTTTTGAGTTATTTTTAACGATTAAGTAAATGTATATCACCATTGGCCATTAGCCATCCTCATCCCGTTAGGGATTTTTGGAAGGTGGGATGAGAATAGGATGAGAGCATGATACGACGAGAATTTAAAAAATCTCATTTGCGTCCTGTTTAATTAATTAAAATTAAATTAGAAAATACAAAATAAAATAAATTAACTAGGGACATGTTAAGAGAATTCGCAAAAGGGTTCATACTCGACATTCTCATCCCATTTATTATTCAGAGCAATACAATGCGGGACGTATCAATGAATAGATAATTTTATCATTCCTAGTAAGAAGCTTCAAGACTTGTAAAGTAACATGGAGCTCAATTAATTTTGTAAGAAACATGTTAAATGTGAAACTACAAAACCTAATTATTTTTTGACTAATGCTATTTTAGTCATATTAGAGTTGCAGTCCCAATTTAGGTGACGGTTAATATGACATTAAATGATAAGTAGAATCAAATTACTCATTTAATTTCACATTTCATTTAACCTATCATTTAATATCACGTAAAGCGTAACTAGGTGTGAAGTCGAAACTTCAAGTTTTACGAATTTAAGCGAGACTTAGATGTAAAAAAACGTTTTCTTATTTATAATATTATTTTTAATTTTTAATCGTTTAAAAAATTATTTAATAATTAAATAATACATATTAAACATCTAGAAATTATAAAGTACAATATTTACTTAATAACTCCTACTATTATTTAATTATACAATTTTCAAGTTTTGAAAATGCATGCTTTTGAAGTTAGTATTAAAATGAATCTCAATATTATAATTACATAATGTATCTAACGGCAAAACTTAAATCTTATTTAATTATTTAGATAAAGTCATTTTTTACCTTTTTACGGATAAAATCTTTTAAAAACTTGAAATCAAAGTCAAATGAAAAGTTTTTTGTTTTTTTTTTAAAAATAATAATAATAAGTCAAAGTCAAATAAAAGATTTTTTTAAAAAATTAATAAAGCGCGTCTACGGAAGACAAAAAAATGAAGGAAAAAATTCAATCGTTTAGGAATTGGAAAAAAAATTGTCCAGACGTGAAGCGAAGCATTTTGTCCGAGTTTCGAGTCTAGACGATACTTAGACATCGTCTAAACGAACTTTTTAGAACATTGAGTGTAACTATATAATATTCCTCTTATTTTTTTACAACAAAACGTGATTTTTTTTTTTCCTTTATACTTTAAATTTTTTTGGTCCCACTGTACAATGAAACAGAGAGGTGCGAATAATTGCGTCTTCACAAGAGTGGGTGCTTTAATGGATTTTGAAAATGAGAAATGCTATAAATACACTCTTTTTGACAATTTTGTAGACACTCTTTTCACATTCAATGGGTAGGGTCTATAATTAAAATAATTGTGGACTCCACGATTGTATCTACAATGTCAAATTGTGTGTACACAAAAAAGTGTACACACAGCCTTATTTTTTTGGAAATAGAAACTCATATGGAAAATGCCAAAAAAAGGGGTCAATGACAGACCTTGTTTGGACGGGGCGCACGTTGTTAACCCTGTTTCCCTAACAAAACCCAACCCATATTATATTGGAAATTCACCCACGTCTCTTAAAAAAAAAAAATGTGCAACATGGCATCTTTTGATACGTACAACAACTATATTATTACTTCGTACGATAATTAAATAGTTTCACAATTTTTTTCGTGTTAAAAATAGTATTAATTTTTTAACATGGCCTTTTTTTTTTTTTTTTGATATGTACATTTTTGTAATTTTAAATTTCACAAAGTTTTCGTGCTAAAAATAACAAGTTTTTTAACGTTACCACTTTTGATATTTGCTCTTTTGTAATTTTTATTTTTTCATTTTTTTATTGTAAACAATATATATGAATATTTGGCAAAAAATTTTTGCAGATTAAAAGTTGTGAAATTTATCTAGTATATAGACGAAAAGTAAAAGTTGTACGAAATATGAAGATAAAAATAATATTTGATCAACTTATAAAAAAAACTTTACCAAACATAACTTTATTGATTGTTATGAGATGCAAACCTAATATTCTTCATGACCCACCTAAAGATTCATTTTTTCAAACTTGCTCCTGTCTTCGAAAAATATAAAGTATAATAAAACAAAAATTTTAACTTTTATTTTAATTTTAATAATATCTAATATATTTAATGGAACATGAATAAGCTGCATATCCAAACTACAAAAAAAAAAAAATAATAATAATAATAATAATAATAAAATACATCCTTGACAACTCAGTTGGAATAAAAATTGAAACTTTAGCCGATGTTTAGTGGAAATTAAAATCAGATTTTAGTATATTTTGATAAAATTTAATAAAATGTATAGTTAAAAAGTTGTGGGTCTCATTGAATATGATATTTAAACTAATTATTTATTTTGATTTAAATTTAAATTTAAATTTTAGTCCCTACCAAATGAAAGTTAATCTCCCTTTGCGGGAAATTTGAAAGAGAACTCAAGTGCACGTTTGATTGGAGACTATTTGTAGAATTACACCTCAATGATGATTTGAAAACTATTTGTGAGCGTTGATATTGATAATGCATGAAATAAAATAGAAAAAACAGTGCAGGTTTCTTTTTCTTTTTGTCTAATCAAGTACGCTCGTTTATATTATATCTGTAAACTTGGAATATCTCTAAAATATTCTCTATTTTTAAAGAGTATATTTTATCATTTGAAAATCATCTATAAATTTAGAGGGTTAAAATTTTGAAATGCTCCAACAAACTCGTTATATTTAACATTTAATTTTACCACTCCAAAAAAATATTTAGTATTTTTTTCTATCTTTTATTTTAACTAATTTTTCTCTAAATTATTTCATTATTTTCCTATATTGAAAATTAATACAAATCGAATGCATTTAATTTAAAAAGTCTTTTGGAGTATGATTTTAAGGATTGAATATTTAAAATAAAAAATATCTCATGTTTAAATCGTCTCTTAAATATACTCTTGTGACTTTATATAGAAATAAATTCTATCCCAAAAATTTTGTCTATTTCGAATCTAACAAGCCGAAATTTGAAAATTGTCAAAAAAAAAAAAAAAAAGTGACCTACAGTAAACTCATAAATAAAGTATGTATTGCATTGTTCTTTTAAGAATTGTATCTAGGGTGTTAAATGGATCGAGTCTAGTCGCTCAATTCGTTCATCGTTGGACTTGACTCGCTCAATTCATCAGTTGGGCCGAGCCGGCTCACTTCACCGAAGTATGGCTCGTTTTTATTTTATTTTTTGAATTATAACTTAAAATTACACTTTCACTCTTTGAAGTATAATTGAAGATGCAAGAAATTATATTTCCCAAAACAAATATCTAAGTGAGAGGGAACCATAAATGTAAAATAATAATTTTTTATTTTTATTTTTCAAAAATATTATAAAGTTAAAAGTTCCCCTCTTTCAAAAATTACAATACATAGGTAGAGTTAAAAAGTTGTACACACTGAAGTAACATGTGATTTTATTTCGATTGCAATATTTTCTAGGTCACATGATGCGTCTTGATCTATCATATGTTCTCTCATGATAAATCTTATGCCTGTAAGTATTGATAAAATAGTTGGTACTCTGCACAAGTCTCAAGCTATATCGAACAATGTCGGGTATTTATATATCTGTATATTCCAAAATTGAAGTATACATCTCTACTAATATGTTGTCCCAATTTGATGCTCTAATCATATTTGATTTCATACATTTCAAAAACTCTAAAAACTTAAATTAATGAAATTCGAATTAGAGTGTAATTACACAATGTACAACCCTTCACAATTTGAAAAGGAGATCGAATATTGACCCAAGGGAAAAGATAATCAATATAAGATGAAATATTTTTCTGATTGTGTTTTTCATTACGACACATACCTAGGATAATAGAGAATATTCATCCATGCACTATAAGAAGGCTAAACAACATTTGGCAACGAGGGGATAACATAAACTGAAAAAATGTGATTCATATTTTATAGAAGAAAGAAATATGATTAACAAATTATTAAAAAAAAAGTGCATATTCTCCATTTATCATCAGTCAAAACAACTTCATTTCAAAAATTAATGACAAAAAATAGTCATCTTATTTCTATAACAAATCAATGATAGATTTATTAAATTAAATCGTCCATGTTGAATCATTAAGAATAATTTAACCGAATGTTGAAGCGTACCTGAATCAGACATGATTATTGTAATGAATAATTTCTGCGACTTTAGTCTTCCAGATCAACACGTTGTTCCTTTGTTTTTCTCTGGCGATGGGATCCAGAATGAATGAATACAGAACGTGTGATCCGAGGACCATAACCCTATATATATAGATTGTCTAGTTAACCTAATTCGGCCCATCATGAATTAGGAACAGACCTCGTCTCTACACATAAAAGCCCATACTTTAATTAGATGCATTAAAGCCCAGACGGGTTTAACCAAAATTGATAGCCTTTAATCCAATACACAATATTTCACATATAAGCCCACATAATCGATTAAAACCTTACAATCTCCCACTTGGGCTGTATGTGTTACCTTATAATTGTGCATTAAATATAACTTTATGAGTACTCAAAATTTTGCTATCATTACCGAATGCATCCCCAAACAATCCAGTCCATCAATCATATCAACATAGGATCAAAGCGACTTTCGCTACCTTCTATCGTAGCTAAACCCATCAATGATCACATATATCAATACAACTGAATGACATGGATCAAACATGGATGTGTAGCATGAAAATTGCATGTAATGTGGTCTTATCATGCCTATTTTCAACTGGTCCACCTTAATACCTTAGTGAGATCATTTTCAAACAAGTTCAAAGACAATAAACCAAAAACTTTATAACTGAAAATAACCTTAACCATATCCAAAATGACAGTACATGTGTCTAATATGAAAAGCAAAAATATACAAACTCCCACTGAAGCTAGATATCCTCAAGAGATACTACACCCATATGAGCAGTGTGCTCATGAAAGACCTTGGGTATTAATCCCTTAGTAAGCGGATCCGCAATCATGGAGTTTGTCCCGATATGCTCTATAGACACCAGTCCACTCTGAACTCTTTTTTTAACAGCCAGGAATATGATCTCTATATGCTTTGACTTCGTCGAGCTCCTGTTGTTATTTGAATACAATACTGCTGATTTATTGTCACAAAATAACTTGAGTGATCTTTCTATATTGTCCACAATGTGCAGCCCAGTGACAAAATTTCGCAGCCATATTCCTTGGTTTGATGTCTCATAACATGCTATAAACTTCGCTGCCATAGTGGAAGTAGTTATGAGTGTCTGCTTAGCACTCTTCCAGGAAATAGCACCTCCAGCAAGTAGGTAAATATAGCTTGAAGTAGATCTCCTACTATCTTGACATCCCGCGAAATCGGAATCAGAATAACCAATGATCTCCAACTGATCCGATCTCCTGTATGTGAGCCTGTAGTCTTTTGTTCTCTGTAAATACCGCATGACCCGTTTGGCTGCTTTCCAATGATCCATTCCCAGGTTACTTAAATATCTCCTTAGCATCCCAATAATGTACACTATATCCGGACGCGTACAAACCTGAGCATACATCAGACTCTCTACAGCTGAGGAATAAATAATCTTCTGCATTTCATTAATTTTCAAGTCATTCTTGGGGTATTGACTTAAACTGAACTTATCTCCTTTAGCCACAGGGGTGTCACCTGGTTTACAATCTTGCATGTCATATCTTTTAAGCACCTTTTCGATATAACCCTTTTGCGATAATCCAAGAATACCCCGAGAACGATCTCGGTGTATCTGAATTCCTAATACAAAGGAGGCATCACCAAGATCTTTCATCTCAAAGTTCTTTGCTAGAAATCTCTTGGTTTCATGCAATACGCATATAGCACAAAACATCTATATGTTTGACTTATAGTGTGCAAAAAGTCCATACGTTTCAAATTTTTGCATTTTTTTCATCCATATTTCTATGTTTTATTGCAGAAAATGTCATTTTCATCAATTTGAAATGTATGGACGTTTTGCATACTACATGCCAAATATAAGGATGTTTTATGCTATTAAACCTTTTACTAATTTATTTGGACTCATTTTCACTTTTTAAAAAGTTTAGGAGTAAGATTAAAATTTAATTTTTCATTATTTTTATTTGAATATGACAGTAAAATCGTCATTTTATTAAAAAATGGATAAAAAGGACCTCAAGCGCGAGAAATGTTGAAGGTAAGGGCATAAATGCTAAAATATGAAAGATATGGATGTTTTTCACAATAAACTTTAAAGGTAGTGACATTTTATGCTAATTATTCTATTTTATTTATTTTATTTTTTAAATAACCAGCAACCTAACAACATGTTTGTAAGATGATTATAATTGAATCTTGGTCAAATTTATTTTTTATCTATACAATTTTTAGGTATCACAAGTATTATTCACTTATTATTCAAATTTTTCGTAAAACCCACAACCTATAATATTTAGATTTTAATTTAGTCACTTTCAATGTGTTGTAATTTGTCCCTCATGGATTGCTGAACAAGACAATCTAACCAGTCAGGCTGTCATGTCCCCCATTAAGGTGGATCAACCCGTGAACTAGCCCACACTCGGCCAGGTTAGTTTCGAACCAATTTTTTAACAAATAGGGTCATCTCAGGCCTTGGAGTTAGTTGGCGACCTACCATTTTGACACCATTACACCTCATTACTCGTAGCCCCTAACTGGATTGTACCTTCCCAGCCGCCACCTTTTGCCATTTTCTTTTATTAATTAGAAATGTGATATAATTATCTTTTCAATTAAAAAAAAAAAGAATTTTTAATGGCAGAATAGACAATTTCCTTTCACTAAAGAACTAATGCCTGTTTGATAGGGTAAAATTTTCCATTCAATTCCAACTTTCAATGTTTTCTTGTTTGATTGTACATTTTTTCTTGACAAATTCCACCTTTTGACATTTTCTTATTTTTCATGGGATTGATTTTCCTACCACTTGGGTGGAAAAAAGCAATTTTAAATTTTTTTTTATACAATTGAAACAAATTCTAACCCCAATTGTAAAAAAAATTATTTCTTTAATCGCCAATTTTCATGAAAAACAAAGTCAAACGAATAGTATTTGATTTTTTTTTTTTTTTCAATTGAAACAAATTATATCCACAATTGTAACAAATTTTATCCATTTAATGGACAATTTTTATGAAAAATAAAGTCAAACGAATACCAAAATATTAAAAATTTAAAATTTGTTCAGATGAAAAATTATATCAATAAAATACAATTAATCGACAATTTCTGGTAAAACAAGTTTTAGGTAATTCAATTCCACGTAATTCGTTTTCTTTACACCTAAATTTAATCTTGCAATCAAATGGACCCTAAGAATGCTATTAAAAATTTGAGAACGATAGTACAATAAAATAAAGTAGATTTAAGCAAAATTGTTAAAACTTACAACCGTTATTCAATTTTTCCTATCTTTGAAACGACCACACGAGGTTAATTCCTTCAAGGAAAGATTCCAAATGTGTTTAGACTTAGAAAAAGAAAGCGTTAAAGACCCTTCTGGCCCAACTCTAAACACTGTAAGATCCTTAAGGTGGTCCAATGTGAACTCACTGGTACTCAAATCCAATTATTGCATTGGTCCAAAAACTCCAACTGATCAATAACCCAATTTGTGCCTTTTGAAATGGCTCTGTGTTCATTGTCAAAATCACAGATTTTCTCTTATTATCTATTGGAATTTATATAATTCTTACAAGTGTTCAAACTCTTTGATTTGGGCCTTTGTCGTTTTTTCCAACTGGAGGATTGGAATCAGATGGACAGTCTCTTATCAGCATTCATCTCCATCACTTCCCTCCATATAAAATCACATGTTTTTTACGTCTAAAGATAGAATAATTGATAATGTTTATTAAGTATTTTACAGTCTAATACTACCTCTACGACGTGCACAGCTCGTGGCAAGGGTCGGGGTCTCGTGGGCAGCTAGCTAAAACTAATCTTAAAGCACTAGTGGCAAGCTGTGGGCTACGTGGATTAATAATATCAAGTTACTAACTTGAAAGGTGTTTCACAATATAAACAAGTACAAATATTTAACTGCGTGATTTAATATCACTTAAAAAATCTAATGGGGTTTAATTGAAGATTTTACTAAGGATTCGTTTGATTGTAAATATGGAATTTGGGTGAAAAAAAAAAATTAATTACAGATAATTGAATTGTCTAAAATTTGTTGTACCGGGAATTGACGATTAATTGTGTTTGATTGGTATAATTTTTCACCCGAATTTTTGAATCTTTTGGTATTCGTTTGATTTTTATATTTTTTTTAGAAATTGTGTATCAAAGTGATAAATTTTTTCACCATTGGGTTTAAAATTTGTTCCAATTGCCAAAAAAAAAATAAAAAAAATAAACATACCAAATATCATTCGTTTGATTTTGTTTTTCATGCAAATTATCAATTAAAGGGATAATTTTTTTTTTTTATCATTGGATCTAGAATTTGTTCCAATTGCCAAAAAATAAAAAAAAAAAAAATTACTATACCGAATATCATTCGTTTGGTTTTGTTTTTATGCAATTTGTTAATTAAAGGAATAAATTTTTCTACCATTGAGTCTAAAAAAATTTTGATTGCCAAAATAAAAATTAAAAAAAAGGTACATGAAATTGTTTTTTCCCACCATAATGGTGGGAAACGCTTTTCAATGAAAAGCTGGAAACGAGGCACGTGGGGGAGGGTTGAAATTTAGATTGCAGGGAATAATTGGCCATCAAACACCAATATTTTGCCAACATGGAAATAGAATTCCTAGTTCCATGGAATTGAGGAACAATCAAACATGGCCTAAGTGAAAATTACATTAGGGCAGGTTTTTAAAGATTGTAATTCAAAAAGCAGATTTAAGGTTTACTTATCCATAAATCAGGTTATGATAATAATAATAATAGATTAATCTACCCACCCTCTACAGCCCCAGCCCTACCACCTTTCCCTCTCCCTTTCCCTCCTTCTCCCACTCCTAACCCCTAATTATGTCACATTTGTAAGTCTTTAAAGCTGAGTATGAAAAAGAGGCAGGTGAGGTTGAGGAAGATCACTGATGCTTACATTTATTTCATATTTTTCTTCCTCACAAGAGCTGTGAGCGTTGGCACAACTGCTAGATCATCGTTGCTGCGTATAGTATCGTTGTGCGCACACTCTGATGCTGGATTCTGTGGTAGTTTTTGAGGTATTTTGTGGTGGTGGTGACTTGTTCTTAGAGTGGTGTCAAGTGCTGTATTAATATTTGGTGGTGGTGATAGGTTACATGTTACATGTACAGGTCACATGTCATTATACATATGTCACATATCAAATTAAAATGGTCATAGATCATGTTCGCAGGTCACGCTTCACATGTCACAAGTTACACAAAAAAAGGCCACATGTCATATTGTATTTGTCACAAATCAATATCAATAGATCATAGATCCTATGTCACAGATCTTTGTGCACTGATAACAAGTCCATATTCAAGTTCATAGTTCATATGTTATAGATCACATGTAACAGTTCACATGTCATATTGCGTAGATAACATATTAATGTCCACATGTCACAGATTCAAAAGAACTGGTCAATTGGATCAATATCACATGTAATAGTTTACATATCACATGTTATAGTGCATAGGTCATAGAGTACAAATTTAAGAGAACTGGTCATTAGCCATTGATTTCTCCGACCTCACTTGTTACTGTTACCTTCAAAAACTCTTATACACAATGCCGACAACTTCTAATGTGTGACTTCAATCGTCCCACGGGTTTCAATTAACTAGATTTGGGCTGTGAGAATCGAAGTTATTTACTTTGACAAGTTCTCTGTATATTTTCTCTTTGTTCGATCTTCTGATACATAGTGTCGAATACTTTCAATTTGTGACCTCAATCATTTAACTGATTCAATTAACCAAATTTCTACATTAAGAATTAAAGTTATTTGCTCTGACGAGTTATTTGTAAATTCTATCTTTGTGCGATCTTACAATCTATTGTGACGATAACTTCCAATTATGGACCTCAATTGTCTGATTATTTTCATCAGCTAGATTCCAATGGTGGGAATCAAGAATAGGATAGATCTCTATAGCTTTTCTCTTCCGTTCAATGGTGAATTTGTTTTTTGGAGAGTTCGGTTTGATATGGTAATTGAATACTTGATTTTAGAAATCTAATTTAATATATATATCACACGACTTTTGAAATATTAAGGCTTTTCCCCTTAAAATTGAAATGGGATCTAATTATAGCCTAGTATATGTATTGTTCCTTTTTACCAATTCACCAAATTAATTTCAATAGCCCACTACATTAGCCTTTGTTTGAGCCCCATTTTGGGACCAAAAAAATATATTTTTGAATAGATTTTTTTTGGAAATTGTGTGGTTAAAAAGTAAGAATTTTTTTTCGATTTATGTGTAATATTATTTTATAGGAGAATGTGTACTTGAAAATGAGTCTGAAAAAAATGAATTTTTGAAAGAATGAGGGCTAAACATGGGCTAAATAATCCAATTTATTGTCTTGATCCAAAATTGGACCCAATTAATTTTGTATGATGCTTGGGGTACAGGGTCTAACCTCTACCAAATACACACAACATAGTGTGAGTGGTTGTGTTTTGGGGTAATTTTTATACGGGTGGGTCCTGTGTGGTACCTACTTGGTGTGAGTACTGATAGGGCCCTATACACATGGTTTAATCCATTAATTCCAACACCTAAACAAAGTGTCTTTTTCCCTATACAACCACCAAAACGCCGATAACCAGCTAGGAGAGAATACTTTTGAGAAATGTATATCACGTGCGAGCCATATCACAAGCCGTCCACATCCTCATGGATAACCCAAGTTGTTCTCCGAACCTTCCCATGACTCACCAAATCACTTTGATGAAGCAAATCTAATAATCCTACTCACCATAGGAAAGGCTCACCATTGGGTGTTTGGTGAGAATGAGACAAGTTTGAGTGAAAATCAAGAATGGTGATATAAATCTAAAGAGATTAGCCAATCAATAGCTTAATGAGCCGCTCAACGAACAAATAGTTCCATGGAATTAGTAAAAAATACTCGTTACCCCAGGCACAAGCAAAAGATAGCCTCGTTGATCCAAATTGTGTCAAATACGACTATGAATATGAGAAGGCTACCTAATGAAAGTGCCACCACGAGGATCTTACTGAAGAATCTAAGGAACCAAAGCCCGCCTAACGATGCAAACGAATGCGGTAGAACAATGCTCATCATAAAATTTGAAAGAAATAGTGATGGAATTTTGAAGACAAAGAGGAGGGGAAAATGATATCAATTCATTCACACAAAATGAAGATACACGGCTACTACATATATAGCCTTACTTGGATACAATTTCAAAGATTTTTCTAACAACTATCCTACCTACTACTACTTTACCTTACTTGACAGCTAGTTAACTTGTACTAGACCATACTTGCCTAACTTTTACATATCAATATAAGTTGGACCATAACCAAAAACATGTTAAAGTATAAAGCAAACAACATTTGTTTGGTTGACAACAGAAGTGTCACACGACTACAATCAACATTCATCATTGACACTTTTGTTAGAAACACCAAGATGATTTCTCAATGTTTCGATTCTTGGTTGTCATCATCATTTCTTCCTCCAGGGTCATTAATACCTTTACCAGAAATGAAGTCTCATTAACACTTAGCAACTTGATCTTGGGCTTATTCACCAAAGCTTGAGCTAATGATCTGGCCCCAACCCTTCTTAAGGAATTCACACTTGTATCAATCTCCTTCACTTGATCCTGGACTTCAAGAGCCTTGCCGATCCGAATGACACCCTCATCCTTGAGTTTATCCTCAGATAAGTTCAACTTCATGATAGCATTTTCAGCAGAAATGCAAGCAGCTAAATTGGGAGCAGCTTGAGCTGTAATATCATTTAGTTCATGTTGCATTACCTGAACAAGTTCATTCTTTTCCTCCAGCACGGACATCACTTGAATAAGCTGATTTTCTTTACTATTCATATTTCTCCTTAGCTCATCTATCTCCCAGTTTTCCTCCAGCATCTTCCTCGCACTTGAGAGTTTCATATCTTTTTCATCCAAGATAAGCTGAGAGGAGATCAACTTGGACTTCAAATGCTAGATCTCTAGTCTATCTCCTACCAATTTTGACTCTTTGGCTTGAAGAAAACTTTGTTTGTCTCCAAATTCTTTACGAGCTGAAGTATCTTCGTTTGGTCAATTTTAGAGGCTAAAGAAGTTTCATTTTTCCATTCCAAAGGAAAACTCTTATGTTTTTTGCCTATCTTCATTACTTCCTGATTATGTGTGTCAAGTATATTGCATCATTTATCTTCCTCCAGCATCTTCCTTGCACTTGAGAGTTCCAGATCTTTTTCATCCAAGATAAGCTGATAAGAAATCGGCTTGGACTTCAAATGCTAGATTTCTAGTATAGCTCCTACCAATTCTGACTCTTTAGCTTGAAGAAGACTCTATTTCTCTCCAAATTCTTTACGAGCTGAAGTATCTTCGTTTTGGTCAATTTTAGAGGCTAAAGAGGTTTCATTTTTCCATTCCAAAGGAAAACTCTTATGTCTCATGCCTACCTTCATCACTTCCTGATTATGTGTGTCAAGTATAGTGCATCATTTATCTTTGAATATCAATGTATAGTTTTTCTCAATTAATTGGCCTACACTAATCAATTTTTGGTACATATTAGACAAGTTAGTGTATTATACAAGTTAGTATGGTGTAGTACTTATATGTGTAAGAGTAGTATGGTTGTTGATAGAATAGTTGGTAGGAATATCTTGTAAAATTGTGCGTAAGTTTGACTATATATAGAGCCATGTATCTCCATTATTATTAGAAGAAAATGAGGTAAATTTGTTGAGTGAAAAACCTTTTCCTTCCCCTTTGTTCTGTTCTTTAAGAACAGCAGAGTTTTTGTAGCAAAATCGATTAGTTAAATCCGATTCTTTCCTCCTCCTTGATATTCACACAACGTTAGAACTTTAATAATAAAGTTTTCGAGTCAATAAATTCCAACAAGTAGTCATAGAGTTGCGGCAAGCTACACTCACTGTCATAGTTGTTGCCAATGCACTAAAGGTCCATTTCACAACCCTTCAAAAGGATTCTGGAACAACAAGACACCCGCGTGAGTGAGAGTGGAGACCTATGAGGTTTCCAGTAGCTTTGATAGGCTTAACAAGGAAAATAATTCATATGAGAGATGCAATTCCAGGCAAACCATTGTTAGAGGCAACTATGATACCTTGAAGAGAAACTGTTGGAAAATTGGTTTAATTAGTTGGTTTGATAAACTTTTGACCAATTATTTAAGTTCGTTCCGTTAGTTGGACAAAAGATTTCTTTGACATAGTGTATTTTACTCCATGAGTAGATTAATGTATATATTTATTTTCTCAAAACTAATTTAAGGTAAATGAGAAATTAAGGACAAAAAATGACCACTTGAAGTTGAAATTTGGAAATAAAAATTGGTGGAAAATTGAAAAAATGTCAATTCCACATAGGAAAACTAGAAGAATAAAAACTACTTTATATTGATAACCCAAGATTAACTAACCAAGATAGAGGTGAATTGGTTTTTGAAACTTTTTCGACACTTAGTCTCAAAACTACTCAAAACACAAGTAACAAATGCTAAGTATAATACAACAAGTAAATGTGCAATTTGTTAACTTAGTACAAGTATAGATATTGCACAAAATAAATGACAATGTAAAGTAAAGTGCAATAATGTAAAGATAACCACCAATTTAAAGGAGTTCGAACACAATGTGATCTAAGTCCCCGTTACCAAACTCTCCGTCACGAGTAAGGCTAAATTCACTAAAGTGGTAACTTACAACAAGGAGTACTAAATTCTTAGGTGACTTACAACAAGGAGCACCTACCCTTAAGTGACTTACAACAAGGTGCACTTAACCTTAGGTAACTTACAACAAGGAGTACCTAATCCTTAACAACAATTGAATTTTCACAAAGCTCTCAAAACCGTCACAAAGTAAATAATCATTTTATTATAGAAAGAACTCTATTAACAATTGATATAATCAAATCAAGTATTTAGAGAGTTAGGATAACACTTCAATAGATAGTAAATAGTAAAGCTCAAGTGTTTATGAAGTAAACTTTGATAGATGATGGACAATGAAATAGTTTGTACTTTTGTATCAAAGTTTTCAACCAATCAATCTCTCTTAACAATTAATGCAAGTTAAGTATTTAGATGAGATTAAAGTTTTCTTGCAAGGGAAATTTCTTGATGAAATAGATGAAAATAAGTTTTGGATCAATCAAAAAATTCTTTGTAATAGATGAAATAGAAGATCAAAACAAGTAAATACAATGCCTTTCAATAAATAAGCTCTTTTAAAATCTCTTGTAGGTTGGTGGTATTGAATGCCTAAAAGAGTGCCCTATTTATAGATGGAAGAATGAGGTTCAGAGAGTTTCGGTTGAGCTTTCTCGGTCGACCGGAACTCGTAGCTGTTACAAGATTTTAAACATTTGAATTTTCAGCTGACCAAAGGAAGAGTTTCGATCGATCGGTACACATTTTGGTCGATCGAAATGTGCTGAAATTGATTTTTCGTTTCTACATCAAAATGTTGATTTTTGAAAAATCAATTTCTTGCAAGTGATGAGATATGAAAAATATAAGTTGAGCTTTATGACTTGCTAAACATTGATAAGTTATACCTTTACATATATAATTACGTCCGATAAATAACTCTATCTTGAATGTTCTTGTTCTCTTCGAGCCTCATTTTGACTTGTAAATTGATTTGCGATTCTGTTAAGTTCCAATTTGATCGTTACATGCCATTCGCTATTGTCTTGAATGATTTGCCTTAAATGCTCGTTTAACCTTCATTTTGAGTATGAAAAATACTTTCGATGACTTTGAAAGCTTAATTACTCAATTCAATTTGTAAGTAAACGAAAATGATTTGTTTGTTATAATCAAAACAATAAGGTCATAATCAACCATAGGTCAATATATATTGCTCAAGTTTGAGACTTAAGTTTGGACCCTAGTGAGTACGATAGTTTTTGAAGGGGAGATGAATAACATGTTAGTAGGTTGAGCCAAATCCCACACGCGTGTCGCCATTCGTTTGACCAATCGGCACGTGTCGTGGGCTTGGGCCAATTTGGTGTATATATATTTTGGTAAAATAATAATTAAATAATATTATTTTATTATTGATGTAAATAACTTATTTTTTTCGAATTTTTCTATGCACGACACATGACATCTTCTAGAAACTAGCGGTTGATCGTTAAACTGCCTATCCAAATGGGTTGTATCTGTTCAAGACACAACATTTTGGTTGTTCTGTCTTTTGGATACAACTTTTTAACATCTATATATAGGCCCCATATGCTGGATTTTATTCATTCCAAAAATCAATTCCGATGAAAATTATGCATTATTTCATATTTTGCATTTTAGTCTCGAATATTATTTTCGTGCATTTTAGTCCTCCAGTTTTAAAGAGATCAAATTATTAGTAGGTTCACTGAGTCATGTAATTTGGAGTGCTATTATTACAAGTCGAGGTCGTTGTATCTTGAGAGACAAGTGTTGAAAGATCATTAGCACTAGTGTGGGGCATTATCGTCTTAAGAAAAAATAGTTGAACTCTTGCCTCAATCATTAATCATTCTGTTTATTTTGTTCACTCTATGCGTCAAAATTTTACCCAACTGTTTATTATAAAATATACATTTTGCATGGTAAAATCGAATTTTTTTGTTTTGTTTCGACAAGTACAAGTTAAGCCAATAAAAGAAGAATACTGGAACTATCAAGACCAGACATATGATGACAAGCATGTTCTAATTAGATTCCATGAGCTCTATGACGTGACGAAGATCTCTCATTCTCGAAGGAGATCAAAGATAAGCTTGTTCTAAGGTATAGGGATAAAACGACCTAGAGAGTCACCTAAAGGACCATATGATCAAGAAAGAATGGCAACAAGGTGGCTGGGGGCAAGGCGGCCATTACTATCCCCACTCCGTAGAGAATTTTTGGGAGGCAGGGCATATGACTGGATGAGGAGGGGATTACAAATTGGCTATTTGCTGTCCCATTTACTTAATTAATTACTTTAAAGTATGATTCTAATTGAAGAAAATAAACAAAATAAAAATAATATTAAATATAAATATTCGGGATAGGTTCAGAGAATTTTGGGAGGTAGACCATGTTCCTCATATCAAATTCGTTTACCACTCGGGACAGGACGAGTTGGAGGTGGGGAGCTTTATCATCCCTGATCAAGATAAAATTGAAAGGGACAAATCAGCTTCAGCGCGGGACCTTGCATCTTGTTACCACACTGGAAGCTAAAATAATGCTGTGTTAGGATTTGGTCTAAACTGAAGAAACATTTTGTAAACCCATTTGTTGGAATCCAACCTGGAGAAGACCTTATTGCCGTATCTATGATACGAGGCAGGAAGAGGATAAATCCCTAAAAAGCAACTCGAACGATTTTCAGCATAAGATAATTGCAATTGAAACAATTTTCATAAGAATGCAATGAATGCATTGTGGAATGGGCTCTGAATGGAAACTCATTATGGAGGAACGTGTGGAACAAGAATCTCACTAATTACAACATATTGGTTGAAAAGAATGAGACACACAAAACACACCATTGAAAATCGTAAAAGAACAATTTGAGAAAAAGTGTCACATGTGATTACAAAGGAAAGGTCACAATTGAGTCAACAACTTGTATTTCGAAGTTGATACCCAACGAATGACACATATAATCAAGTTGAGGTGAACACTGTGACTCCTGCTCGTGTTGGTGGGGCACACGAGCTCGGCGCCCCTCCACTACCTATTGTATATTTTGTTCAAAAAATTATAATGGAAGGAAGAATCGGACATATTACATACATTGAGAAAAATGTAACACCAATGTGATATCAAAACGAGTATTGGACGCTTGGGCATTGTTAAGCCCATGAACATGTGCCCACATGGTCGCGGCCCAATGGTGCCCTCCCATCCTCACTAAGCACATAACCCACGTCAAAATGCAGCCCATTGTTAACTTGATTCTATGGGCCCGCTTCATCCTGATCAATGTGGCCCATAAAAAAGATTCGAGCCCATTCGTTGATCCATTAACAAAAATGTGTATTGATATAAGCGAAAATTTCATAAATCCTACTTTAAGAATAGTGTATTTTCAAAATCAGAAATTAAGTTTATATTTCCAAAATCAGAAATTAAGTTTCAAATTTCCAAAATTAGATATTCATTTAAAAAATATTTATAATTTATTCAAAATTAATTAAACAAATTAAGGTCACAGATTTACATAATTTGGTCATAGATTTACAGTTTAGTCACAGATCGAAATTTATTAGGTCACAACTTTTTTTCGATGTCACGGATTGAAATTTATTAGGTCACAGATTTTTTTCGAGGTCACAGTTCAAAATTTATTAGGTCATAGATTATTTTCGAAGTCACGGATCGAAATTTTAATAAGTCACAATTTATTTTCAAGGTCACAAGTCAAAATTTATTAGGTCACAGATATTTTTCGAGATCACAGATGTGAATTTTAATGAGTCACAATTCATCACAGATTTGTTATTGGTCACATATTAGCTAATTTAGAGGTCACAGTTAATCAAACAATCTATGACCACCGTCGCTGCCTCGTCACCACCTCACAATCGCCACCGCCACCACCTCACAAAGTCGGATTTGAAACTTAACACCACACAACATCACAAAACTACCCTCACTGTCGCCGCTCACAAGCACCACCACGTCACCAGCCGGATCTGAAAATCGCCACCACAACCACAGAGTCACCGTCAACCCCGACCAATCACAATCGCAACCTCCACCACCACGACGCCGCCATCACACAGAAAATTCAGAAAATCGCCACCAGCAAACCTCCACTGCCAGATCCATCCCACTAGCATCGCCACGATAAAACACCGCAAGACACCACCACCACGACCATCGTGTCACCAATACCAACACTGCCGACCACCGCACGTCCAACGCACATAGACCAAATAAAAAAAAACTCGTTGCAGATCGGATAAAAAAAACTCCTCCCTGGGCCGCGCTCATCGTCGCCTCGCAGCGCAATGCCTCTCTGTGACTTCACATCGCGGGTTGTGACTGCGGCGGGTTGTGTTGTGGAGAGAGAGGCGCTGGAGAGGTGAAGGTGGTTGTAAAGATAGAGAGAGAGAGAGAGAGAGGAAAGAGAGAGAGAGAGAGAGAGAGAGAGAGAAGGTGTGGAAAATGGAATGATAATTGAATTAGAGAGAGAGGGAAGTGAGACAGATATAATTTAGGGTTTAAAATATTTATTTTATAAAAAGTTTAATTAAACAATTTCTAATATTTATTTTCATTAAAATATTAAATTAAATTTCTGATTTTGGAAATATCAAACTTAAAATCTGATTTTGGAAATTGAATTTTGAAATATAGGGGGTTGTGTAATTTTCACTTGATTTAAAATTACAAGACAGGCTCCTTCAAGCAAACCCAAAGAATTAATGGGCCCAACAACGTAGCCTATCATTCAAGTCCACCCCATGCACCTTACCCGATCCAACGAAAATTTATGATGATATTTAGTGTATTATTATAAATAAAATTCAACAAATACTTATAATATAACTTCTTGGATCTTAATCTTACATTTAATTTACGTTTTATGATGAGAATTACAATTTAATTAAAATAAACGAGTAAAAAGAGGAATGGTGGCCATTGTCTAACAAAAATTGCAACAAAAACAATTTCATCCCAAGCATTTCCATATGAATTAACTTGTACGCCATGTTTTGGGCATTGTACTATTCTTTGCACTTAAGGCACCATCAGGTATGAAGTCAATGACCCACAACCCACCATGATGGAATAAATGCCTTGAACCTCAAGATATCCCTAACTTTTTTCTTGTTACAAGTCCAGTATTCATTGCTATTTTAGACCACTACACTTCCCAAAATTTAGATTTTGTTTTCACTTTTTGCTGTCTTTTAAGTTTATATATTGAGTTTTTTTATATGCATATTGAGGAGTAAAGACCATTTTATGAATCCTATGTTTTGAAATGATATATATATATATATATATATATATATATATATATTACAGGCTATAAAAGTTAAATAATGTTGCTACGCTCCTCGGGCAAAGAAGTTTATATATTGAGTTTTTTTTTTTTAATATAAGGAAGTGATGTGTACATAATGCATCACACAATGCATTATACCTAGGGTTGTCAATGGATTTGATTTTGATCCGAATCTGATCCGAATCCGATGAAATTAATGGCAGATGGATTTAGAATCTCAATCCGATAATCCAATTAAAATTCGAATCCGATAATCCGTTAACTAAATGGATCAAATATAGATATAGGTCAATTCGATCCGATAACAATCCGATCGATTTTTTATAATAATATAATATATTTTATAAAAACATGTTTTTTAATTATTTTTTTCTATGAAAAATGATTTTAATTGACATTTTAACATATTTTTGTTATGCCACTATCTCACATTGAAAGTTCATAAAATCATTGGAGAGAAATACATCTATAAAATGTATTATTCCACATTGAAAGTTTATAAAACTATAAGAGAGAAGTGCATTAATAAAATGTACTATCCCACATTGGAACTTTATAAAACAATTTTGAGATAAATGCATTTATAAAACGAGCATGTTTTCCAATAATTTTTCATGGGACCTTTGAATTGTAGTTTATGAGGTCCTTTCATGAAGTACAAAATTTTCAAACTAAAAAACAAAAACAAAAAAATTAAAAAATAAATAATTAATCGCCTGGTTAACGGGGCATGATCGGCTCGGTATTGGGCCTAAATGTGTAAAATATTTCGGATCGGATATCTGATAATATAGCAAATCGGATATGGATTTAATAATCAAATATCCATCGGATTATCAGATTGGATCGGATCCGTGAATCATTATTATCGGATCGGATCGGATCGGATCGAATATGGGTAAATCCGGTCCATATCCGATCCATTGACAGCCCTAATTATACCCCTTCACATAGAGGGATCCCACACATCAAAACAGGGGCTAAGCCTCAACAAATATAATAAAAAATTATATTCTCTAATAATAATAATAATATTATTATTATTATTATTATTATTATTATTATTATTATGTTGATAATTTTCGAAAATTCAGGATAAGGTTAAGATTAATCAAACCGTCATTTTTCAAATATACACAAATCAATCAAGTTACATTTTCTATTTGTGAATTTCGTGTGATCACATCACAATATTAGTTCAACAATCAATGTCGAATTACTGAGCTCGAACTTAACTATCTGGTGGAAAGTTCTTTGAGGTCATCATAGCGCATATTAAGTAGGAGTCAGATTCCATATTGCGAATATATGATAACCATTATTTTATTTTAATTTACAAGGCGTTGAGATAATGATAGGGATGACAATTTAACCCGTCCCATCTCGCCTTGCCTCGAATGGGGCCAAAAAAATTCATCCCGACGGATTGGCTGGACGGGGCAGGGCGTCGGCGTGGTGAAAGTGTCCCACCCTGAACTCGCCCCATTGTTATCCCTAGATAATGACCAACAATTTAATCTCGCTCTTTGACATCTCAAAGAACTTCAAGTTAGGAGTCAAAGTCCATTATCTGTTTAGGATTAAGGTCACACATATGACAGTTAAGTATAATAAAATTAATGTGTTCAATGTCAAATATTAAATTTCTTGTTGTCCAATCCAATACATTCAAAAAGTATTCATAATCTTATTATGAAAGTTAAAGATGAACTTTAATAAAACAGAGATGATCTTTATCAAAATAAAATTTTCATCTCTATTACATATCGTGGACTAAAATTTTAGGTCGAATTATAAATCGAATCTTTTCATACTTAACAACTTATACACTCGATTTACAATATCAAAGCGATATATGAACTATGAACAAATGCAAGTTCAAGTTAATAGAAACAATATAAGTAAATTAATATTTTCTTTCAAAATATTGCAAAAAGAAATAAATTTACTCGACGGAAACACTACCAAGATTATTAACTGATGTATCTATAATCATTGTGTATATAAAATTTCGAAAAAAATACATAGCAAAAATTGTACCAACTTTAACATGCACACCACATTACACATGAAAAAAAATGCAACTTACAACTATCTATTAACTTTATATAAACTAAACAATTTTTTGTACTCTTGGTTACAATGTAATTTAATGGGGTTTTATTTAATGGAATGATCATAAATAAGTCAAAAGAACCTCAAATGGGAGAATAAAACAAGAAGTCATTCTCCAATTAATAACATACATAAAAAGAAAGAAAAAGAATCCCATGTGACCCTTTATAAACTTTATATTTTCGATTCAAACTTTGACGTACATAAAAAAATAAATAAAATATCACGAGAGGGAGCATTCGTTAAAGTCAAAAGGAAATTCTCAAGTGGGTCTCATATTCTCCACTCCCCTTTCACTCTAAATGAGCACGGACAAATTAATTATACTTCTCTATTTTTTGAAGTGATCAATTACATATAGACCTGAAATTAGAAAGTAAAAATTAATTATCCTTCTATATTTCTTGAATTATATAAAATTTCTGATGGATTTTTGAAACTCTCGTTCGCATAGAATGAACAAGCAGAAATTAATTATATTTCTTTTTCTTTTTCCTTTTTTTTTTTTTTTTTTTTGAAATTTTCTAATCAATTTCTCTACCCCTTTTCCTAAAATGAGCCCAAACAACATTAACTTCTTCAATTTTGAAATTATATCATGATGTAATCTTGATTTCTCAACCCCTTCCCGTTTAGTCAAAATAAATTATAATTCTTTATTTTTAAACATCTCAACCATGTTTTTCCAAAAACAATTAAGCTTCTCAAACAATGTTAAAATCCAAGGAAAAAACATGTATTTCAATTCTGTGGTTGTGGGTTGGCAAATTCAAGTATTGTATTCAATTTTTTATTTTTTAATATTTATGTTTTTAAATTATATCACGTCAATCGAATTTTAAAACCTGAATTAAATCCCCCTCTGTAGCAGGATTGTTCAAAAAAAAAAAATGGCAAATCTTTAATTGCATTTCCCTTTCTCTCTCCTCCCGCCTTAAAATTAGCACAAAGAAATAACCTTTTTATCTTTTGAATTGTTTTGTCAAGTTGATCTCTTAAACTCTCTTTTCTTCTAAGAAATTGACTACAATTCTTTATCTTTTCAATTGCCCCTCATTTCTCAATTCCCTTTTTTCTTTAGGCAATACGATTAACACGAATATGTACAATAATATCCCTAAAGTTTGCTTCGGAAAATGATTACATGTACCAAAAGTGAAAATTCGAAAATCTAAATATAGTTCGAAAACCAGCAAATTTTCGAAAAAATAATAATAATTATACTTCTTCAACATTGAATTCTTTTATCAAATGAGTTACTCCAATCAAAATCTTTGCCCTTGTTCGACATATATTAAAATTTACTAAAAATCAACATTTCATTTTAACCATAAGGGTCCGTTTGATTACAAATATGAAATTTGGGTGGAAAAAAAAAACGAATTGTATGGAAATGAATTGTCAAGAATTTGTTTTACTGAGAATTGTAATCAATTGTTTTTTATTGATATAATTTTTCACCTGATCATTTGACTTTTTTTTTTTTTTTATAAAAATTGTCAATTAAAGGGATAAAATTTTTTAGAATTGGGGATAGAATTTGATTGGATTGCCAAAAAAAAAAAAAATAAAAAAAAAAAAAAATTTCGAAATTTTTTTGTATTCCTTTGACTTTGTTTTTCATGCAAATTGTCAATTAAATGAATATTTTTTTTTTTTACCATTGAGTCTAAAATTTTTCCAATTGCAAAAAAAAAAAAAAAAAAAAATGGAGAGAAAAGAAAAGAAAAGAAAAGAAAGGTTGAAAAATCATTTATCACCAAAACACATGAGAATTTGAATTCCTTAAAAAGCAACCAAAACATCACGTGAGGCAACTTTGAGAAAAATAATTCTTGGAAAAATAATTCTAGGAAAAATTAAAGCTATCAAACATGGCTTAAAATAGAAATAAAATTGATTTTTCTAGTTCTAGAAAAAATTTACCCCAATCAAACATGTCCTAAATTTTATTGAATTCACAGTTTTTTAACTCTATATATATATTACCAAAATTTATAAAAAAATTAATTTTAATATATACCAAACTTATCTCTAATAGGACCCCGAAACCTAATGGACTTTTATTTTTGTATTAAAGGGTGTTAAAGGTCAAACTCTACCTTACTGGCACCAACCTAGCCCCCTTAACTGATTCCCTAATCCAACGGCTCATTACGACCTTTGACTTTCTGTAACCAATGCATCATCGCTGCCACAGCGGTTCACCCTTTAACCGGTCCCCACACTCAGACAAAAATAAAGTTGGTCAATGCCCCTTCTCAGTCTCTCTCTCTCTTAAATCTCCACGTGGTATCATATCATTGGCTATATCCCTTGATGGCAGGCAGGTCAGAAACAACATTACATTGAAATAAGAGAAAAAAAATTTTAAAAAGAAAAAGTGAAAGGGTATATCAATCATTTTGACTCTCCCCAATAAAACACAGTCTCTCTCCCTCTATTTTTATCAGACTTCAGCCCTTCTTTTAACTTCTACTTTTTTCCCAAAAGTCTCTCTCCTTCTTTCTCTGTCCAAGGTGGGAATTTTTTTTTTGGTATAAAGTTCGGTTTTTGAATGGTTTTCTGAAGATGGCTGTGGAGTTGATGCCAGGATATAGAACCGCTGCCGCTGGTTATACATCAAAAATGGAAGAACACGCCGCCCAAGAAGCGGCGGCGGCCGGGCTGCAAAGCGTGGAGAAGCTAATCAGATTAATTTCTCAATCCCAAAACCAGCCAAGTTTTCAAGAATCATCGTCTTCAAAACCTATAAACACAGAATACCAAGCAGTTGCAGATGTGGCGGTGAACAAATTCAAGAAGTTTATTTCATTGCTCGACCACAACCGGACCGGCCACGCTCGGTTCCGGCGAGGCCCGGTTAGTAATAATCAGCAGAAAATAAAGAAAGGATCTGATATAGAACCGGTCGGGATACTGCAGAATCAGCCTACAATTCCAAAAAATGTTTGTGAAGTGAAGGAGAAAAATAGTCCAACCGGAAGAATTTATTGTCCGACGCCGATTCAGAGGCTGCCGCCGCTTCCGCACCACCATCAGTTGTCCAGGAATGGATCGATTGAGAGGAAAGAATCGTCGACCACCATAAATTTTGCTTCGCCTGCAAATTCATTTATGTCGTCGTTGACTGGCGACACAGAAAGCTTCCAGCCGTCTATGTCGTCGGGTTTTCAGATCACCAACCTTTCACAGGTGTCGTCAGTCGGCCGGCCGCCGCTCTCTACGTCGTCGTTTAAGCGGAAGTGCAGCTCGATGGATGACGCTAATGTTAAGTGTGGTGGTTCGTCGTCCGGCAGTCGTTGCCATTGTCCCAAGAAAAGGTAAAAGTCAACTTGAGTAATGAAAGAAAAAAATCAAATTAATAATTATCGTCATAATTAAGATTTTTTTCCAATTATAATGAGCAGTTGATTTATGATTATATTTGCTTTAATTAGAAAATCAAGAGTGAAGAGAGTCGTTAGAATGCCCGCGATAAGCATGAAGATGTCGGACATTCCACCGGACGAGTACTCATGGAGAAAGTATGGTCAAAAGCCAATCAAAGGTTCCCCTCATCCTAGGTGAGTTTGTTATATATTTATTTGATACATTAAATTAAACCTATAAATGGTAAATATTTTACATGTATAAACATGTCATGAAAATATTTAGTAAAGAAATTAGGTAAACAAAATTGGAAGAACCCATATGTACCCAAGAAGGAGTACCGAACTGTGTACTCTCTCTCACATAAACACGCTGGGTCCCGCGTGTATTAATTTATTCCGAGCCATGGTTTCCATTTTTGATGTGAGTAGTAAGTAAGAGATTTTGTAAAAAATTCGGTACGTCTAACACGATCCAACAAAATTTTTAGCGTACATGTTTGTCACGTTCAATTGAAGAGAATAATTATTAAATAATTTTATTTTACGCCTATCTAGGTATTAATTATGAAAAATCTATATATCCAATGTAAAATAATGAACATATAATTTACGATTGACCCAATATTTATATATTGAATGTGTCATGACTCGATGTGACTAGTCGAATAAAAATATGAATATTTCTCTTATAATTTCAGGGGATATTATAAGTGTAGCAGTGTAAGAGGATGTCCGGCTCGTAAGCATGTTGAAAGGTCATTGGATGATCCATCGATGCTAATTGTCACCTATGAAGGAGAGCATAATCACGCACAGTCGAGTGCACAGACGCCAGCAGCTCTAGTCCTGGAATCATCTTGATGATGTGATCAGATAGAAAGACGCTATTGGACGGCAGAGATCAACGTTGCCCCACCTACAAAGAAAAAGAGAAGAATAGTGTGGATGCTCTCTCCTTTTGCAACTCCCTAGACAAATGTGTTTGGGTCCATTTGTTTATTATCGTCACTATTTGCCTGTTGAAAAAACTTTGATTCTATGTTGAAAAAGTAATAGCAAGAAAAAGAGAGCAAATTGTGGATTTGGTGGGAATTGAATCATGCAAACTATTGGGCTTTTAGCCTCTCTCTCTCTCTCTCTCCACACACAATACAATTAAATTTATTATTGATTTTCATCAAATTAAATTTTATTATATTCTATTTTTTTTTATCTTATTTTCAAATCACACAATTTTTCATAAAATAATATTATACGTAAATCGAAAATTTTTCCTTCATTTTCAACTATTCATTTTTCAAAAAATAAAAAATAAAAAAATATTCCTCCTATTTTCATTCCAAAAAATGGGACCAAATAGGGGCTCACTTAGTCGTATATAAATTTTTTAACACATTTGGTAGATGTTAAGATGACATATATTTATTCAAATCAAGAGTCAAAATATATGTCATTTCAACACCTGTCAATCAAACAATCTTATATACACTTTTTTGCATATTAATCTCTAGTGGACATTTTCACCTAAAGATGAATTTGTCAAAGTTCAGCACTTGTTTGAACTCAAATAAAATAATTTTATGCGTAAATCAGATTTTTATTTTTACTTTTTAACTACATTATCCAAAAAAATTATTATTTAAAAACATATCCCCCCCCCCCCCCCCCCCCCCAAATGGGGCTCTAACAAGGGCTTAATATAAAGTACATTATTCATCTGTTTGATGGAGATTAAAATAAAATTTTTATTCATGAAATATATAATTAAAATTAATTGTTAATTTTGATAAAAATCTAGATTAAAATTTCTGTCAAACAAGGGCTATACTTTTTATCTATGTCAAATAAAAGTAAATAAAAACTTGTTCTCATCGGACCTTATTGCCATCCTCGCTCATCTGAATCTACAATATGCGACAAGGAGAAAGTTGGAAAGACTTGGGTTGGTAGCGAGAGGCATCTTGCTAGCAGCAGTAGAGTGGATTGGGAAGAAGACCAGAGGCAAGTGTGCAAAGAATAAAGAGGAGGTTGATAGAGGTAGAGAAAGGGGCTAGCTGGTGGGATTGTGAAGGTAGAGCAGACCATGGTACTTGCTAACGGGATTTCGAATGGGATAAAAATATTTGTATCGAATTTGGGTTATCGAATTGGTTACCTACTCTCGCATGCTTTCGGGACCCGTGAGAATAAAAAAAATAAAAAACATGTGGTCTCCACCCCTATTGTGAGTGTATATAAAGGATTCGGTAAAAAATTAGCATTGTCCTTTCGAATGTCACCCTAGCATTGCACTACTGCCTAGGCTTGGCAAAATAAATAGTCATATATTAGATATCATAGTGCTACAATCTTAAAAGGTCGAGGACTCAAATGTCAAAATGTAAAGATTAAGGACCTAATTCCAATACAACATGTAGTTTGAGAACCCCATCGTGATTTTCTTTATTTAATATTATGATTCTTATCTTCCTCTTTTATATGGCATCAAGTGATGCCAACTTTCACTTGTTCCATTTTCCACTAGGCAATTTTTTAAACAAGGAATGTTCATTAAAACACTTTAATCTAATCTAATCTAATCTAATCATATAATTCATATTTAGTGCAAGAAGATTGATTACATTAATGAATTAGATTTGTGTTAAGTGGGAGCATAAACCTGTAAACAAATATTATAGAAATTGTTAGTCAATTAAGAAATAATTAAGAAATTGGTCAATAGGCAATAATTTAAATGAGAACCTGTAGTTTATGGAAAGGTTGACAATTTATTTATAGAATTATTAGGAAGAAGATAAATGCATAATGGTGGGTGGGGGAGAGAGTTTGGACTTTTTAAGTGGAAATTAATTATTAAGGATGTTAGGTATATTTGGACTTTTAGAGTCAAAATTTTAATTGTTAAATATGTTAGGTTTATTTATTGACTCACTCGTGCACTAAAATTGCATGGTGGTTTCTATTATATACACATACATGTATCTTGAACCTTCAATCAGGATGTCAACAATTGTGATTTTGTTCATAACTTGCGATTTACCTTCTTTCATCAAGGTCCATGGTAGGGCAGGTGGGGACGCCAGTAATGATGCGTAATCCAAAAAAAAAAATAATAATAATTGTGATTTTGTTAAATAGGATAATAATGTTTATTACGTCGAATCAGATATATTGAGTTGAGTATAAATAAAGATAAAATTTATTATATACTTATTTTTGTGGAATTATATTCAATTCATCGTAAAAAAAAAAAACAAGTAATCACGTCGTTAAACTACGTGACGAGTTCGTGTCTATTGTGTCGTAACAAATTCCATATTCATCTCAGGGTCATAGATTGACTATAAAAATAGGAGTGTGCATGGTGCAATTTCATCCACTAAGCGAATACGAATTGCAATTCAACACGTGTATAATAGGACTCGCGCAGGACTAAAATTAAGGGTTTTTCTCTTTGTCGTAATACAATTCTTTTATGTTTCGAAAAGTTTTTCAAAACGACTTATAGAAACGCGTTCTCTTTCCAAATTTCGAAAACGAATATTGCAAAACATGGGTTTTTTTTCACACAAAACACAAAACAGTTTTTTTCATTTTGGGCGTTTTCCTTCTAAAAACACGAAAAACTATCAAAACGCCAAACATTGTACTGTAGCTTCAAAATTTTCACTAAAATTTTTGAAGCTTCAAAACTTCCAATAGCTTTTTTCTCCTTTCCTCTTCCACTCTTCCTTCTCTCCATCCCCTCAATCCACTCTTTTTCCCAAAAAAAAAAAAAAAAAAAACGAAGGAGATCTCGACCCTCTCTTCTCTGCCCCTGGTTTCGAAGAAACCACCACAAAGCCTTGAGTTTCAATTTCGCGATGCTGTTTTCAGCAGAAGTGTGAACGATGCTGCCGGCATGCAATATACATGCCGTTCGACTCTACCTCCTAATCTTTTTTTTTTTTTTTTTAATCCCGATTTTTAAGCTTTGTGGTGGTGTGTGACGGCGATTTTTGTTTGTGGTGGTGGTGGTGGTCCAAAATTGATGGAGGTGGTGGCTATGGCTATATTTGTTTCAATGGTCGGTACTTTTTTAAAAATTGATCGGGGTTTTGGTGGTGGTGGCAGCCGTTCATTGCTGTGGTGGTGACATTGAATTTGGTTGATGTGTGGTGGTGATCGTTGAATTGTGGTTGGTGGTGGTGATGTTGATTTCCAATTCATTGGTGGTGGTGGCAGTGGACTTGTAAAATGATATGTTGATTTTGTTCACTTGGCAGTGGTGGCAGCCGTTGATGGCGGTGGTGGTGGAGGTGTTGATTTTGGTGGTAGTGGCAGCCGTTCATTGCTGTGGTGGTGACGTTGAATTTGGTTGGTGGTGGTGATGTTGATTTTGGTTCACTTTGGCGGTGGTAGATGGTGTTTGTGGCGGTCTTGTGGTGGTATTGCGGTGGTTCTTGGATAAAATATTGTAAACAAATATTCTCAAAATTCTCGAAGTAAACGCGTTTTTCATTTTGATGTTTTGAGATATCGTTTTTCAGAATGACCAAAAGAACGCGTTTTCAACAATCTCAAAATGGACCCCCAAAACACAAAATACAAAACGAATTCAAAACTCAAAACACAAAACTGAAACACGAAGAGAACGCACCCTAATTTGTTTTTGTTTTGGCTAATACAATTCTTCTTATGTTTCGAATAGTGGCGGAGCCAGCTTATAGAAAATAGGGGGTTCAAATTTGAAAATATATAGGTGTGGGGGGCAACGGGGAGGAAACAGAAGCTCACTAATTGAGTCATTTACATTCTCTGCGGATAGTGCATCAGTGTAGACATTGTCAATAAGTTGAGAATTAACCTAAAATAAGTGGAAGAAATAAGATTAGCTTTTTTCGCAAGTTCATTTGCAATAAAAGAGAAATTACCATTCTTCAATCATTACAATTTAAACAAAAAAAAAAAAAAAAAAAAAAAATTGTCAAAAAAATGGGGGGACCCCCTGCCTCCGCCCCTGGTTTCGAAGAAATTGCAAAAATCTAGAGTTTCAATTTCATGATTTCTTTTTCAGCAGAAGTGTTAACATCATTCAATATACATATAAATTCACATATATTAATAATTTTTTTTTTTTTTTTTTTTTTTTTTTTTTTTTCCATTTTTAACGACGCATTCTTCCAAAAACACTATTTTGAAATACATTTCCCTCCAAAATAGTGTTCAAACAAGGGCTATATATTCTTTTCAACCTTCGACTTACTTTTTAAAAATTCATCGGGATTTTAAATAAGTCACCTACTATATATAATAATTTGTAAATTATGAGTGAAGGGTCGAGATCGAGATCATGTGTGGATTTGGCAGTAACAAAAATTCCAATAGATTGGTTGGTTTGGAAGACTCGTAAAATATATATAGTTGACTAGCCAGCATACATCACGCAGGTGGATGCAAAGTCACGAGAAATAGTGGGAATAGAATTTGATATTAGTGTTAATGACTAAGGATTCCTTTGTCAAATTGTATATTTTTAAGATTTAAAACGTTTAATCAATTAAACTTAAAACTTAAATTATTAATTAACTTGCCGATATATATCAGGATTCAATAAAATATATGATACACGCACAATTTTATAAATATATAAATGACTAGTGTCGGAGGACAGATTCAAACTATCGACACCATAATTTAAACAAATCTCCCTCGTCTCCACATAATCTACTGAAAAACTCCTCTATCGTTACAGTATTTCAGCATCGCTAAAAGAATCGCTAGCTATTGCTTTGATTGACATGAATACTGGAATTTTGTGTGATTTTTTTGATAATAATGCTATTTGTACATAAACAATTACATAATGATTTACATATAGATGATGTGTTAAAAAAAAAAAGAGTGAGATTTTTTTTTTATTTGATTGAAAAAATTATGATTCAATCATATCTTATCACATCATGTGTATTTAAACCACTACGTAAACTTATTATGTATAACCGATTTTCCGAATCCATCAATAATATTATGATAGCCATACATGTCCATTTTTGTCTCTTAACCCATGTTTTTTAAAAATGAATCAAATTCGATGAATCAAATTACTCTAATACAATATTAAAACTTATTTAAGTTCACACATAAATTATTCTCATTATTAAAATATTCTCTCTGACTAGGAAAAATATTATTCTTCGCTGGTTGCATTATGTATTTGCAATGAACTCAGACATTATAAAACTACAAAGTTTCTAGATGAATAGCTGTACCACGTGCCAAGGTCGAGGATGACCCTCTACAAGACACATTTTTTCATTTAATTATTTTTGTTTTCTTTCAATGTGTGGTCAAATTTGAACAGGACTCCTTCGGAAGATATTGAATTATCTGGGTATTTTCTGGATCAATAAAGCTACTGTGGCCACGTGGCGCATGTGGCGCTCTCTTATTGGCTGAGGATCTGTGGGACAGTACCACAACCCTTCCTGAATTGGTTCACAAGGAAGGAAAAAAAAATAGCATACCAGAGTTGAATGTAATCTCGTTGGAGATATGGCAAATCTTTGATATGTTTGAACGTAACACTTCAATTGAATAATCTAGAATTAATTAAAATGCTTAATTATTTAAGAAATAACATCAACCTCGTGACTCGATAAGTTCTTATGATTTATTATATATATAGCATAAAATAAATTTACATCTGTGTGATGGTTTGTCTAAAATAATACGAAAATCTAAATTGAATGTTATAAACACTTATTTTCAAATTATTTCAATAAACTAAGAAGTAAAATATACGCATTTTTCAACACGTTACGTTGTGTACGCACGCCGCCTAAATGGGCAATTACAATCTTAATTATGCTTCGATTGACTATAATATGAGGATTTTTAAGAGATTTTCAATTTATAAAGAGAATATTAATATAATTGAGAATATATTTTAATTAAGAGAGTAAAATTGTGTTATACATTTCAAAAATGTTCTCGATTTCGACTTGTCATTTCCTTTTTAGAAAAAATGTTTATTGATTTCTCATCGTCTTTCATTTAACATTTATACATTTTTTATATGTCAATGACTAATATATGAGATCTTCTATCATATTTGACCTAGAAAAAAAAATCGAATAGACGATGAAACTTTCAATCTAAGATGAAATTATTAATATTAATTAAGAAAATATAATTTCTTTAGTTGAAAGCTATGTTCAAGGAAATAGAAAAATGACAGCTTCAACTTGATATAAATCTTAATTTAAAATAAATTAGAGAAATAATTTCTTTATTTCGATTATAATCGTAGACCCAAATCAAGAAAAAAAAAAAGTGATTTAGAGAATAATATTAATCAAGGTTAACAAAATAAAATTTTTAAAGATGTCACAAGGTAATTCAGGAGAAAAGAATGTCACCATTTTCGTGTATGATGTTTTATACTTCAAAATTTTCAATTTCTGAACAGTTGTATTAAGTGAATAAAGCCTAGTGATCACTCAAAAACGTTTTAAAGTTTAGTAAGTCAAGTGTGATGGAAGTATGAGTTTGTGCCAAATGAAACATGATGAGTGATGGAGTACAACATATTACTTTTATTTGACCACTCGAAATCATTTTAAAAGTCCAATGATTAATGAACATGGTGAATGAGTGAGGAGGTTCAATATATTAAAATTCAGTGATCACTTAAAAATATTTTAAAGTTTAGTAAGTAGTAATTTACCAAGCATGATGGACGTATAAGTTCAGTGATTAATGAAATATTTAACTCACAATTCTCCCATATTTAAATATGATATTTCAGTTCCACTTTGTCTTTTAATTGCACTTTTTTTTTTTTTTTTTTTTTTGGAGTTCATTTGAATTTTATACTTAACTTGCTGTATCTTTGAAGTTAAAGTAAAGAAGGTAGTCGAGAATTGATGTCCACATAATCCCCTGGTTATCCAGGGGATTGTTCAAGTAGCACCACCCAGTTGAAATTTCTTTTAGCATCAGTTTTGGTCTTATAAACTCGAAAACATGTATGTATTTATTTTTCTAATTACAAGTTTGAACTCAATTATGATTAATTGTACCCACGAGTAATAATCACACTGAACATCCAATTCTTTAGAAATAATTATGGATACGTTTACAGGTGAAAAAATGCAAGATTACGCGTTGGTTTTCTTTTGCACCGTTAAATCCTTGATTTTGTTTACATTATTTTGATAGCCTCTTGGTAATTGCCTTGATTTTCAAAAAATCCTATGTCATAGTCTAATGCTGTCATGCCTCCTCAAATAAGGCTCCAGACCACTTCCACATGTTAGCTAATTAACAAGTCAATCAGGCCCACACTCTATATTATCATCTACTTGGCCGATGTAGGACCATGCCGAGGTGATGGATCACTTCATCAGACATGCCTTCGGGGCCAATCCTATGAGGTTCGAAGTTGAGGTACCAAGTCTGCAGCATGAAGATGTCTGAAGCGACTAGCCTCTTAACTGATAGAGAGTATCTTTTAGTGCCACTTCTTCCAAGAAATCTTTCGAATATAAGTAAATCTTATATGACCGCTTGATGTGACGTCTCCGTAGTAGACACCTATCCAAAGTTTACTTTTCAGAAAACATTAATTGCTGCATAAAATGCCCATCACAAGATAAGACCATGTGTATTCTAATCTAAAAGTCAATATTTTTTCTTTACTATTATAAAAACTCATACATTGTGCCATTTGAAGGTAATGTAACTTTAGGTTTTCAAAGCTATAACTTAGCTCTCAATATAATCATTTCATATCCTCCCAGATCCGACCACTTTATACTTATTGGCTCACGTTACACGCCCTTTCACTTATACATTGACTGATTTGATAGTCGGATTGCACGCTACCAGACATCCCGGACATTTTCTTTTGGAAGAAGTGAAATAAAAAGATCAAGAAAAGAGAAAGAATGGAAACTTACTTACAATTGGTGTTTTCTAAAGAAAATGTTTGTCAAAAATTGTTGATTGTTGTCGGAATCTTCGAATACTTCTTGCCAGAAACTAAAGTTTGCAAAACATATGTAATTTTAGTTTGCGAAAAAGTGAAAAATCTACGATGTGAAGAAATGAGCCCATTTTATAGATAGAAGTAATGAGCATCAATCGTTAGATCAGATCAACAACCATCCTAGCCATCTATTGATCAGTTCATCCACATATGTGAAACGAAATTCCAGACACGATTAGGGGATAAGATGAGGCGGTGTATCTCAAATACGCGTAAAGTTGCGTCACCTTCAGTTCGCCAAGTTGTACGCCATGAATATCAATAATAACCTATGAGATGTGTATTAAAAACAAGCGACGCCCCAGCTAGTCGTCTTGGAATTATACAATAGCTTTCAAATCATTAGCACTCGATTCGAAAATGTCTTATCAGTTCAGACATTAAGCTTCTGGTCCAACATTCGTTCTCATGCAAGGATCCTGTCTCTGCAATCATAGCTTTTCTCAAAGTTCTACCTTTCAGAGTCCCATTCTCAAGCAAAGACCTCGCCTATGCAACCACAACTTTTTCTCAAAATTTCTACCTTTCAAAGCCCTGTACTCAAGCAAGGATTTCGCCTCTACAACCACAACTTTTTAAAATACTTCTATCTTTCATAGCCTTGTCCACAAGTAAGGACTTTGCCTCTACAATCACAAAGCTTCTACCTTACAGAGTTTTGTCCTCAAGCAAGGACCTCATCTTTGCAACCATAGCCTTTTTCAAAGCTTCTATGTTTTAGAGCCTCGTCCTCAATCAAGGACCTTGTCTCTAGAACCATAAATTTTTTCAAAGCTTCTACATTTTAGAGCCTCTCCTTCAAGCAAGGATTTCACCTCTACAACCACAACTTTTCTCAAAAATTTTATCTTTCATAATCTCGTCCACAAGCAAGGACCTCGCCTCTACAATCACAAATTTCCTCAAAGCTTCTACCTTTCAGAACCTCGTCCTCAAGCACGCACCTCGCCTTTGCAATCACAACTTTTCTCAAAGTTTCTACCTTTCAAAGCCTCGTCTACAAGTAAAGAATTCGCTTCATAACCACAACTTTTCTCAAAGCTTCTATCTTTTAGAACCTCGTCCAAAAGCAAATTATCTTGCATTAATGCCATAAGGTATTTCAATTTACTTTTGCAATTCGAACTCCACGCAATATATAAATATTCATGCCTGGATTTGGGGGACTATTTGTGTTGTATCTTAATACATAACTGTAAGTCACATTGCCAAAGAACTGTAAGATGCTCCATGCCAATGCATCACTTTGACAACGAGTCCATTTTTACCATACACTAAGTCCATATATTATATGAATATTCACATATAGATTTGGGGACTATTGTTAAACATCTTATATTGAGGCTCCAAATCACTTCCACATGGCAGCCAATTAACAAGTCAACCATGCCCACACTCTACATCACCATCCACCTGGTTGATATGGGACCATGTTGAGGTGATGTATCATTCCATCTAATATGCCTTGGGAACTGACATTCCTAGGTTCAAAGCTGAGGTGCCACGTCTACCACATGAAGATGTCCGAAGCTGCTAGCCGCTTAACTGATAGAAATCATCTTCTAGTGTCGTTCCTTCCAAGAAAATCTTTCAAACAAATTTTATATGATTAATTGATGTGACATCTCTGTAGCAGATGCCTAAAGGTCAAATCCTAAGTCTACTTTTCAAAAAACATTAATTGCCACATTAAATACCCGTCGACCTATGATGGATGGATTGATACCTAAGAGGAGACACATCGATCACAAAATGAGGCCACGTCTTCTCTTCTAATGGTCAATATTTTTCCTCTACTAGTATAAACGCTCACATATTGTACTATTTTGAAGGCAATGCGACTTTGAATTCTCAAAGCTATAAGTTCGCTCTCAATATATTAACTTAATACCCTCCCGAATCTGACCTCTTTATGCTTAGTGGCTCACATCTCTAGCACATCCCACACCCTTCACTTATACATTGACTAACTTGATTATCAGAGTGCATGTAGCCGCCTCCCTCCACTTTGGAGAATGCCATGTACGACTTACGATCTGTCCAAGTGTACAGACTAAAGGTTTATGCAGACACAAGAAGATATGGGATTTGTTGGTCATGTTATCTTTACAAAAAACGAGATCAAAAAATGGAGTGAATTAACTTGCTAAGACCTATTGATTAGTTTATCAAAGAGAAGTTTGTTTCTCAACCCATGGCCTTCACTAAACTAAAAATTTCTTGATATTATTAGTTTCTTGTACACTTTTTTATATACCTTTGGGAAACATTTGTGGTGCAAATTTAAATGTGTGGGTGCTTGTAACTTGTAAGTTCTGAAGTTAGTATAAAACCATTAAATAATGTAGCAAAATTGGCATACATGGAATTATTCAGGAAGAAGTACTACTAAGAATGAAAAATAGAGGGACTCCAGAATAAGAAATGATATCTAAGATATGTTAACTTTTTGTTTCTGAAAATCTAGTTGAGTGCCTGTCATGGTATTTGGGCGAGGAATTATTACTATTCTTTCCATATATCGTAGATAAGCTTGATTACGTAATCATATTCATTGTGTTCTATTGATGAATCATAAGCTTATTTGCTTACGGTAATGTATCTCAAGGTAAAAAGAATATTTTTTTCTGATCCTAGTTTATGAATCTTGAACCTAGTATTTAACACAAGGTCAAATGATGGAAGAGTTAATTGATGGCACTATCAGTGATGCTTCTACAGTCTTATTGTGGAATGCAATATCCTGCTTTCATTATTTCATGCTGTTGAGTGTTGAGGAAAATTTGAGATCAGTTCCTTTATAAAACTAGCATATTGAACTTATAAAAGATTATTAGAAGATTCTCAAACTCGATACAATTATTTAGCTCTCTTTATTTGTCTGATATACAAAGAAAAATCTGTAATATAAGGTCAGAGGAAATTGGTGAAATAAAATGCTTTTAGAGTAAGAAGTTGAAAATGAAATAGTCTTTGAAACTTTCTTATATATCTTTTCTTCTGAAAATCCAAAAGTTTGGATAGTTCTCCTCCATTGCTGAGAGCTCCATTCCTCTGCCACCGCCGTTTCATTTCTTTTGCTACCCACCTCCTACCATCGGTCCTTCAGTTTTCTATGGATATAAGTTTCCAAAAACAGAAAGGAACTTCAAAATTTACGGCTTTACTAAAATCTTTGCTACTTGCATATGCATTTGCATTTTTTGTTCGATTATAATTTGTCATGTGGGCCTACATACATAATTAATTGTATATAATGTTATCTTAAAATTAAGTTCAAAATTAAAGAGATCTAATAAAGAATTAAAGTTGTGGACTTTCGGCATGTAAATAAAGTATGTGCCTAAATATATGTAGCAACCGGATCCATTATGGTTATATTTCATGATGAGAGAAATACTTATATATATAGGGTTATGATCCTCAATTCATATGTGACTTCTCATTCTTTGTGCCTCCCATCAACACTAGATTAATTAAGAGAAAGCATATTCAAGAGGAAGATGATGTGAACCCGACCAAGAACAAACTTGGGAACCCACGAACAAGATGAAACAAACCCAAAAAAGCTAGAAATCACGTCGCGCAAAGATCAACCCGATTCGTTGTTTCGACCCGTACCAAGATCCAAGATTCCACGCAAGAAATCCGACCCGTTGATTACCCGAAACAAGAACCGTGAAATGAGAATGTCACAAAAGGATTGCGAATCATTTTGATAAGTTCAGGTGTAGATCTTTAAACCACCAAAAAATTGGAAGAATAAATCTCTAAAAATAATTGAATTCTCTCAAATAATGTCAAAGTTGTTTTACCATCAAGAAATAAATCCTATTTATACTAAACTAAGGAAAATATGAAAAATACGAAATTTAGAGTCCAAAATTAATAAAATTTGTCAAAAATAATGAATGCAAGTCAAAAGGAAAGAAATCAAGCAAAAAACAGGTTCAACTGGATGACCCTTCTGGACTTCTAGTAGAGCACGTCCGGATGGACAGAGTTTTATACTCGACGTCCGGTAGGCGGTTTCGAGTCCGGTTGGGCCGAAATTTCACTCCGTTTTCGACTAACTTTATCACGTTGATCCAAATCTTTTTGACCTTCGCCCCAACATGAAATTTGGTTTTTGACGCGTCGTCTCCAACGTGTTGTGCCTCGAACTCGAACAACCAATTGTATGGTTTTTGTTGATTCCTTGAAGACCCGAACCCGGTTTAGATCTCTTTCGCTCATTCGCCAAACTTTCGAGAGTTTGTGATGCAACCCGGATCATATCAGAAGATCTAATACCCACAATCAAGAAACAAGGAGAATGAATTCAATAATCAAGACTATGGATCAAGAAGCAAAACCAAGAATCAAAAATTAAAAAATTAAAGGAGGTAAAATTCAAGATTAAAAATAAAGAAGTCAAACATAAAAAGATTGCAGTTCAAGCTTCAAGATCTAGTAATAATGAATTATTCCCAATAAATTAAGATATGTTCCGCATTAATTAATTTTTTGACGTCTCAAGTACTAGTCTCCCAGCGCTGCAGTACCTAGACAGGTGCCCTACACAATGCCACAGCGTTGCAACGCTAGTTCTATGTCTAGTAGATTTTTTTGGATTAAAACAAAAGAAAAATAAAAATAAAATAAAAGGAGACGATTAAATTTCAAATCTTGGTACTAAAGTTTTTTCGGATTACTAATTTTCTAAAATAGATTAGTTGAATCAACATATTATCAAAGTATTTTTCGTTGCCTAAATTAATTTATTTGGAATATTAGGATGTTTGTGTGTATATAATTCATACGGATATTCATCACCCAAAGAAGGTAAATATTTGACCCAATTATTGCACACATGTGGTGCTAAATATGTGACAATTGTAAAAAATTTCATTATGTGAACATTGAGTTGGTCCAAAAATAGACTTGATATTTGAGCGGATTTATTGTCACTATTTGATTACTACACCAAGAGTACCACTTATAAGTTAATATTTCTATCCAAAAACTAAATATCAATATTTTGTCCAGTCTCTCGTTATGAGACCCAGCATTATTTCAAATTATTGATTGTTCAATACAAATTTTTATGTGAACATGTTTTTAGGTTTAGCTTTCCTTTCGGTAAATTCATCCACTTCTACAATATCTGTCAACTAATCAATTCAATTCCTATGCTCATAGAACCAAAATTTAAGGACTAAAAAGAGAACGTTCATATCATTCTTGGTTACATGGATCTAGATCTTGCGTTAAGGATTGGACAATCCATTGCCCTTAATAGATAAGAGTTCCGTTGATAAAAAAAATGGAACTCTAATAAGTGGGATTGTTTAAACTGCATGAGTCTTATGATCATGAAGCTTAGAATTTAAATAACATCCAGGGGCGCTAAGATGACTACTACAAGAAGCTTCTCAAGGAAATTGAAAAAAAAAACACTTTGCAAAAGGACATAAGGTCGAAACTAGCTTTTAGCAATCTTAGTTTCACTAAAGTATAAGGGAGTACATCACGAAAATATTTCATATTTTTTCAAAACTAAAGACATTGAAGTTTTAGCTGTTTTATGACTTGCTTGTGCATTTGATTTAGACTTCTCCTTCCACACAATTCAGTCAATTTAAATCTTGTCAAAAGGGGAAGTGGACTCTTAATGAACTTATTCCATATTGTGTGAAAGACAGTGAAAGGCAAAAGCAAGATAAAATGGATATTACTTACTTGGCAAGTACGTCTAAGGACAAGCGAAATAATAAGAAAGCTGCATTCGAGTTGGTTCAAAAGAAACAACAAAAGCTTGAAAATGATAAATCATCTAGTTGTTACTTATGTGAAAATCTAGCACACATGAAGAGAGATTGTACTAAATAACCACGCATGGCGTGTAAAGTAAAATATAGTTCTCACTTTGATCTGTTATGAGGTTAATTTAGTTTCAATATCTAGACATACTTAGTAGATAAATTTCAGTGTCACTATTCAAATAAGCGTGTCTAAGTGGAGTTGCCTGAATAGCCTAAAGCCAATTGAAGCACACAAATATAAGGAGATTATGTGTCAATAGGACTCTGGACGTCTTAGAACAAATTCATACGAATATCTGTGGACTAATCCTTTCAACTTCTTGAAATGGTCAACAGTCAAATATTATGTTCATAGGTGATTATTCTCATTATGACTACATATATCTCATTCATAAGGAATCTCAATCACTAGGCATGTTCAAGACTTATAAGGTTGAAGTTGAAAACCAGTTCGATAAAAGAATAAAACAAGTCAGATCTGACCATGGTAGTAAATACTATGAAAGAGATGTAGGGTAAGGAGAACAATGTCCATGGTCTTTTGCTAAGTTCTTAGATGAATATGGAACTATCCTACAGTACACCTAAATCTCTATAGGTAAGAAGCACTAAAGACTGCAACTTAAATTCTCAATAAAGTTTCAAGTAAAGCAATTGTCAAAACCCCTTATGAGCTTTGAACGGGTAAGAAGTCAAATTTGAAACACTTACACATTTGGGGCTGTCCAGTTAAGGTGAAGCCTTATAGGCCATCGAAAAATAAACTGGACTCCAAAATTCTGCTAATTTATTGGATACTTTGAAAGTTCAAGGGGTTGCAAATTTTAAGATCATACTATCATGTCAATTTTCGAAACGAAAAATGTCCACTTTGAGGATGTAGAATGTCAATTTTCATGAGCACACTGCTCACAATAACTGTTGCATCTTTTGATGATATGTCAATTTAGTGTGAGTTTGTATTCGGATATTGTCTGTTATAGACACATAATTTTTATCAATGTATATTCAGTTTATTTTATAAATAAAGTATTCAATTCAGTTTTACTTTGATTAAAGCTTTAGGTTTGATCTCATTAAATAATAAGGTATGACCGATTGAAAATAGGCATGTTTAGATCACATTGCATGTAATTTTCATGCTACAAATTCATACTTTATTTATGTCTTTTGATTGTATTGATATACGTGATCATTGATGGATTTAATTATGATACTTGTACCGAAGTCCACTTTGATCCTATATTGATATAATCAATGGACAGGATTGTTTGGAGATTTTTTTAGTTATTATAGCAAAAGTTCTGACGTCATAAAGTTATACGTATTTATAAGATAACATATGTGGCCCAGTGGAAAGTTGTTGAGTTTTAATTTGTCATGTGAGCTTACATATGAAATTAATTATGTAAAACTATATTTAAGTTAAGTCCAAAATTAAAGTGGTCTAATAAATAACTAAAGTTATGGAGTTTGAACATCTAAATAAAGTATGTGTCTAGATGTGTAGAGACCGAACCCATTGAAGTTATATTTCATAATGGACGAAATATTTATGGACACATATAAGGTTTATAATCAACAATTCATATGTGACTTCTTATTTTTTTGTGCTTCCCATCAATATAAGATTAATTAAAAGAAAGTATATTAAAGAGAAAGATCTAATACCCACAATCAACAACCAAGAAAAAGAAATTTAAGAATTAAGGCTATGAATCAAAAAGCAACACAAAAAACAAGAATTAAAAAATCAAAGGAGGCAAAATTCATGATTAAAAAGAAAGAAGTCAAACATGAAAAAATTGCAGTTCAAATTTCAAGATTCATGCTGGAAACAAGGATCTAGCAATAATGAATTATTCTCAATGAATTAGGGTATATTTCATAATAATTAATTTTCTTTGGTGATATTATGTGAAAACCTTGATAATTTGATAAGTGTGGATTTACACACTTATTGGTTTATAATTATTGATGAAATTGAGTATATTCTATGCATAATTGTGTATTATTTGATTTTATAGGCAAAAATTCCGATCAGACGAAGAAACGAGCTAAAGAGGAGCAAAAGGACTAAAAGTGTACAATTTTGTGAAGTTAAGGACTGAAATGCACTTAACCAAAAGATGGAGGGCTTTGATTACAAATTAGTAAGGGCCTAAATGAAATGAAGTTCAAAATCTGAGGACTGAATTGCACTAAGTCAAAGATGAGGGAATAGAGTGCACAATGGTCAGAATGTTCAAGGACCTGAGCAGCAAAAATTGGATGAACCATGAGACCGCATAGGTTTTGCCTATGCGGCCGCTAAGTGGCCATCAGAAATCCCAATACCGTATTAAGCTCTTCTATGCGACCGCATATAAATAGCCTATGTGGTCGCATAGAAGAAATTTTCAGAGGCGGTTGAGTTTTTTTTTTTCTCGAAGTTTTAGCCAAAACTTTTGACCGTTTTAGATTTGTTTAATACCTAATACTTATCTATACCTAATATTATATATTATATCTATTATAATAGTTATTAGTGGAGATAACTTAGTGGGAAAGGAAGAAAATAGAGGATAAGAAGAGAATTTCATTCATTTGAGACTCAATCTTCATCTTTTCTCTCTCTCTCTCTCGTGAAAAAACCCTCTGGTTTTGATTTCTTTTTTTTTTAGTTTTGCTATGTTTTTAATTTGTTTTCTGAGGTTATTGTAGGGTTGAAGGTGGTGAACAAAGAGAGTTGATCAAAGAAGAATTTGGAAAAGAAATGAAAGAGTTCAAAGTTGTTCTACAAGGGTTGTATCTAGCCTTTTGAATTTCTTCCTTTAGTTTTCATGTTTGTATTGTAATGGAACAAAAATCTCTTTGTTACACTACTTTTATAATGAGCTAAATAGTTTTATGTTGGAATTTATGTATTAACTTAACCAAAAGTTTCATTAGTATGTTGTTTTGTATGACAAGATGCATGTGTTACCAAGTTTTAGATGTTTTAATTATTGTGTTTTATTGACTATCATGTACTTGATCAATATATGATATGGTTAAATGGTTGGTGCAATTATTGAGAAATTGTTGTACTAACTAGATCAAAATAATTAAAACCCTAGGTTTGTATAGTTTCGACTATACTCGTTTAGGTGTTATAGGGATATACATCTAACCTAGGTGACCCTTAGAGTATTCTCACAACAAATTAATGCGATTGGTTAAGTTATATCCACATAGAGATATAGTAGATAGGTTAATCAATTAGGGTTAATTTCACTCGGGAGAGGTTGTTAACTAAAATTGGAGAATCGGGTGTAATTTGATACTTTGGTAAAATTAGCATCTTTATTTTATCGATTTTAATACTAATGAAACTACGGTTAAGTTAAAGCATAAATTCCAATATTTTCCAAATCAAAAACCATTTTTCGTAATCTACTTTATCTTTTTAAAATTAAATCAAGTCTTTTGTTTTATTTTCTCGTTTTTAAAATCAATTTTTAAATGTGTGTGTCCATCGTTAATTTGAAGCACATAAACTTGTAATTGGATAAACACTTCTCGTGGGATTGACTCGGACTTCAAATAGTCCATTATACTACTTGATCCGTACGCTTACGGCATTCGTATTCGGCCCGATCAAATTTTTGGCGCTGCTGCCGGGGAGTGTTAAATTTGATTACTAGTTAATTATTTTTCACTTTAATGAACTTTTGAATTGTTATTTTATTTTACCCTTTAAATCCAAAAGTCACTTTGTTTTCGTTGTTGTCAAATTTTTAAATCGTTTACTGTTTATGAACCGATCGCGAAGTCTCAATCTTCTTCAATTTGATCCTGAAATCGGAGAGACTTTTCGTAGAAGGCTTAGGGAACAAAACGAGTTAAGAAGACAACAGCAACAAATTGAGCGTCAAGAAGGTTAGCTTGAACCTATAATTCGACATGAACCAGCGTCGCGGGACGGTATACTGCCTGGTTTTGATCACCAAGTAGGTAGGGTTCAAAATCCTGGTATAAATGAGGAAGACATGTTATTCAGGGATTACCTAAACCGACCCGTGGTTGAAAATCAAGGTGGTATTATTTACCCTTCTTATGGGCATCCGAACTTTCAACTTCGCCCGGATGTTATTAATCTATTCTTTAGTAACATATCATTTTATGGGAGATTAGATGAAAATCCACATAATCACATCGCACGGTTCATGGAAATGGTGAGTAATTTCACTTATAAGGGTGTGAATATGGAGGCGATTCGGATGAGGTTGTTTGTTCATACTCTAAAAGATAAGGCAAGAGAGTGGCTTGACACTCTGCCTCCAGGGAGTATCACGAGTTGGGTAGAGTTGATACAAAAATTCACAACTAAGTTTTTCCCACCCGCTCGTGTGGTCAAGCTTAAACAAAATATCACCACCTTCCATCAACATGATACATAACTTTTTCACGAGGCATGGGAGCGATTCAAAGATATGCTCAGAAAGTGCCCTAATCATGGGATTACTTTAGGAGAACAAGTCCAAATTTTCTATTTTGGATTGACTCAACCTTACCGGTCCAATGTGGATTCATCCTCAAATGGGTCACTCCTTAATAGAAGCATGCGAGCAGCATATGATTTACTAGAGGTCATGAGCAAGCAGAGTGCCATGTGGCCTGATAGAGGTGTACAAAGGGGAGTTGGTGGAGCTAGAGAGAGTGAAGCATACAATCTTATGTTATCAAAGATCGAGTCTCTAGCTCGAAAAATAGAAGGTCTTTCTACATCTCCATCCACATCTGGCTCTCGTTCAGCTCACATGATCCAATCCTCACCGGCCTGTGAAATGTGCGGAGCTAATCATGCGAGTTCAAGCTGTCCGTTAATAGCCAGTAGTTCGGGATCCACCGAGCAACTGGCATACACTCAAAACTTTCAACGTCCAGGGTATAATCCGTATGCTCAAACTTATAACCCTGGATGGCGTAATCACCCTAACTTCTCGTATGGGAACAACCAAAATGTGTTAAACCCTAAACCACAAGAGAATAAGGAGGGGTGGGAAGAGGCCATTGCCAAATTGGCAAATCAGCAATTATAGTATCAAGAACGCAATGATGCCTCGTTGAAAAATTTGGAGGGGCAAGTGGGCCAAATTGCGAAACTTCTCTCTGAAAGGCCACCAGGGGCGTTGCCTAGCAACACCGAAACAAACCCTAAAGAGAATGTTCAGGCAATTACTACTAGGAGTGGGCTTCAATTACCTGCACCTACAGTAGTACCCCCAAAAATCTAAACTGATAAAGTGTCAATCGAAGAAGAACAGGTAGTACAGGAACCTCAATCAGGTGTTGAGAAATCCAAGGATTATGACCAGGAGGCATCAACATCAAAGGCTCCACCAGTGGTTAAAGCGTATGTACCACCTATTCCCTTTCCACAAAGGCTTCAAAAGCATAAAATGGACGCTCAATTTGGTAAGTTTTTGGGGGTATTTAAGAAGCTACACATAAACATCCCGTTGGTTGATGCACTAGCTCAAATGCCGAACTATGTCAAATTCATGAAGAATATCCTTTCTAACAAAAGGAAATTGGAAGATCATGAGACGGTGATGTTAACGGAAGAATGTTGCGCTATCCTTCAGAACAAATTACCACCCAAAATCAAGGATCTAGGTAGTTTTACTATTCCATGTGCCATTGGTGATGTAGACATTAGTAAAGCCCTGTGTGATCTTGGAGCGAGCATTAATTTGATACCACTGCAAATTTTTAGAAAGTTGGGAATATGGGAAGTGAAGCCCACCATGATATCCTTACAATTGGTGGATCGGTCGATTACACATCCTCGGGGTATCACCGAGGATGTATTGATCAAAGTGGATAAGTTCATCTTCCCTGCGAACTTCATTGTTCTAGATATGGAGGAAGATGAAGATATCCCAATAATTTTGGGACGACCGTTTCTTGCCACTGGTCGGGCATTGATCGATGTACAAGAGGGAAAACTCATTTTGAGAGTACAAGATGAACAAGTCACGTTCAATATTTTGAAAACCCTCAAGTACCCTTCTCAACCTAATACTTGTCTTCGGGTTGATGTTGTTGATCAATTGATTGCTGGATCACTTTACGGGCGCTCTGAGGATCCTCTTGAGACATGCCTAGTGCGTTCTTCACATATCGATGATGAAGACCTAAAAATTGCATACATGGCATATTATTTGAACACTACACCTTCTAGAAGGACACCATATTTTTAGGAGTTACAAAAGACTTCTTCACCATCGCTTCCATCCTGTCAAAAGGCCCCCACACTTGAATTTAAGGCTCTTCCTCCTCACTTGAGATATGTTTATTTGGAAGAATCATCTACACTCCCAATTATTATTTCTAATTCCTTGAGTGAGGTAGAAACAGAGTAAATTACTTCGGGTACTGAGGGAACACAAAGAAGCTATAGAATGGACAATTGCAGATATTCAGGGAATCAGCCCATCTGTATGCATGCATAAAATACTGATGGAGAATGACTATAAACCATCAGTTGAGCATCAGAGGCGATTAAACCCGAATATGAAAGAGGTGGTGAGAGCGGAAGTCGTGAAATGGTTTGATGCATGCATAATCTATCTAATTTCTGATAGTCCATGGGTAAGCCCTGTACAAGTCGTACCAAAGAAAGGTGGTATCACGGTGGTGGAAAATGAAAACAATGAACTCATACCTACGAGACCTGTGACAGGTTGGAGAGTGTGCATAGATTATCGTAAACTCAATAATGCGACTAGAAATGATAACTTTCCTCTTCCTTTCGTCAATCAGATGGTTGAGCGATTGGCGGGGTATTCGCACTATTGCTTTCTAGATGGGTATTCGGGCTATCATCAAATTCCAATAGCCCCTGAGGATCAAGAAAATACTACCTTTACATGCCCATATGAAACTTTCGCATATAGAATAATGCCCTTTGGCCTTTGCAATGCACCGGCTACTTTCCAACGATGTATGATGGCTATATTCTCCGATATGGTCGAACACTGCATCGAGATCTTTATGGATGATTTCTCAGTATTTGGGAGTTCATTTGATGGATGTTTGAAAAATCTCGATAAGGTACTGAAAAGATGTAAAGAGACCAACTTGTTCCTGAATTGGGAGAAATGTCATTTCATGGTCCAAGAATGCATAATTCTTGGTCATCGTATTTCGCTAGCAGGTATTGATGTTGATAAAGCAAAAATTCAAGTGATTGAAAAATTGCCGCCACCAACCACCGTGAGAGGAATTAGGAGTTTCTTGGGACATGCTGGATTTTACAGGAGGTTTATTAAAGATTTTTCCAAAATTTCGAAACCTCTTTACTCCCTACTTGAAAAGAACATTGTCTTTAATTTCTCCAAAGAATGTTTGGACGCTTTCAACATAATTAAGGAGAAACTTGTTACGACTCCTATCGTCGTAGCTCCAGATTGGAACCTTCCATTCGAGCTAATGTGCGATGCTAGTGACTATGCCGTAGGTGCAGTCTTAGGACAACGAAGAAATAAAATCCTGCATGTGATCTATTACGCAAGTAGAACTTTGACAGATTCACAATTGAACTACGCTACTACTGAGAAATAAATGCTCGTAGTAGTATTTGCATTTGATAAATTTCGGTCATACCTCATTGGATCAAAAGTCATCGTCTATACTAACCACTCGGCTATCATATACTTGTTGGCAAAGAAAGATGCCAAGTCAAGATTGATTCGGTGGGTTCTCCTTTTGCAAGAATTTGATTTAGAAATTCGCGATAAAAAGGGAACCGAAAATCGATCATTTGTCGCGACTTAAATAGGTCGAGGATATGGTAGAAGGGGAAATCAATGAGGTATTTCCCGACGAGCAATTAATGCAAATTGTGCATCTGTTACATGTCACTCATACACCATGGTATGCAGACCATGTGAATTTTCTTGTAAGTGGCATTATCCCCACAGATCTTTCGTATCAACAAAGGAAGCTGTTCTTCTCTGATATCAAATATTATTTTTGGGAAGATCCTTTGTTATTTAAGCGGGGATCGGATCAAATTATCCGGAGATGTGTTCCGGAAGAGGAGATGGAACAAATACTTGACCGATGTCACTCGTCCCCATATGATGGTCACTTTGGTGCCGCCAAAATCGCATCAAAAGTATTGCAAGCGGAATTTTATTGGCCCACATTATTCAAAGATGCCTACACTGTTGTCTCCAAATGCGATAAATGCCAACGTACTGGCAACATCTCTAATCGCAATGAAATGCCATTGAACTCTATTTTGGAGGTAGAGATTTTTGATGTGTGGGGGTATTGACTTTATGGGGCATTTCCTGTCATCATATTCCAATCAATACATTTTGGTGGCGGTTGATTATGTATCAAAGTGGGTTGAAGCGGCAGCTCTACCTACTAATGACGCTAGGGTGGTGGTAAATTTCTTGAAGAAAAATATTTTTTCTTGTTATGGCACACCCAGAGCTATCATTAGTGATGGTGGTTCACATTTCTGTAACCGTCTCTTCGCCTCATTCATGGCCAAGTATGGGGGAAACATCGTGTGGCCACTCCATATCATTCACAAACTAGTGGCCAAGTAGAAATTTCAAATAGGGAGTTGAAAAGAATTCTCGAGCTGACGGTTAATGCCTCGAGAAAAGATTGGTCTAGGAAACTAGACGATGCATTATTGGCATACCGTACTGCATTTAAAACACCAATTGGTATGTCCCCATATCGACTCCTATTTGGAAAAGCTTGTCATCTCCCACTAGAACTAGAACATCGAGCTTATTGGGCAATTAAAGCTTTAAATTTCGATATGAAATTAGCTGGTGAAAGAAGATTGCTCCAATTAAATGAGCTTGATGAACTCCGCCTTGATTCATATGAGAGTGCCAGAATCTATAAAGAGAAGACGAAGAGATGGCATGATCAACATATTCTAAAGCGGGAGTTCAGTGTTGGGCAACAAGTTCTACTTTATAATTTTAGACTCCGGTTGTTTCCCGGAAAGCTTCGCTCTAGATGGTCGGGTCCATACACCATCGTTAAAATTCTTTCAAACAGAGCGATCGAGTTTCATCATGAAGGGAATGAGAACTTCACAGTCAATGGGCAAAGACTAAAACCATATCTGGGAGGTGACTTTTTGAAAGAAGAGTCCTCCGTTCCTTTTGCTAAAACGGAGTAAAGATGCCCTATAGTCAAGCTAATGACTATAACCAAGCGCTTGTTGGGAGGCAACCCAACTTTCTTACTTTTTAACTTTTTGTTATTATATGTGTTTCATGCCTTTAATTATTATATTGTTGAACTAATATAACTATTTTTTGTAGGGAATTGTCGATATCCCAGCCACTTCTGAATGTTTCAGGTTCTGGACCAAGTCTTTGATTCAGTCACTCACCTCCATCACAAGTCCAATATAAGCATGGGTACACTTCACAGATACAACTCAGGGAAGTTTGGTTATCCCTACCCTCTTTATCTTGTTTTCTTTCACATTGAAGATAATGTGAGTTTTAAGTTTGGGGGTGTTTGTGTGTTTGTGCGTGAACTGGTGATTGTGTGTTGATATATTAGATGGCCTTGTCGGCATAGGAATGTGTGAGTTTGAAATTGTTATGGATTCATAAACTATGCATGCGTGCAAACCAAATATGCTATTTGGGCTAAAATTTTTCAAAAATTGCTTGTCCATGTGAGATTTTGATTTTCAATGAGCAAAATAGTCATGTTTCAGTGTCATCTAGATGTGAAAATGATTGAGACATTAATTTTCTCTGTCACTCTATCTAACTGTGTATGTAAACCAAGTATTTATTAGTTGAGTAGTTTCATTGAAAATGTAGTAACTGGACGGTGTAGACACAAAATCTGGTGAGACTTTGAGCCTACAGACTGACACATTTATTACAGTCTCATTACTTCTTCATGTGTGACATTCTTCCATGATTGTGCTTCTCTAAAACTTGCATTGATTTTTTTCAAAACCACATTGACACATGCATGCATGAATATGATTAAGGCCATTTTTTTTTATAACCATGTTAGCAAATAGCCTACCCTGAATTAATTTTTCCTTTGATAAACCCCTTTGTGACTTGTTGACATTTTATTTGATTTACCTACATTACAAGCTTATAACTAGAAAAACAATATCTTTATCCAGCCTTTAAAGCTAGTGTAGTGTTGTTGATTATATTGAATGTTGGGTGAGCGAGAAAAATAAGTTTGGGGGTATCAATATTGAAGGTGGTGCTATAGTTGGTGTGAATAGTTTTATGTTGAAAAAAAAATTTGGACAGGAGAAAAAATGTGTGGAGGAGACTAATTTGTATGTCTATGAATGATTCCTCCTGATATTCAAAAGAAAAATGGTGATTGTACTAAATTGATGCTAAGTGAGAAGTCTTTGTTTGGAGGGATAGGATTGTGTACAGATCTTATCTATGTTAAGCTGAGTTGAATGCTTTTACTCCACTGATTGATATTTGAGGCTTTTTAGTCACTTATCTAAATATTTTCCACACCTTAACCTAAAGCCACATTTTAATTCTGGAAAGACCTTATGATTTGTGTTGTACATGTGATCTAAGTGGTGGCGAACGAGAAAATATGCAAGCTTATGGTAGAACTCTTTCATTGGAATGATATTGAGCAAAACAGTTACCCAATTTTAAAACACATGAGAGTCGAGTGTTTATATCATTCTGTGAGGTTTTACATGTTTAGTTACTCTATCGTCATTTGAAATACTTGCTAGTTGACCTGTGTGAACTTAAAAGAAAAGAGTGATTGAGAACAACCTATAAATATATACTAGGGTGTGAGAAAGCAACATATATTTGGAGGTGTGAATCTCACGAGCGGGAAATGATATAGTTGACCATTAAGGGTCGGGATTGAGCTAATCTGATTCCTTTTCTGTCTTGATGATTGTTTCCTATTTTAGATGCTAATTGAAAGTGACTATGCACATACACTGATCGAACATTGGACAAAGTAAACTTATTTTAGTTAGCATTATTTGATGTATGGTTGTGAATTGATAGACAATTTTAAAACTCTTTTATATATCTGACAAGTCATCTCATATGTTGATCATTTTCACATTTGCATGATTGTGTGTTAGAAGTTAATCTTGCTCGAGACGAGCAAAAGCTCAAGTTTGGGGGTGTGATAAGTGTGCATTTACACACTTATTGGTTTATAATTATTGATGAAATTTAGCATATTCTATGCATAATTGTGTATTATTTGATTTTATAGGCAAAAACCTCGATCAGACGAAGAAACGAGCTAAAGAGGAGCAAAAGGACTAAAAGTGTACAATTTTGTGAAGTTAAGGACTGAAATGCACTTGACCAAAAGATGGAGGGCTTTGACTGCAAATTAGTAAGGGCCTAAATAAAATGAAGTTCAAAATCTGAGGACTGAATTGTACTAAGTCAAAGATGAGGGATCAGAGTACACAATGGTCAGAATGTTCAAGGACCTGAGCAGCAAAAATTGGATGAACCATGCGATCGCATAGATTTTGCCTATGCTGCCGCGAAGTGACCACTAGAAATTTCAGTACTGTATTAAGCTCTTCTATGCGACCGCATAGAAATAGCCTATGCGGTCGCATAGAAGAAATTTTCAGAGGCAGTTGAGTTTTGTTTTTTCTCGAAAATTTAGCCAAAACTTTTGATCGTTTTAGATTTGTTTAATACCTAATACTTATCTATACCTAATATTATATATTATATCTATTATAAAACTATTATAATAGTTATTAGTGGAGATAACTTAGTGGGAAAGGAAGGAAATAGAGGATAAGAAGAGAATTTCATTCATTTGAGACTCAATCTTCATCTTTTCTCTCTCTCTCTCTCTCGTGAAAAAACTCTCTGGTTTTGATTTCTTTTTTTTTAGTTTTGCTTTGTTTTTAATTTGTTTTCTTAGGTTATTGAAGGGTTGAAGGTGGTGAACAAAGAAAGTTTGATCAAAGAAGAATTTGGAAAAGAAATGGAAGAGTTCAAAGTTGTTCTACATGGGTTGTATCTAGCCTTTTGAATTTCTTCCTTTATTTTCCATGTTTGTATTGTAATGGAACAAAAATTTCTTTGTTACACTACTTTTATAATGAGCTAAATAGTTTTATGTTGGAATTTATGTATTAACTTAACCAAAAATTTCATTAATATGTTGTTTTGTATGACAAAATGCATGTGTTACCAACTTTTAAATGTTTTAATTATTGTATTTTATTGACTATCATGTACTTGATCAATATATGATATGGTTAAATGGTTGGTGCAATTATTGAGAAATTGTTGTACTAACTAGATCAAAATAATTAAAACCCTAGGTTTGTATAGTTTCGACTATACTCGTTTAGGTATTATAGGGATATACATCTATCCTAGGTGACTCTTAGAGTATTCTCACAACAATTTAATGCGATTGGTTAAGTTGTATCCACATAGAGATATAGTGGATAGGTTAATTAATTAGGGTTAATTTCACTCGGGAGAAGTTGTTAACTAAAATTGAAGAATCGGGACTAATATGATACTTTGATAAAACTAGCATCTTTATTTTATCAATTTTAATATTTATGAAACTACGGTTAAGTGAAAGCATAAATTCCAACATTTTCCAAATCAAAAACCCTTTTTCGTAATTTACTTTATATTTTTAAAATTAAATCAAGTCTTTTATTTTATTTTTTCATTTTTAAAATCAATTTTTAAATGTGTGTGTCCATCGTTAATTTGAAGCACATAAACTTGTAATTGGATAAACAATTTTCGTGGGATCGACTCGAACTTCAAATAGTCCATTATACTATTTAATTCGTACGCTTACGACATACGTATTCGACCCGGTCATAATTCATAAAGTTTTATAAAATTTAAGTTCCACTGCTTCTAAAAATTGCAGCCCCATATTCTGAGCTATAAAGTAAAATCAATGTATGATCTAACATTAAAAGGCGAGAAGCCCAACTGTCCAACCCTTTAATGTCAGACAAATTCCTCTTGCACACTCACACTGCATTAGCCTTCAACGACTGTAATCCCAAAAATCTGTTTTGGATCTCTCACTCTCTCACACTGGCAAAAAGAAGATGACGGGTAGATTGGAGCGTGGATCTGGTATGTTAGAAGGAAGACAAACCCAGAAACATGTTTCTTCTTGCATGCATTTGCGATGTAACAACCCATTTTAGCGAATTAATTTGATGTGCTTCGGTTAAATACTCTGCAATTTTGCAGTCAGATGTGACAACTTGCCCCTAATTAGTGTTCACAAGGATTATTTTATTTTGCCCTCATGCTTGACCTCATGCTTGAGGAGTGGTGAGATCGAGGTCAGGTATGAAGTCAAGCATGAGGGCGAGGTAGCATGATTGGTATTCACAATAGTATTAAGAGAGTTGACGTCCCACCATATGAATCCACATATGCTCTCGTTAGTCATTCCGGACAGGTTCTGGTAAACTACCTGGGAATAAGTAATGCTATTTCCTTTTGTCTTGGTTTTTGAACCAAAAGTTATCGTAGAAGGTGGGAAGTGAAAAAGGCCATCGGGGAGTGGTGGCTTAAAGTGTGATCTGAAGAAGACATGACAGTAAAATGAGGGGAGAAGTGATGGGTGGGGCGTGGGGAACGAAAATAGGAGAGATAGGAAAGGATTGAGGGATGCCACCGGCAAAGGGACAAGGTGAAAAGAAAGAAGATGGGCTATGACCATTTATACAATAAATTTTGAGAAGTTGCCATATTTCAATTTGGAATTAAAGATTGGCCATTTTGCAAAATTCTCCTTTAGATAATTTGGCTACACGTACTTCTCAAGAGAGCCTAGTCCATGGAGCACATAATCATTAACATTAACTCAGGGTTTCTGAGCCGAGTTCTCCTTGGAGCGGGAAAGATTTACTGAGAAAGCTAAATTTTCGTATAGAACTGATCTCATGTCCATAGTGAGCAGGAGATATTTTGTCTACCAATGAGGTGACAAGATGCCAGTTCTATATATTTATTTTTACATGGGTTTGGAAGATTTTCGTTTGTCTTCAATAAGATGGACTATTCTGAAAAGTGTCACAAACAAAAACAGGACATTGCTCCCAAAATATGTTGTGAGAGAGAGAGAGAGAGAGAGAGAGAGAGCAAGTTTCAGTTTCTTCCAATCAGATTCAACTTTTGTTACATGCAACCACTGACGGAAATGGCTAGACATCCACAAAAGAATGACCTATTTTAGAATCAAGGAATGAAGCAAAGTCTGTTTCTTTGAACAACATCAATACTGTGCTAACACACAACATACAATACTATAGGCCAATTCGCCACCAAAAAAATTCACAAAAAGCTTCAAGAAATAGAAAAAAAAAAAATGACACACAGCTACTGTGACTTGACGAAAATTTCCTTCACTAGAGTCGACTTTGGACAAGAAATATACACATCGGGAACCACAGAGAGGTGCAAAATCAAACATCTTTGACATATCACAAAGCTGAAATCTCCCACGGTTCGTCCAATCTTTCCTCTAATAACTCGGGTGAAATCATCCAGCAACCGCACAAATTCATAAGTTGCTAATGAACAACCGTAGTTACAAAATTCCAAGGCCAACAAACTTTTACATGTTATATTCATTTCTACCAGCTACAACTTCTGTGACTGCCACTTATGCCTTACCCTGCATTACAGTACATGCATGTCAAATAATGAAGTACAAGGTTTAAACTTCATAAGAAACATAGTTGTGAAGAATATACAGATTAATAGTTATGTTGATGCACAAGGAATTCTAGTATTGAACAGGCATATAAAGGAAAAAGAAAGTCTCCAAGATAGTCGATTCCTCTATCCCAATATTCAATGGGTAATCAATACATCTGAGGTTTTAAGTGATATAATCACATCGAATAAAAATGAAAACATAGACCAATTTATAAGGTCTTGGACTACTCTTCTTAATAATGTGGACCTTTTAAGATGGACCATAAATCTTAGTATGGTATCAGAGCTCATTAAACTCCAACGAGCGATTTGATCCGATTAAGACTCAAAAAAATGACCATACGGATTTCAAAACTAATCTGCTCAAACGAGCCAACATCTTACGGAGGCATGTTAAGGGATATAATCTCACATTGAATAGAGATGAAAACATAAACCAATTTATAAGATTTTGGACTACTACTCTTAACAAGGTTGACCCCCAAGTCTTAACATGAGGTTGGTTATGTGGATTCTTTTTCGCCACTGCATTCGATTCCTCACTTGATTGACTAGAAAATCCAACACTACTTTATCCTTAGCATCCACCATTGATCAGAATCCATACAGGACTCTTAAGACAAAAAAATTTCCCCATCTTTTACTATGCATCATTTTAGTAAATGGCTTCTAGATTTTGAAGACTTAATTCTCACATGTTCAGATTAGTTTTGTGCAAAGTCATACAAGCAGCACCAAGGTTTTGAACTGAAAACAAGAAGAGCAATGTTCAAACCAGTAAAATCCTTTTTGTGAGATAATAGTTAAAACCATGATATAAAAAAACCCTCTGATGCTCGGACTCTTTGAAATAGTAGGAGTACCCGTGTCGGATACGACACGACATGGGTATGGGTATGAGATATGTGTCGGATCCTCCAAATTTCAATCGGACACTTCGTCGTTTTTGCTTCTTCTTCTTTCTTTTTTTTCCCCCATTTTTTTTCCCTTTACTTCTTTCCCATTTCCGCTCTCTATAAACATAGCGTTGCCGCCGAGAGGGTAGAGAAAGGCGGCGACTCTAAGTTTTCCCTTCTTTTTCTTCTTCTTTCATTTTTCTTTCTATTTTCTTCTTTTTTTTCCTTCTTTTCCCCTATGTATCGATAGTTTAAGGTTTTGTTTGTATAAAATAAAAATGAGTTCCACTAAACTCAAATTGCAATCTAGTCCCTCATTTTCTATTTTATATAACATTTAGTAATTCTCATAATTAAATACTAAGCTCCAAAATTCTATTTTATTCGTCTTAACCCTTCATTCAATACTAATTTCATTCTTTGTGAATAATTGATTTTGGTATATTCAAAATGACATCTTGAATTAGTAAAAAATTGAAGTTTGAAAGGTGTACCCAAGTACCCGTGTCCAAAATTTGGACTCTTTTTAGCCATGTCCCCATATCCTATAGTTTAGAAAATAAAAGATCCTACACTTAAATATGTACCCGTACCCGAGTCCGAGCATCATAGAAAAAACCTATAATTTTCCAACAGTGGAATGCAGTAGACTCGAGAGATCTTCCATACATCGAAATTATTGATTCATCTCGTAATACGAATTTTACCTGTACTTATTTCCGTGAACATCCCTGTGCCATGTATTGGGGCTGAAATTGGTCAGAAAAGAATGTACAGGTTGGAGATATATAAGCTAGCGACCGTTTCTGTACATAACATCTGGAAGAGACTGGGGACGAGGCCTTCCCCTTACGATCGTTTCATCACTGTGTCTAATCAATTCTGAGAGTCTCCATGGTTTTTGCCATTTCCATTTGAACTGTAACAGCCACTGATGATGGCTCCTCTTCCATCTCCACAGTTTCCCACCATGTCCAACAATTGCTAATTTCTTCATTGACAACTGTCCAATAGGCATCATCTGCACACACCAGAAATACTTTTAGTAAGCCAAGCAGGGCAGCATAAAGCAAAATTCAAAATATTATGTTAGAGATAGAGCCCTAATCCAACAATAATAAGCAATGTGAAATCACACACACACACACACAAAAAGAGCAAATACACAGATCTATAGTGGTTCACTCTCAATGTGAGAGCTACGTCAATTCGCAGCCACAGATTTTTTGATTTTTTGCTATAATAAAGTATGATATTACAATGTTTATCCCACACACCTCTCTCTTCTAACTAAAAGAATAAGAAGCCTTCGGCCTCCACGTTCCTATTTTTAACATAGGAAACTAGGGTGACTTAATACAAACATATGAATGCTCAATATAGGTTTATTCGTGGTCGAGGGAGCAAGTGAACAGTGTAAATAGCCTTGTGTCATGGATCTGGTGGAACTTATGGGGGGTTTGAATCCCATATCAGAAGTATGGCTTCCTTTGTGTGATTTATATAAGGTTGGGCTCTCCAACTTCAACGGTTGGCTTTTGAGGTATGACTTTCCCAAGTTCTATGATATTGGTATCAGAACAGACATCACGTCTCAAAACCTTGGTTGATGTATGGGCGAGGGGTCGAAAGCGTGGTGGTTTGTCATGGTTCCTGTAGAACTTATGGGGATTTGAATCCCACATCGGAAGTATGGGCTTTCTCTGTGTGGTTTATATAGACTTGAACTCTTCAACTTTAACGGTTAGCTTTTGAAGTATGACTCTCCTAAGTTCTATATCAATAATGTCATAGAATTGGAGTAGCCATACCTTAAAAACTACCTGTTGAAGTTGGAGAACCTAAGTCTATATAAACCACACACCGAAAGCCTATACTTTCAATGTGGGATTCAAGTCTCATACCTTGCATTGAGAATCATAACAATTCACCATGCTCCGCGATTTCGGCACCCACGTCGAACTGGTTTTACTCTAGCCCATAACTAGTCTCGGATGAACACTTTAATATCGATGTCACCATTTGTGCCGCTTGATTGCAATCGAGAGACATAGTGTCCGCTCTTATATCATTGATCTTGAGAGAGCCATACCACAAAAGCTAACAGTTGAAGTTGGAGAATCCAAGTCAATATAAACTACACACTGAAAGCCCATACTTTCAATGTGGGATTCAAGTCCCATACCTTGCAATGAAAATCATAATAGCTCCACACAGTCCAACAAATAAGGAGCAGGAAATCAACCTTTCGTGTTTGATCCATGAAGGATGCTGACTCTCTGACTGAACCATTAGCAATTCCTTCAGTATATTTGAGTTGTTTCTGAGCTGGCACAGGAATTGGCGACAAAGGGCTGCCCATGTCATCAGCTACATGTTTGTGAGCGTTTCCCTGCAACAGCAGATCAGTGAAGTTATGGGTATCAAGAAACAAAAGAAAAAAGAAAGGAAACGACCGATAAATATAAGCAAAAGCAATTCATACTGGAGGTGTTGATGCTAATGCAATGGCTACAGCTTGCTCTCTCAATTTTAGCTCCTTCTCAACTTCCTTCCTTCTGACTTCACTCTGTCGCAATAAACTTACAAGTTCCTTCAGTTGCTCTTTCATCTCTTTGATTTCAATTTCCTTTCCCCACAGTTGACACCTGTTAATATCATGAAATTGATAAATACCTTACTCTGATCAGGAAGCAAATACAGTTTCATACAAATTGTTAAAATCCAGATTCAGTTTAATATTTCTGTCCAAATTCTGAGGCATGTCCCCATTGATTTTATTCCCAATGAACATATTTCATTCCTTGATATCTGTGCTTCAACATAATATAAGATATTCTCATGAATATTAGTAGAGATATTATTTAATTTAGTTTTCAAGTTTGATACTTATTTTGGGAAACATAATTGTGGTTTGGTTTAATAGATTTTATTATATATTTCCTACTTGGAACAGGATCTTTCAAACCCCATATAAAGAGGCTTATGCATTGTAATAGACTTTGATAATGAAATAAAGATATTTTCTCTCTTAAATTCTATTTCCGTCTGTCTAATCCTTCTCTCCTTTCTATCTCCCCTTCTTCTCTTTTCCCCCTCCTTTCTCTTCGCTCCCCTTTCCCCTTATCCTATAATTGTTTGATTACATCCTACGTCAGATATATTGTTACTTTTTTTTTTTTTTATCTCCCTCGTATTAGAGAAAGTGCCTGCACATGTAAATTCAGTATTCCTTCTCAACCCCATGTTTCCTATTCTAATTAAGTTTCAAAGTATAATTTACATCAATCAGATTATAAATGAGTAAAATGAAATTGTGACTTCTCGAATAATTTTGTACAACACGAATGGGAAGCTGCAAGGAATATATTTAATATAATAATTATTCAATCGAGAAAAAGGAAAATATTTCTTAGTGTAGATATGATGAAAGAGGCTATCACTAGGAAATGCATTTGATTGTAAAAGTACCTTGCATCCCCGAGAAAATTGAACATATATTGGAGCAAGTTTTTTGCATCCCCCATAGAACGCAGCTGATTCCAGCGCCCACGACTATTGAAAGTACGATCCCGCTCTTCTGCCTCCGAAAGCTGTGAAGCCATTGCCACAAGTGAATTTGACGAAATACTTAGCATGTTTTCAAGAGAAACAATTCTTGCCATTCTTGCATTCGGGGACATTGAAGATGCCCTGGACAGTTAAAAGTTGAAAATAAATATTTTGTCAATTCAAAATTAAATGTAACAAATTTATGCTTTCGATAATAAAGTTCCAAACAACAGTATGGTATCTGAAGAACCAAGATATTTGTAATAAAATAAGCTTTACCTGGAATAACCATTTTTACCCCGAGGAGGGCTAACACCCTTTGAGGCAAATTCATCAACTTGTCGCAAAACAGCTAATTCTTCTGCCAACGCAGCTCGTCTGTAGGAAGAAACAAAGACTTTAAATCAATAATGCACGAGTGACAACATATACTAATAAGAGTTGACTACTTACACTTGACTCTGCTTCTCATACTCAAAACGAACTTCATGAACATTCACCATGACTTCTAGCTCATGATCCAGCCAACGTTGCAAGGATTTCTCGTTGCTCTGAAAATATAGCTAGTTTTAACTTGGACTGATCAAAATAGGTGGGAAAAATTAACATTACGGGAGGATAAGAAAGGAATTTGACCTGTCCATTCAATCCATTTCCGTTGCTTGTCACTGGAGAACAATGTACTATCAGTATTAAAAATTAATGAAGGTATAACAATTTCCTTTCAAGGTAACTTCAACCATATGAAAAACAGTACTTCCACACAACTCATATCAAAACTATAAAATTGTCGAACGCCAACTTGAAGTATCTGATAGTTAAGTTAGTATAGAAGATAAATGAAGAAGAAATGGAATCACATAACTGATCACGTGTAACGAATCAAGAAAAAAATGAGCACCTGAATTGTCACGAGGTGAATATTTACGCGCTTCTAGCAACTCTTTCAGCCGCTTGGTAGCCATTGCAGCCTCTTCTGTCTTTCTCTGAAGAACCTGAAATAAAATTGATTCAACGAACAATGCCAATGAGTATTCAGTAAATAGATTTCTGAAGATTCTTGCTGGTAAAGCATTATATTCTATCACTAAAGAGTGAGAAATTAATCCAAGGGAGAAAATAAGATTGTGAAGGCAAAATTTAACAAGGAGGATATAGCATAGCAAAGCCAAATCTAGAATACATATGTTGAAGATCTCTGTAGCATGAATATTTCAACTAGGATAGCGTGTCCGTGTCAGACATGTGTCGGTACCAATACTCCTAGGATACTCTACCGTAAATATTTTTCTTTTTTTCTTAAAAATATTATATATTTTTAACTCAAAACTAGTAGTAAATAACAAATAGGTACTCATATTTAAAAGATTTCAATAAAAAAATTAATAATTAATATAAAACTAAATTTATATTATATAAATAAAGAATTTAATCAACGTGTCCACGACGTGTCGTGTCAATACCTTTTGAAAAATCGCGTGTTCGTGTTCGTGTCCGTGCATCATAGTTGAAGATTCATCAACTTTGACGTTAAATATTAAGATCTTCAATGGATGAGAAGACAAAAGACAGACATATCAAACACAGAATTCCTTTTAGTATCCCATAATATTTTATCAATGTATTAGCAATAATATAAGAATTAGAGTGTCACTGACCATTCTAAACAAAATGAAAAAAAGATAAAAATGGCTTTGCAGCTGTGAACATTGGTCCCCACTTACAATTCCAAAATGGAATTTCCACCAAATTTGGCATCATAATATATTCTGGAATATGTGAAACAAAGAGTAAGAAATCTACATATATAGAAGAAAGAAATAAAGTTCTGACCATTTTCTGCCGCTGATTCAGAGCTTGCAGTTTATGCCTTTCATACTCATTTCTTCTCCCTTCCTTCCTTAACTGAATAAAAAAATAGTAATCAAATCACAGCACTTCAAAATGAACATTCATGAGATGCACGTAATAGTACAAAACAATATCATCTATGCAGTAAATTATGCAACTACATGCTAAAACTGAAATTTTGTAATCAAATAATGTACACTACTAGGAGTTGTTTCAGTAGCAAAATTACAAATTTCTATTATCCAATTCGTACAAGGAGATGCATTGGAACTGACTATTTCACAAAAGTTGTAGGACCCATTTACTGTATTTCCTGTAAACTTAAATTGTCATTATTATTATTATTATTATTATAACCACTAATGGTATACTTCTTTTTTAACTTGAAAACAATTAGATGGATAATCACTTTTCTGAAGATGCAATGGCACCTGCAATAATTCCTTTTCTCGAGAAGCTTTCCATTGTCGAAATTGTTCAGCTTCTTGTTTAATCTTATGTTGCAATTGAACCTAGAACACCAGAAAATATTAGCAAAACTTATGCCATATATAACAAGGATAATATGTAAAGAAGGGAAGGAAAAATGTAACCTTTTGTGCCTTGATGCATTGAATTTCCTCTTGTAATTTCTTTGCTGCTTCATCACTTTTCTGTTTCTGCTTTAAAAGCTGAACCTGACTCTCTTGTTTCCTTTTAAGCTCTTGTATCTGTATGTTTCAATATGGTGAAATTTCTTAAAATAAGGGAAAAGATCATGAAAACATATTTTTCATAAGAATCCAAAAGAAAATAATATCTTATCACAAAAATATAGTAACCTGTGCTTCAAGCGCTTTTAGTTTCTGAGAATGCATATCCTGCAATTTTTGTGCTTGTCCATCAGAATTGGCAGAAAGGTTTTCAACTGCTGCCAACAGTCGATCCCTCTCTTGCTGTATTCGTCAAATAGTTGACTTTAGAACATCAGCATTGAAGATTTAAAGGAAAATAAGCATACAGTGGTTTTTATTAGAAGCATGATGTTCGATGCATAGTATGGGCAGGGCTCGACAGTATTAAAGGAGAAAAAGACATTAAAATCTTCTAAATCAGACCTGGACAGTCCGTTTTTCCTCCTCAAGTTCCATAATTTTCTTTCCAAAGTGTTGCTTAAGAGCCGTCGTGCCACTACCTCCGCAAAGTTTCATCTCCGACTAAAAGATGTAAAGGTTATATGTTAGACAAAGAAGTTATTGCCTTCTTTAACCAGTCCAGATTAATCTAAAAAAGGCTTCCTACAGGACATTCTCTTATGCAGTGACCCTAGTAGAAATGATGTAGAACAACTCCATTACAAAGTAGAGCATTGACATCAGATTAAAACAAGCAAGAGATTTGTGTACAATAGAAGTATCACATGCACAATTACTTGGATAAGCACACAGCAAAAATATTGATAGTATACCATTCTAGTTATCCAATTTTTAGTACGTAGGACAAAATCAAGCAGAAAATTTACAGAACTGCCATCTTAAACGAAGATCTTACAAATACATAAAATTATAGGAGGCAACCTACTGGACCATATAGAATGGATGTACAAGCTTGTAGAGATATCAAGATAGAAGCAAAGGCAGACATTTTCGGGGGGGGGGGGGGGGGGGGGGGGGGGGGGGAATCAGACAGATGTTAATCTAAATTCAGATGATTAAATAATAAAATCTTAAGTATGGAACATTTTTGCATATGTTGTAACTTCATGGGAAAACTTCCTTTTAAATGGTAACATCATGGAAAAACTCCTTCCTCTCCAATTACAGTACACAATCGCATGGAAACAAAAGAATACAAAAATCACATTTTAAGTTCCATTGCCCACTCTACCAGAAGAGAAGACCCAAAATAGAGAGAGTATGTAATGCTCCATCCTGTAGCAGTTATTTGGCATAGTTACTGCAGTGGATTGACCTTAAGGTTTTTGAGTTCATTATTCCCCTTCATGTTGCCTTGGTTAGTGGTTTAATCTAGGTCATAGTGCTCTTTAAAGAATTGACACTGGGTATACTGTTATTGTCTGAAAGGAAGCCTACACCAGATTATTAGGGACGGGTGAGACACATCATGAGATATGTCCTAGGGAAAACTGGTCAGGTAATGTGCTGGGGTGAGGAAGTTGTATATTTTCTGTTAATGTGGTTATTTAAGTACATAATCTTTATCTCTGGAAATTATCTTTCTATCAAAAGATAGTTGATTCTTAGGGATTGTACATTATATAGTTTCCTTGTAAGAGTAAGATGACATGTATATATAGATGACAAAAAGGGACTGAATGGAGAACGAATTTTCAGAAAAATTATCTATGTTTTTTTTTGCCTATTTTGACATGGTATCAGAGCAAGGTGCCTAATTCTTACCTTTTTTTCCCCATGTGTGTGAGCATGTCGTTTCGGTGCCGTCTCAGTTTGGGTTCAGTTTCTTGGTGGCAATGTGAAGTCCAATCTCTGGTCTGGGTGATTTTGGTTCAGGCGACCCTAGTTGAAGGTGCAACTCACGGTTTCTGGTTGGATTTTGCTTTCCAGTGGTGTGGGTTTTTACCGGTGTCTGGTCGACGGTTTAGACTTTGTGGGTTAGTTGACTTCCTCTGTCGACGAGTCTCTGGCCAATAGTTTATGAGGATTTTTGGGTTTTTCAATTGACTTCCAGTTTTTCACAGTCAGTCGACTTCTTTAGTGGTTTGGGCGGACTAGTTGACTATTTCTAGTGTGGACTTTTTATTACAGTGTTTAAAGTTGTTATTGCTGTCTGTTTGCAATTGAATAATTTATATCATGATGATAAATTAGACTACTTATCCATTTTTAATGAGAAAAATTACTCCGCATGGGAGTATTAATTTCAATTATTCATCAAAGGAAAAGAGTTGTAGGGTCATTTTGATGGAAGTGACCCTGCCCTTAAAGATGTGGAAGCTTTGTCCAAGTGGGAAATTAAAGATGCCCGAGTTCTAACTTGGATCCTTAATTCAGTTGAGACTCCACTTGTTCTTAATTTGAGGCCCTATAAGATTGTTGCTGATAAGTGGGACTTAATAAGGTTTACTAACAGGACAACACGGCTCGACGGTTTCAATTGGAATTTGAATTGACTAATTTTGCACAGGGAAGTCTATTCATTGAGGAATATTTTTCTGGTTTTCAAAATCTTTGGGTTGAGTATTCAGACATTATTTATGCTAATGTTCAAGTTGCCTCTCTATCCACTGTTCAAACAGTACATGAAGCAAGCAAGAGAGATCAATTCTTGATGAAGCTACGGCCTAACTTTGAAGTTGCACATTCTAATATGATGAATCGTCACCCTGTACCATCTCTGGATGTTTGTTTGAATGAACTCCTTCTTGAGGAGTAACATATCGTCACTCAGGCTGCTATGGAGTATGGGACTACTGCTGCTTCTCCTATTCTTGTTGCTTATGTAGCACAAGGCATAAGGGTCGTGACATGTGCCTTGTTCCATGCTATAGCTATAAAGATTTTGGTCATATTGCTCGAGATTGTCCCAAGAAATATTGCAACTACTGCAAGAAATATGGTCATCACATCCTGCTTGTCCCATTTGTTTAAAAGGAAGTATAGCACTGCATTTCATGCCTCCGCTGGTGTCTATGGATTCGCTACATTGTCTAGTGCCTCGCAAGTTGTTCCTACTCCTTTTGCTACCTTAGCTAACCCGACTACGCTTACCCCTGACATGGTACAACAGATGATCAATTCTGCCTTTGGGCTCTCAAGTAATCATGCAGTTGCTTCTAAGTCATGGTTCTTTGATTCCGGAGCCTCTAAACCAATACTGTTGGTTCTCTTTCCAATATCAGAAAGTATAATGGGAATCTTAAAATTCACACCGCTGATGGCAATTCTCTATATATCAGCGCTGTTGGTGATCTTTCTTCTTCCTTAATAGATGTTTTTGTGTCTCCTGATCTCTCTACAAATTTAATTTTTGTTGGTCAATTGGTTGATAAAAATTGTGATGTCCATTTTTCTCGTTCTAGTTGTGTTGTGCAGAATCCAGTTCGGGAAGTTAATTGCGAAGGGGCCTAAAGTGGAAAGACTCTTCCCTTTATACATTTATCTTTCCTTAATCCTACCTAGTTCCCTTTTACTTTCCTTTGTATGTAATGCTATTAGTGCCGGTAATAAGTTGTGGCATAGACATCTAGGCTACCTAAACTCAGATGTACTTCGTACTTTATTTAATTCTGATTTATTAGGAAATAAAGCATGTTCTTCTCTTGATCTCTCTTTTGATTGTGCTGCATACAAATTTGGTAAAAGTAAAGTTCTACCATTTTCTTCTCATGGATTTCGTGTCTCACAATGTTAAGATATTATTCATAGTGATGTTTGGGGGATTTCACCTATTACTTCCCCTGCACGATATAAGTACTTTGTTACGTTTATTGTTGACTTTAGTCATTTTACTTAGATTTATTTTTTACGGGCTAAGGGAGAAATCTTTTTAGTCTTTAAACGTTTCCTTGCCCTTCTTGAGACTCAATTCTCTGCAGGCATTAAGATCTTACGATCTAATTTCTGGGGAGAATGCATGTCCAATGATTTTCAGGACTTCCTCCAATGCAAAGGTATCACATCTCAACGTTTTCGTTCTTTGACTCCGTAGCAAAACGGTGTTGCTGAAAAGAAGAATCGTCATCTTCTTGATATAGTAGGAACTCTTTTACTGGAATCGTCCGTTCCTCATCGATTTTGGTGTGAAGCACTTTCTACTGTGGTTCATTTAATTAATCATTTACCCTCTCCTACATTAAATCAAGTTTCCCCTTTCTGTAAGTTGCGACGCTCTTTGTACGGGCTTAAACAGGCTCCCTAGGCATGGTTTGAAAAGTTCTGAAGTACACATATTACCTTTAGTTTTACGTAGTCAGTATGATTCCTCACTCTTCTTCCACAGGTCTGCAACGAGTATAGTTCTTCTTTTGGTTTATCTGCACTAACAGTGGTTTAATTACGAAACTTCAAAAGCAGTTGCATACCACTTTCCATATGAAAGATCCAGGTCAGCTCAGGTATTTTTTGGGACTGGAGGTCTATCATTGGGCCAATGGTATTTTCTTAAACTAGCATAAGTATATTCAAGACCATATCGCGTTGGTACGGTTGGAGGATACTTCTTCTGTGGATACTCCTATGGAGGTAAATGTCAAATACAGAAAAGATGAAGGGGATCTTTTGGATGACCTTACTCTCTATCGCCGCCTAGTCGGAAGCTTTTTCTATTTGACCACTACTTGCTCGGATATCTCTTATGCCGTTCATCAGGTCAGCCAATTTATGTCCTCACCTCGACATCTTCATCTTGCTGCAGTTCGTCGCATTGTTCGCCATCTTTTAGGATTGCCTACTTGTGGGCTATTCTTCCCTATGGGTTTATCTCTTCGGCTCGTTGCCTACAGTGACGCGGATTAGGGTGGGTGTCCGGATACGCGTCAATCTACTACGGGTTGGTATATGTTCTCAGGTGATGAATTAATCTCTTGGAAATGTAAGAAACAAGACCGTGTGTCTAAATCTTCTACTGAGACTAAGTATCGTGCCATGTCTACCTCTTGTTCTGAAATTATTTGGTTACGTGATATTCTAGAGGAACTTGGATTTCCTCAGACTAAGCCTACTCCTCTTCATGCAGATAACACTAGTACTATTCAGATTGTAAAAAATCCCGTCATGTCTTCACCAAAGCTATAGCTCGACAGTGGCATCAATTTCTTGTTGGCAAAATTGTTGCTGGTTGATTAGGGATTGTACATTATATAGTTTCATTGTAAGAGTAAGATGACAAAAGGGACTGAATGAAGAATGAATTTTCAGAAAAATTATCTTTGTTATGAGACAATCTTAGGAGCCATCCTACGTATTTTAGTTGGACTATTTTGAGTCACATATATAATACTTGGGTGGTCTACTACTTAAAACAATGTGCTTACACATTTTGCTTCAGTTGCCAATGGCTGTCATGGGAACTTGGTTAGTACTCTGTTTATTTGACACAGCATTCTCTACTACCACAACGTAGTAGCCAGTCATGCAACATTTAACTTGTGTTTGGATTACATTCTCTGGTCCCTTTAGATGCATGAAGCCAACTCCAAATTTATTAGGTATAAGGATTAGTTTGTTCTTGTTTAATCCCTACTAGTACAAATACATGAAGGTTGTCTCGATTTTTTAATAAGTCAACAGTTTTCATCTTCACGATTGTTTTGCACATGAATTGAAGAATTGCATATTACCTACCGTAATACTAATTTATAGCTTCTCATGGCACATTGCTTCTGTTACATACAGGACAAAGGTATGAATGAAATCTAGAAAATTCTATATCCTTATTCTGAATGATACGAAATGCATTCAAGAATTCTTGGTACCTCTTTCTGCTCCAATCGTCTATTTAACTCGTTTAATTCTTTATCCATTGTATTTTGCAAATAGGTATGTTCCAACTCTTTTACTGTATCTTCATCAGTATCTCCCGAATCACCTGCAAGGATATCGAAACCCGAAACTGTTTAATGCAGTCGTAACTTAATATGTATTAGTTCTCTGGAAATGAAGCTTAGCACTTTTTGTTCATCCTTTCTAATAAGAATAAATTTAAGTCACTATACTCTCATAAGTTAATATTAGGAAATCAAATTCAAAGCTAGTTCAAACACCGAGAAACATACCACTTTCACTCATTTGGTAATCAGATGATTCCATATTTGGCAATCCCCTTTTGAACTCTTCACTTTTTACAGAATAGTTGCAATCAACCTGTAGTATTTATTTTGACCTCAAAAATAAGATTATAGATTTACATGCACTGTGTCGAGTATAAATATCTAGCTAAGCTATATGGTATCAGCTAGCGAGTATCAAAATGATTGAAATATCAAATATGAGAAGTAGACGTCTGTTAAAGATAATTAGAAGCTAAGTAATTTATATCAACGATCTATAGTATACATTAGCATCAGCATCACATTGCTCAATCCCACTCCTGTTGTTGCGGTATTCATTAAGTTCCCGACACAACTCCTCGTTAGTAGCCTCTAGCCAAGCAATCCTATCCTTAAGAACCTGCACAAAAAATCTCTAGTTAAGAGTTTTAGAGTAAGTTTGGTATGCATTTCTAAACAGGATTTCTTAGTTCGACAAGATTTTAACTTCCATTTCTTGTAAATACTATTCAACACCATTAAATCAAACATACCAAACAAGCCAGTAGGATTATTCTCAAACCGTAGAGAGGAAAAGGAACGATATCTTTGTGAAGATTGTTATGCATGTAGAAAATTTCAGTCAACGAAAATGTAGAAATTCACATTTTCCACCTCAAGGAGTATACTGTATTAAAGAAATTGATTATACCTGTACTTCGTGTGATGAAACTCCTCCTGCACGGGTACAAAGTTCTGCTTGCAAATACTCTAGTTGTTGGCGCATCTTAAGCATTTCATTGGACATTGGATCTCTGTTAATCTGATCAGTAAACCCAGAGAGAATTTAATATGACAACTTTCAGAAGCAATAGATCTCTATCTATATGGTAAGAGTGTCAAATTGCATCCAGGGGGAGGTGAGGGAGAAGCAACTACAATAACTAACCACAGGCTTATTCTGGATATTCCGAGCACGATTGGCATATTTTAGAGTGTTGAGAGTTTCTTCAGCATTTATATCAGCAGGACTAATGCAGGCTGCAAAAGTAAAATGTGTTTAAGATAAGCATGATTTTGATTAAGTATAATCTCGATGGATATGAATAATACTTTTGGAACAACATTCTATATGCAAACATATAAATATTACCTATCATGACTGTTCTGCTGTTGCCACCAAGAGAATCCTGCCAGTCCATAGACTTAGACTTAGGTGAACTGATGATAGCTCAGTACATAGAAACAAATCGGACAGGAAATATATTTTCAAAGGAATATAAAGGATACTTGAAACAAAAAGGAAAATGAAATAAAACTGCTATTACTTCTCTATCAGATCTATAAACTCCTGCAAAATAATTTTAACCAATTAAGAATAACATTCTCGAGGTAATTAAAAATTACGGAGGATTTTGGTGATAAGATTATTCTAGAATTTAATTAGCTACTTTATTCCACCGGCTTTCAGTTTTAATAAATAAGGATGTCAATACCTTCTTTACATATTACTGTAAAAATATGATGCCTTAAAAGGTAAGGATAAAAATTTCACAAGCAAAGATGACAGTTCTTTTACAAGCTTCAAACAAATATTGAACTTATTTAATACAGATATTACCAAGCAAGTCAAAATCATGATGACAGAAGTATGAGACGGCTATGAAAATACAGTTAACTTTGGTTTGAATGGTGTGCCAAACCTGCAGTAGTCGAGTAAGTTTACTATCCCGATATGGTACGTGAACACATTCTTTTCTCTTTTTATCATCACCGAGTGCACTAATGACATTACCGAGTGCAAGAAGGCCCCTATTAATGTGAACACCTGTAACAAATGTTATTGTCTTATGAAATTTTATTATGAACCAAAGCATCTGTGCAAAAAACTAAGGGCATGTTTGGTATGCAGCACATGACAAAACATAAGAGTATAATGAACAAGATTTCAGCTTCTACCCAATCCTCCTTACAAAATGTACCATAAATATGTACTACTACATACCTTCTTTAAAACGGAGACCATCAGAGCCTGTTCTCTTGGCTCTCTCTGATCCAGCAAGATCCACCAAATGCAACTTGGCACAAAGATATTCCTCAGTCATACAGTCATTGAGATTGTCATCACTAGAAACACCTGGATGAAGTCTACGCATCTGCTCCACTGTGATGGTGAAGATGGCATGAGACCGACTAGAGGAGAGAGAGAGAAGAGAGAGGTCATTATACTTAGTAGTGACTTGAGATAAATTGAGAAGTAATATTTCAGCATCAGCTCTTTTTACCAAATGTATTCCACCAGTTGTTTCATCAAAGGCAATGTATTGGTTGATCATTATATGGATAGTAAAATTTATGTAATTAAAATAGTTAAGTTAGCATAATAACTAAGTCAAGTAAAAGAACATCAAAGATGAAGAATTATGAGACCTTTCCATATCCCATGTCAATTTTTTACTGATCATCACATTACGGAAGGTTTAGGATCCAATAAAATTCATGACATAAGCTTCAGCTATATAACTACATTTTTTTCTAAAGTGAAAACTGAAAATTGAATGATCAACAAAAGAAATTCAGCAGCAGTTTCATTAAGTACACAAAATCTTCTTTCATGTTGAATGACTGTTTAAAAATTATGCCACCTTTTGTCCTATTCTAGAATATCAAATAAACAATAAATTCAGTGATTTCCGTACATCATGAAAACAATTATATTTGTTGAAAATATCCAGGAAATAAGAACGAGACTCATAGAAATAAATCACAAATTGAGTCCATTATAAGGATTTGCCACTCTATTTCCAATCCAATACCAGAAATTGTCAGACGGGTCGTCAAGTTTTGACAAAAGAGCAAAAAAGGTGGGGTATTTCTTGCCTAGTTAATAGGAGATTGTACCCTAAAGTGACATAAATTTTTCTCAGGAAGGAAGAACAAACAAAATAACATTGCAACACCAACCTCGACTGATTGTTCATGTTTGTGCTCCCCGTTGCCCTGCATAGTGATCCTTGCTCCAGGCAATCGGCCATTTCTTTTAGCGTTTTGACGCTGCGTTCAGTAGATCCAGCAAGGGTAATTATACCTTCCGATGTTTCACGAATTTGTATGGGAGGTTTCCCAGAAATTGTTACTTTCCCTGCATGTCCATTTGCTGTCTCTAATTTGCTAGCAGAAGTGGGATCTAGCAAGTCTCGGACTTCCTCTTTGTGTATCTACATAGGAAAACATTTTCGTTATACACTTGTTAGAAATTTTGAGTACCACGCACAACATAGTCCAGAAAATATGGGCAAATGAGGAAGTAATAAATGGAAGAACCTCAATGAATGAAACGTGCAATTGGAATTCAATGTCGTGCTTCAAAGTTTCAATCTTGCTGAATAAAGCATTCATAACTTTGGGAATCAGTCCCGTATGGCATCCATCTTTGAGACTAGTGCCCATAGTGTATGTTTTTCCTGAACCCGTCTACAACAAATTGAAAAGTCAAATCCTTCAATTTACTAATTGATTGTGGACATTTTTTGAAATTAACTTCTGCTGCAAATGCACGATTTCTAACACTTTACCTGACCATAGGCAAGAACAGTTGCATTATATCCTTGAAACAAGCCATCAACAAGAGGAGAAACACACTCTTCGTACATGGTAGAAGAGGGAGACCCCGTACTCCCATAAACATGATCGAATGTAAAGGAATGCGTACCAATTTGTACCTGTAGCAAAATCACAACCGAATAATAAATACAAAGATATCTGAAACATGCAAATGAACTTGAAATGTAAGACAATTTCCAAAAAAAAAAAAAAAAATGTATGTCATCCCAGAATTTTACAATGTAAAGCCATTTATCCGCCCTAGCCAGAAAATAATAAATAAATAAAATGAGCTCTCCTGCACAATTAGATGTGTTCTAGAAAACTGTAATCAAAATCTCCAATTATAAGACTAAAGCGCATCTAGTTGTGGCTGGAAACGGGTTGAAGTCATAATCTGGACTATAATGTCACGTGGGATCCAAGATTAAAAGGGACACGGAAAAGGATAAGAATTAGTAGATGCCAATGGGAAACTAATAGTAAAATAGTAATGTATTCCGTATATGTTTCCTGAAATCCACCAGTTAAAAAATTGAAGAAAAGGTCTTTCCCAGAGACTTATTCAAGTTAATGGAATATTAATCTAGACTAATAGAAAACCAACTTAAGTGCTTGCTAGGACCATGGCTCAGCAACAAGAAGCAAATAGAGCAAGCAAGCAACCAACACCAAACAGATTATTTTTCCAGTCCAGAAATTTTAGATAATTACATTGATCTATCATACTTCACAATTGAGCAAAAATTAATCACATAGCCTCAAATATTTTTATAAGAAATCAAGTCAATAATAATGATCATAAATCTAGCAACCGAGCTACAGAACTTAACAACCCAATACAACTCTAACAAACAAATCCCTCCTCCACTCCCCTACACTCATACACGGTCATCTCAAAGATGAAGTTTCCGTTTAATAATTTACAATTGCACCCAAAATTGCTCTACCATTTTCAGAAATGGGATGTATACATCCGAAGATGAAGTCCAACCCATCCAGAAATCCATAGACACCAAAACTAGGATCTTCTTGTGCCTTAAAATTGTTAAAGAATACCTGCCTGTTGCCTATTGTTTCTATGTGCAACAAAATTTCATCAAATTGACAATAAAAAGTTGGAATTGATGGAAAATCACCCAAATGCAGATATAAATTCAGATTTGAGAACACTGAATCACAGAGTAGTTCATGCAGAGCTCCAAAATTTCCCCAGACAGTAAAGCTAAAATCTTGAAAGCGTTATAGTATCATATAAAGATCAGATCTTCATGAAATTATCAAATCCAACTGTTAAAATCTGATTCAAATCCATCCCGATAACACCCTCAAACCCCGGAAAAAAAATACATCTGGGGAAAATCTCGAATTTCCATAATCCGGTAGTCCACAATAAAAACCCTTATCACATTATAAGTTTGCAAGAGTACCTGAGGCTTTCCAGAGACTACAGTAACACAATCTTTACAACCCTGAAGGCTTTCATCTCCTATAAGAGGCCTAATGTGAACTGCTACTTTAACAGAGCAATTCTCTCCCGGAGAAGAACCGGCTTCCATTGCCGGAAAACACTCTTATTGACCAAGAAATATTGTAGTTAAACCCGAAAGAGAGAGGAGTCAAAATGTTTTGGAAAACAGTTAGCTGGAATATTAGGCAGAATTTGTGAGGAGCGAAGTGAGAAAGAAGAGTTCTTGGACCAGAAAATGATGCTGCAACTCCAGACAGAGAGAGAAGGCAAGAAGATAGCCACCAAGACTGTAATGTATACAGAGAGAAAGAATGGAGAAAAAATTATAGCAAAAGGGTAGTTGAGGGAAAGGGAATAGAAGTAGAAGCCTTCTTCTTCTTCTTCTTCTTCTTCTTTTCTTCTTCTTTTTTTCTTTTATTTTTTTTTATTTATTTATTATTATTATTACGTTTCATTAGTCACGCTCACATCCATCCTATTCTAAACTTTGATAAAAAAGATAAATCGCTAGTTATATTTTCAAGAATATAGAGTGAAAGTTGCTTATACACTTACATCTATCCAAAAGTCAAATCTATATTTTAGCAGGATTCGAACTCTTGACGCGACAATTTCAAGCAAAGTTGAAATTTTTTCACCTTCCCTTTTTATCATTTGAAGATGATCCTGGACTAGAAGCCTCTTCCTTTGTGGCTTCATACAATCAGAACCATGTACCCCCCGGGGGGCCACCTACTCCCCGATTGTCACTGTACATAATTTTTTTAATGATATAACAAACTTTTATAGGTTATTAATGCCCTATTTGGTTTTTAATGATATAACAAACTTTTTATAGATCAATACTTTTCCTTCTTTTTCAAAATATTCACCATCACATCAACCCAAAAAATTTCGTCGCCAACTGGTATCTAAATGAAATTCACAATATCATCGATCAATTGCTTAAAAATCTACCGACTATAAATAGGTTACTTTATTTTCTGGTGGGTGGGTTCTTCTCGGTGGTCCAAGAAATATGGCACAAGGTCAGTAGCGACTTAAATTACACGCTATGCCCCGGTTAAAGGGAGAAAGAAACATGTATACAATACATACAAATATGTGTATATATATTTTGTTTCACAAAATGCCCTCCAAGTCTCAACGGTCTTTCCTATTTTGCACCAAAAACAGTTGTCATCCTCGTTTTGGCAGTTACATATTTACTTATTTGCCCTCTATTATAGTAGTGCTTTCCAGACATGCTTTTATTAGTCGTAAAATTAGTTGTATATAGATCAATACATTTTGTATAAACGGTCTCAAATCAATTGAACGAGGAAAGTTGGGTAGGTTCTAAGGCACCTATAAAACTTCTCGTAATCTTATGAAATGAATTCTTTAGGCCATCTCTAATTACGTAACTAAATTTGAGGTAAATTTTGCATCAAATTTTATACCAAACTGAAAAACATCCTCAACTCAATAACCAAATGAACAGTGTTTCATTATTTTCATTCTTAACGATTTGATTATCTCAAAAATTAAAATTTTATTTATTTTATTATTACACAAATTACTAAATAAATAATTACGTTTAGTTAATGAAAATATTGAATTCGTTAATAAATTTATCAAATACATAACAATAACAACAATAATAAATTAAAAATTAAATTGTTGTTTAACAAAAATTGACACAACCCAAAACAAAAAATTGGTGAAATTTGACGCAATGAGATACAAATTGGAGATGCCCTAATATACATTTGGATGAGACGTTGAATGATTTGTAAAAGTTTAACGTCTAAGTTAACGTAAATTGTGCTTAGTTGTACCAAGTATTAAAATTTGTAACAAAAGCCAAGTCACGTGATACGGAATCCCTACACAATTACATGAGAGTTGTTGAACACGAGGAGAGTACTAAATGGCCACTTCGTGTGTACCTCTTTAATTTAATGTAACCACTTAATTAAGAATTAACATTAATAAACAATAAGTGTTTCTCTGACAAAATAGTCATTTTTGCTTATATTTATGTTTATTATTATATACCAAACAGACGGTTATTCTTCTTTCAAGAAATATACTTAGGAGACTTCTATACAATTCATTAAGTTATTGCAAGATGGCGATAACAATATTGCCTATAAAATTTTATATATAAACTAGTTGTTGTCTGTACGATGTACGGGTTAGGTTATTTTGTAGGAAGTGTTTGCATGTTAAATGCGTGAAATTATGTTTTATTTTGAGGTGTGTGATAAGATAGAAAAAAATTTTGTTTTCAACATATAAATACATTTTTTGATTCATTTCTGTTAAAGCAGTAGGAAAAATAATGTGTTATTTATAGAATGAGTGAAAAGATAATAACTTGTTCAATGTGAATAGCTACATATTTGTACCTTATGTTATGTATGTATATAATAAGAAAAACAACTACATATTATAATTGTATAATCAATAGACAAATTATGTTGTAGACCAAATATACAAAATATAAAAAAAAAAATGAAGATTTCAATGAATATGAAGCCAACGATTTTGAAACATTATTAATTTATTTTATATCTATATTCAAATTAAAATGATTAAAAGTACAAGATAAAGGGGAAAAAATTCTGAATGTTTATGGCTCATTACGGAATATCAAACGAAATTGAAATATTACATTCTTAATATCATTTTCAAATACTCACGGCCTATTATTTCACGACGTTGATAGTGTGCAAAACGGTCAATCGTAGCAAATGTTACGGCACTTCAAAGTAGATCGTTTCAAACTAATATTTCAAACTAATATTTCGAGAATTTTGATAACAATCTAACTTTAAAAATTCAAACGAAGTCGAAATATTATATTCTTAATATCAAACGAAGTCTAAATGATATAGAAGATTTATCAATTTCACCAGCGTACAATCATTTAGAAATTTTTAAAGTTAGCTTGTTATCGAAATTCTCAAAATTGGCCATTTAAAACGACTTACTTTGATGGTCGTAACATTTGCCACGATTGGTCATTTCGCACACATTAACGTCGTGAAATGATAGTCGTGAGTACTTCAAAATGATATTAAGAATGTAATATTTCGACTTCGTTTGATATTCCCTTAGCCCGAAAATTAAAAAAAAAAAAACATAAGTTTTATTAAAAAAATAAGTTACACGTCTTTTTCAACACACACATTTGACTTTCGTTTAACTATTTTTTATATTCATTTAGATCATTCGATATATCTATGATATAGTTCTCGACATGAGTTTCAAGATGATATAGAAAATTTATCGATTCGACCAGTGTACAATTGTCTAGGAATTTTTAAAGTTAGCTTGTTATCGAAATTCTCGAAATATTACTTCTACTTTGACGCGCCGTAACATTTGCTACGATTCACCGTTTCGCACACCATCAACGTCGTAAAATAATAGATCATGAGTACTTCAAAATGATATTAAAAATGTAATATTTCGACTTCGTTTGATATTCCGTAATGAGCCTGACAATAAAGACAAAAATATAAGGAATATATTCAAAAACGAGTTATGCGTCTTTTTTAACACACGCGTTTGACGTCCGTTTAACTATTTTCGATATTTATTTACATCATTTGATATATCTGCGATATAATTCTCGAAATGAGTTTCGAGAGGATATAGAAGATTTATGGATTCGGCTAGCGTAGAATCGTCGAAGAATTTGTAAAGTTAATTTGTTATCGAAATTTTCGAAATATTAGTTTGAAACGGCGTAGTTTGACGTAACGTAACTTTCGCTACGATTGGCCGTTTCACACACCATCAACGTCATGAAATATTAGGCCGTGAGTTCTTCAAAATGATATTAAGAATGTAATATTTCGATTTCGTTTGATATCCCAAATTAAACCCGCAAATAAATGCGAAAACATAAGTTTTTGAGAAAAAAAATTAAAAAAAAAAAAATACTCACTCCTAACCTCGCACAGTGCAAGACATGCACTGTGCATGTCTCGCCTTGCACAATTTTTTTTTTTTTTATTATAACAACACTCACAATTTTTTTTTTTTTTTTTTACAAAAATATCTAATTATTTTTTTTGGAGTGTATACATCAAAATAAAAATTAAATAACAATTTTTTTTTAAGAAATATATAGTAAAAAAATCAAACGACACCATTTAATTTGGTAGTTTCTACAGTAAATTTTTTGGTAGGATCTACAGTAAATTACTGTAGAAACTACCATATAGGGGAAAATTTATAGGGGATCTACAGTAAATTTTTTGGTAGTTTCTACAATAAATTTCTTCTCACTTTTTTAATATATATAGGGGATTTTAGTCATCAATATATATTTATAAAATTTTAATTCTCCAAGCCCCTGTTTGAGTCCAATTTTTAAGAATCTTTTTTTTTTCTAAATTTATTTTTAATCACATATTTATTTTAAATAAAATAATTTAACAAGTAAATCTAAATTTCTCTTCCTACTTTTTAACCTCACATTTTCATAAATAAAAATAAAAACCCACTTTTTCAAAAATGATGCTCAAACATGGACTAAATTTCCTACTAAAGAATAATAATTTGTTTACTTCAAATTCAATATATTGTAACTTATAGAATATAATTCAATGAATCCTTTTACAATTTATCTTTATAATAAGAAGTTGAAATTGAAATTTTAATTATTTTAAGGTGGATAAAGTACTATAAGATAACATAATATCATATCAAATAAAATTATAAATTCAAGTTAATTTATGAAAAAGTAAAAATTCCCTTCATTTTAAATATTTAAAGCAAAAAATAGGTCTAAATTACACTTAAATACATAGAAGATATAATTTAAATAAATAAACCTATAACTTTCAAAGTAACATATGGTACGTATGAAGTGCTGAATATTTACTTGCCCTCTCTTATTTTTCAATATAATAAAAGGTCATGAATGGATTAGGGACCCTTTTTGTTACTAAGGCATTCAACTCCAACTATAGAACAGAAGATGCTGGTGGGGGAGAAGGGTACAATAAGTTGGTATATGAAGTATTAGTCTTAGTATCCAATTTTTGGGTCCTATATAAAAGCAACATTTGTCATAATTCCATATCAATGTATTGCACATGGTTTGGAATTAGGTATATCACATTATCAACTTTGAAATCTTTGCTTGTTTCTTTCTAGTTTTAAAAATATAATTTTTAGCCCTCCTCGAACTTTATCAAGCAAATAATGATTTAAAATTGATGCACGATGAAGATGAATATACATATGTCATGTATACAAAATTTACCCTAAAACATTCTCGTATTTACTGAACTTTGTTAACTCAATTCAAGTATAATTTTATCATAGTGACGTTAAGAGAATTCGTTGCTTGGTTTGCAAATACATCTATAACAGATATTGTCTAAGTTATCTTTTTAAGACTGTTTATATCAATTGAATTCGTTTAACTACAACAACATACAACAGTATACAAATAAGTAAATACGACATCGATTAATATTTTTCCTTGAATGCACACACGTACTTCTTAAACATGTATGATATATATTGGACGCGCAAATTAGGGTCTTGGACTTTAGCAAAGGAGTAAGAGTTAAAGGGGTCCAAGTGGGAAAAAAAAAATACGGTTTGGAAAGAGACGGTGGGGAGTGGAATAAAGGGTGAGTCCCACACATTTAGACATAGCCAGCTGGTGGTCTCCTACTTCACATGGCCTTATTAGTCTCCTATTCCTATATAATCTCATGGGACCCACTTTCACTCAGTCAAGACTCACACTCAAGCTCTTCATGGGCCCCACACTTAATTCTAGGATTATATAATCTTACTACAACACAAATATTGGTCCTAACATGGCTCGCTATGATTAATTTAATTAAGGTTCTCATGTTTTTCTTGGAATTACTTTTTGTGCCTTACTACTCTCTAGCAAGAAACTCTAATCGGAGAGATTCTTTCAAGTGAAAAATGATTTTTGAAAGAATGTATGATTAAGGGAAAAGTTATGAATTAGAGTGTATGATTGGGGGAAAAATTTGGGGAAAAATTATTTTATAAAAGCATCTTCTAAACAAGGCCTAAATACAGGCCTAAACCGTTTGTATAGTTATATTTTTTCGGTGTTGGAATTTAAAGTCAAAAAAGAAACAATTTAAATGACGTGGTAAAGTCTCTAAGAATCATTTAGATTATGTATGAGAAGTATTTTTAAATATATAAAATTGAGTGGTGAAAATTGAATAATATACTTGTGAGAAATTAATCTCCAAATACGTGGAATCCGGGCTCAGTTTTACCTCCAATCGACACCACCAAGGAACCAACCCAAATACTCAACTCCGACTCTCCCACTACGGTTGCTTCTTGATATTCCCACTAGAGAAAACCACAAAGGAATCAATGTCACACAGACAATAGCCACACAGGTTGAAGAAGAAGGGAAGAACTCAAGAGCACAAGTAATCTCACACACAGTGAGAAGAGAAGCCGGTTTCACGTTAAAGAGAATAGAGAGGGGCGGTTTTGTGTGTGTATGAGAATAGGGGGGCGGTCCAACTTAAATAGGGTTAGGTCAAGTAAATGGGCCGTTCACGATGGGTACACAATTTAGCCATCCAAGTAAATGGGTTGGGCCACGAGCAACTCTAATAAATTAGGCTACTTCGAGTGGCCCAAACGAAAGAAGAGTTGGGTCGTTCCATTAATGGTGTCGATATACCGATCAGTCATTTGGCTAAAGCCGACTGAATATTAAACCGAGTTTACATCATCGCCCGGGATTATTGGGTATCAAAACCCAACAATCTCCACCTTGATTCCCAATAAACCTGCAAGCAAATAAAACACACAGTTTATATTTGCACAATCAAGGTAACCAATAAAATTGGTTTAACAGACCTTACCTCGTGTTTCCGTCCTGAAACACATACCATACCTGCTCCATATACTCACCAGGGCTAAGGTCAACAACACCCAAGTAAAAGCAGATAATCACAGTGAACAGTCAAGAGCAAATAAACATGCGATGCCGATATACTATAGGATAACACATAGATCTTTTTCACACACGTTCACACAGAACAATAGATTAACACCCAGTTAATCAACACACGGTCAACACATATGCAACAAATGCATAAATGACCCCACGAAAAAGATCTCACCACACTTATCCTATCCCATTCCGTGTTACTCCCACCTCGAGAACACATATCTCCACTCATCGCTCCACCATGCTCACTAGACTAATCACTCAACTCATGTCTAACTGGTAAGTCACAATAGATCCTAAGTTCTCGGGATAATCCTTTATCACCACATCACTTCTCCCAAACTACGTGGATAATGGGGCTCCACCTAACAGAAGTGATAGAAGTGTCCCTCTCTCACACTCCACCTGATCAGGGTCTCTTTCTGATAAAGGATTCTAGACATTTGATCACATCTTCACTCGTGATCCAAATGTCACACTACACATCCCCGGTACAAACCACAATGTACCCCTAGGCATCTATACTCCACCTCACCAATAGACATCCAACACACACACCCACTGCTAATGCATCTTAACCCTACTATGCATGTAAACACATACACCAAGTATACGAGTCACATTGATTCATGCAATTACACACATCAAACACATTGAAAGCGTAACATATAACATGCAACAAAATCAAGTACTCACACACATGCAAAAAAGGAGAATACACACAGATGCAATGCAGTAACTAGGTTTACACTCAATAAACCCCACTAGGGTCATCACTCGACCCCATAGCCACATTCGCCTCATCTCTTATCCTACCCTTATGCTTATCCTTATCCTTATTCTTGGGACAGTCCTTAATGAAATGTCCAGTTCTACCACAACTATAACACCTTCTACCACTAGACTTGACCCATCCCTTACTCTTCTTCTTACCACCATCATCACTCGAGTCACTACTCGAATCACTATTATCTTGAGCTCTACCCAAATTCATTTGCTTAAATTTCATTCTACTCCTCATCAAGTGTAACTCACCATTCATCTTATCTTCTTTTTCAGCCTTAATTTCCATTTCTTTACTCTTAATGGAATCTATGACAATCTCAGGTGTTAAGGTGTCCCTACCATACTTAATGGCATTCTTAACCTCTCTATATGAATCAGACATAGAATTAAGCAGAATTATAGCTTTATAAGTTTCAGACACCTTTTCATTACAGTTAACAATATCTTGAACAAGTTTGTTAAAAATATCCAAATTGTCATCAAGGTCCTTTGAAGGATCCATTTTAAAACTGAAAAAACGTTCAAGCAGATATAACTTATTAGGAGTAGACTTAAGCAAATATAAACTTTCCAACTTTTCCCAAAGTTCTCTTTGGTGTTTTTTAATTTACCAACCTTTCTTAAAACTGCATCAGACAAGTGTAAAATAATAGAAGTATATGCCAGTTCGTCCCAAATTCTCTTTTTCTACAGCAGTCAAGGTTTCAGAAAAAGAATCATCAATAGCTTTAGAAACCTTTTGTTGAACAAGAATACCTTTCATTTTTTGTTGCCAAATAGAAAAATCTCCTTTTCCATTAAAGATACCCAATTCAAAGTAATGTGTCGACATCTTACCAAAAAATGCACAGAACACAAACTCAAAACTTGTAAAAGTCACAGGTCACACAGATTACACCAAGTAACAAGATTCCTATGGTTTCACAATAATACGCTATTCTAGAACCCCAGGATTCCGTGAGAATCACGTTCTCAGGTCAAGGGAAGAAACTAGAATAGGAGGCTCGGGTACAATTCTAAAAAGATATGAGATAACGCAACAACGTTCAACAATTTAAGCTTACGACGATAAACAAATAATTTCACTTAGAAATTAAACAGGTAATCCTAGGTTCTAGCAACACACAATGGTTACCAAGCAATGGCAACCCCCAAACCTATGTGATCACCCCACACGATGATCTGCTAGTGCGGTAATGTAAGGGTTTCAGCCAATTTACCAGAGCGGACCACTTCTGAGGTCCGTAAATCGGAGAGATGCGAATTTACTGCTTTTAGGGCCGCAATCTTGGCCTAAAGTAATTCAGTAAATATTCAGAAGTTCCGAACGACGCTCCACCAAGGGCAAAATCGTCCAACTTTTTCTACAGTACCTGAAATCGAAAACTAAAAACACCAAAATGTTAGAAATATCAAAATGAAGATTCTGTCTCAAGGAACCTTCGCCTGAATCGGCCGGCGTGGGCCTCACACGCGCCACCGCCGGATTTCCCACGCGCCGCCGCCGGTCGCCGGAGCTCAGACGCGCCGCACACCCAGGAGCGCCTCCGCCTGCACGACCCAACCCCGGTGTCCGTTTCCCCAAATTCGTTCTGGATTGGCCGGAAATCGAGTTTTTAGGTCCGGTTTTCGCACAGAAATCTGGACAGGTTCGATTTTCTGGTTTCTGCTTCGTTTTCTGCCGGTTTCTGGTCGGTTTTTGGCCGGAAATCCACCACCAACCTCGCTCTGATACCAATTGTGAGAAATTAATCTCCAAATACGTGGAATCCGGGCTCAGTTTTACCTCCAATCGACACCACCAAGGAACCAACCCAAATACTCAACTCCGACTCTCCCACTACGGTTGCTTCTTGATATTCCCACTAGAGAAAACCACAAAGGAATCAATGTCACACAGACAATAGCCACACAGGTTGAAGAAGAAGGGAAGAACTCAAGAGCACAAGTAATCTCACACACAGTGAAAAGAGAAGCCGGTTTCACGTTAAAGAGAATAGAGAGGGGCGGTTTTGTGTGTGTATGAGAATAGGGGGGCGGTCCAACTTAAATAGGGTTAGGTCAAGTAAATGGGCCGCTCACGATGGGTACACAATTTAGCCATCCAAGTAAATGGGTTGGGCCACGAGCAACTCTAATAAATTAGGCTACTTCGAGTGGCCCAAACGAAAGAAGAGTTGGGTCATTCCATTAATGGTGTCGATATACCGATCAGTCATTTGACTAAAGCCGACTGAATATTAAACCGAGTTTACATCATCGCCCGGGATTATTGGGTATCAAAACCCAACAATACTTATGTGTCCTATGAAATGTATTAATAAAAAGTAATTTGACAAAAAATATTAGACTTTACACATTTAAAAATATATAACACGACTCATTAATTTAATTGAGGTTCTCAAGTTTCTTGTATAACTTTTAGATCTCTACCTAGTCTATGATCTAGTCATACATATTTCTTTCTTTTCACACTTTTCTGCATCTTGTTAGCCTTAAAATGTGCTTAAATGTTTAGAGAATTATTGGTGAGACTAAATATTAAATTCATACATTTCGCACAAAAAATCTTCGACTAAAGTATCATTTAAGTTTGTGTAAAATATAGAAATTTTGATTAATCAAGACTAAGATTGGTTCAGGTTCATGGGATCCTTTTCTATCAGATAGGAATGACTGCAAACAAAAAAGAGCACATCAACAACAACAAAAATCGTCCTTGATGCTTTGAATTTTAATCAATAAAGGGGATGAAATGCGATTTTTTTCTATTAGTCACTAATACCACCAAAATTAGGAATCAAGTTTCGACAAATTGTGTTTGTCATTATGTGGAACCTTAGTTTTGATTGTTAATTTTCATAGTATTTGTGACAAAACATGATAAGATGTCACTAAATTTTTGTATTATTTTTATTTTTATTATGACATTATTCAAAATAATTATGTTTAAGGGAATTCAAATCAATATTCATTAGAGTGTGTAAAATTAATAGTAATCAAAACTTCATAAAGAAAAACATACAATGTTAGTGCCTTGTTTAGTAATGAACAATGAGTATATATCCATGCGAGTAAAATCGGTTCTAAATGAGTATATTTCATTTTTTTCTCTTTAACAGCTTACACTTACTAAATGATTGACACAATATTAAATTCAAACAAAAGACATGGAATTAAATTTTACTACCACCTATTTATGAAAAAAATTCACATGCGATCTATAAGAGTCTGACGAGACATGTAGAGCTCGCATGTTTAAGACAGCATCTAAAATAAATACATTAATTTCCCTCTTAAAAATTTAAACTTTTGAACAAGATCGTTAGCAATATTAATAATATTCAACTACAAGTTCGATTGAGCCATCCAAATTAGGTAAGAGTTGAATGACTGATTCAGGAATGCACAAATTTAATTCATATATATGTTTATACGAGTCATTATGGCTAAACCCTAATCTTTTTCAGTGTATAAAATAATTAGGTTAAGGCGCTAAGGATAATTCCTAATCTTTTTTAATATTGGTGGTTTGGGGTTGCTGACATATATAATCATGGTTTTGGCCCCTTTTACCAATCTAACAATTAAATGGACAAAACTGATTATCAGTAAGCATTTAGCCATCGAACCTAAAATTTCAGGTGGTCCATCCCAATATTTTTTTTATGCCTTTTTTTAATGAAAAATAGTTGTCCATGCATTTGTGCATTAATTCTCATTTGAGTAATTATCACATTTTTTATACCTAAACTTATATGCTTAATTATCACTTTTTTTCTATCAAAATTGGGTAATAATTAAGAATTAGGAAGCCGACATGCAGTTTATGCTATTTAAGATACAAATATATAGATTCCTCTGGTCTCTAGCTATTGAAAATTTTAAATAAAATAATTTTAAATTCAAGTCTAGACCCTTTGACGAAAATAAAGCGTATAAATACATGGCACATAATTTGAGCCTCAATATACTTTTCTTTACATGACTACACACACACACACACACACACATCGAGTACCAAATACCAATATCAGGATGGACACTCTTTCATGCCGTTCGAGATATATATATACAAATAAATTATTATACCTGTGACTCTAGAAATTTAAGATTAATTTAAATGAAATAGTCATAAATTCACAAATTGAACCTCAATATAGTTTTTCCCTACACTTAATGTATAAGTGATCTGAAGTGCTACGTATTTATGTATGTATATGTGTGTGTGTATATATATATATACACGGGAGACAAAATAGTGCTATGTTATTCTAACTGCTCATCTGATTGAAATGTTCAACCACCAAATTCGTTGCCTTCCCTTTAAAAAATGGAAGAAAGATGAACTCGTGACTTCAGATTCAACTATAAAATTCAGAAATGTCATTTTGGCTGAGCAGTAAACTCTTTTTTTTTTTTTTTTTTTTTTTTTTATTGTTGTTGTTCAAGTGGTAAACTGCAAGTTAAGAAAACTAACCCCACCCCCACCCACCCTTCATGCACAAGGAAGAATTCGAAACAGAAAGAAAGCTGACAGGAATGATCCCAAAACCCCATCTTTCATTTTCTTCAACCTAACCTTTTAAATTTTGTCCACTGCATTTTCCCCCCATCATACCGTTAGTTTGGATGCAAACTAAGTAACCACAATTAGCACCAGACCCCACTTGATTTAATTCAACTAGAATGTCTTTGCATTATGGTTTCCTTCATTTCTGCTAGTTTTGAAGATTTCACATGTTTGAACTAGACTTTCTAACTAAGGAAATGACTAATATTCAAACACTTGTAGTGATACAAAGTTAAAGGGTTTAATATACAAATAATGCATGTTTGAACAAAGTTTTAATTTGTGTTATTCTTTAGTATTGTTGAGTTTTTATCCATCTCTCTATGAATCATGGCATATTGTGTTGGTGGAGAAAAGGGAATTTAGGAGGATAAAAACTTATCATGTACTTGGGTAGAATCCTTCATTCAATCCTGAGATAAGTAGCCTAAAAACATTATCTCAATTAAATGTCTTCTGAAAAAAGAGGGAAAAAAAGAAGAAGATAAATTCTAACCATATAAATTTTTTTGTATATTGAGGAGTTGTTATGTATAAATTAAATTTATGTAATTGTGCTATAAAAGTTGTTACGTGAATAAGAGAACAACCGAACTATGTAATTAAATATATCAAGTCATTAATTAAAACGGGTAAGTTGAGTAGTATGTGAGGACGAGTATATTAAAGAAAATTTTTAGTAAATAATAAGCTCAATTTCTAATAACATTAATCTTTAAATGAGATAGTTTAACGGATGCATTTCATGTTAGGGTTTTGTTACATTTTATTTAAAATAATGAAATGACATCCAATATATATACATGGCACATTCTAAGGTTATTTTTTTTTTTTTTTTTTTTAAACTATATAGTATATGAAGACAAAATGGATTAGGGTTACAAAAATAGTATATTTATGGTACAACGGTTGTGAGTAGAGCTTTTGTTAGAAAATCTTTTAGTAAAAAGTCATCGAATGCTTCATTGTTAATTCAAAAGGTGTTTGTTGATGACTAAAAATGACTTAGCATTCTTAGATCAACTTTAAGAGATTGGATAGATAATGGCATTGCTTGCTTGAATTTTTGTAAAGAAAAACTTGTGTTATTGCTAGAAATTTGCTTTATAATATATTATAGAGAATTGGGTTATTTCAACCTCTCGTTGGGTATTTTCCCCCTTATATAGCCACAAATTAGAGTTTGACGTCCTAGTCTTTTTAAAATTATAGTGTTCGGCCTTGTGATGCGTGTCATCACCATGTTTGGAGAGATTTGATTAACTGAAGAGTCTGAAAGTAACGGTATTATACCTTGCGTAAGTCATAGCCAACAACTTATTTGTGACATAGGCATTAATGATGTCATGGAGGATACCCCTTAGCATTTGATGGGTTGCAAGGGGTGTTCATTGACGTCATATAAGGACATCTTTTCAATTTGATCGGGGTTAGACAAACTCTCGAACTGAACTGGACCAACCTGAATTAAACCAAATCGAACGGGTATCTGAATCGAGAATCAACGATTTTGGTTTGATTTATCAGTTCTAGATCTAGAACCGATTAATCGAATAAGAATTGAACTTTCTTAATTTATTTATTTTAAATAAGCAAAATTATTTTTTTTAATAAATTTGTTAACTAGTTAATTTAGCCCAAACCAAAAAATATAATTTTCCTTTTTCAAATTTTCAATCCAAGCTCAACTTAATCAAATTGATCTAAATTTTATCAAAATATATTATTTTATCGTAGTGTCATTTCTACTATTATGGAGAAATCGAATTGAAGCCTGCAACTTATGTCATTATTCTTCTTTGATTTGTGGCAATAGGCATTAACAATGTCATGGATGATACCCCTTAGTATTTCTTTCGTTGCAAGGGGTGTTATTGACGTCATATAAGGCCATATTTTCAATTTGATCATGGTGGTGTTCCCTTACGATGTCTCTTGTTGGTCTACCTGCTAGAATGGTCCAATTGGTCAATCTTTTGATATGTTTTGACTCTCTAGAAAATCAAGCCCTTCGTGACTTCTTCGAAGTAAACCTATTTATAAGTGATGCAACATGAGCTTACACATCGAACAACACCGTTCTTAATATTAAATTAATTGTTTGGTGATATAACTATAGAAATTTTGTTATATTACTAGTACAAGTATCATATAATTATTTATGAATTTTAAACTTTATAAACTTAACATAATTGCCAAGATTTTCATGTCAAATCATCAAGAAAAATCATTAATGTGGAACGTACCTTAATCCATTGATTTGAATCTTGAATGTTGAATGTTGAATTATGATTTTTGAATTTTGTCTTCCAAATCTTTAATATTGATTCTTGATTATGGATTCTTGAATTCTTGAATTCTTCTTCATGATTTTTGAATTCCTTTATCCGCGTTTTGGATCTTCCTCTTCAATATGCTTTCTGTATTAATTCTTGTGTTAATGAGATGACACAAAAAAATAAGAAATTGCATATGAATTGGAGATCATAACCCTATTTATAGTTTTCATATATATTTCGACCATTATGAAATATAATTTTAAAGAATTCTAGTCTCCACACATATAATTCGGCTAACACTTTATTTAGATGTCATAATCTCAATTACTTAATTCTTTATTAGATCACTTTAATTTTGGGTTTAATTTTAAAATATCATTTATACAAATTAATTATATATGTCGGCCCGCATGACAAATTAATAATTTCTCATTAATCTCTCACTTGGGCTACATATGTTACCTTATAAATGTATATAACTTTATGAGCTCAATACTTTTGCTATCATAATCAAAAGGCATTTCCGAACAATCTCGTCTATTAATTATGCTAATATGGGATCATAGTGGTCTTCATTAAAAATATTATAACTAAACCGATCAATGATCACGTATATCAACACGATCAAATGACATAGATCAAGTACGGATGTGTAGCATGAAAATTACGTGTAATGTGATCTAAACATGCATATTTTTCAACTGGTCTTATTTTATTCTTTAATACATTATACTTTAATGAGATCAAACCAAAAACTTTAATCAAAGTGAAAACTGAATTGAATATTTTATTACTGAAATAAACTTGAATGTGCACAACCAAAATCATGTGTATGAAAAAAAAAAAAAAACAACATCTAAAATTACAAACTCCCACTAAACTAGTATATCATCAAAATGTACAACACTCATGTGAGCGGTGTGCTTATGAAAGATATTAGGTAGTAGTCCTTTAGTAAATGAATCTACTATCATGGAGTTTATCCCAATGTATTCTATAAAAAAAACCTGACGACCCTGAACTCTTTTTTTTTTTAACAATTAGAAATTTAATGTCTATAAATTTAGACTTTGTTGAACTCCTATTGTTGTTTGAATATAAGACTGGTGACTTATTGTTACAAAATAACTTAAGTGGGCTTTCAATTCCATCTAAAATTCGCAGCATAGTGACAAAATTCGCAGTCGTATTCCTTGATTGGATGCCTCGTAACATGCTACAACTCCACTACTATAGTTGAAGAAGTTATGAGTGTCGACTTAGCACTCTTCCAAGATATAGCTCTTCCAACTAGCAAGAAGACATAACCTGATGCTGATCTCCTACTGCCTTAGCATCTGGCAAAATCAGAATAACCAATGATTTTCAATTGATCTGATTTTTCGTATGTGAGCATATAATCTTTTGTTCTCTGGAAATACCGCATAACCTACTTGGTTGTCTTCCAATGATCCATTCCAGTGTCATTTAAAATATTTGCCTAACATTTCAACAATGAATGCTATATCCGGACGTATGCATACCTGAGCATACATCAAACTCCCAACTACTGAAGTATGGATAATTTCCCGCTTTCCTTTTCTTCAAGGTCATTCTTAGGGCATTGATTGAGACTAATTTGTCTCCCTTAGCAACATGAGTATCTCCCGAATTGCAATCATGCATTCCATATCTCTTCAGTACCTTATTGATATAGCTCTTTTTTGATCATCCAAGAATACCCCAAGAATGATCCCGGTGTATCTGTATTCCTAATACAAAAAAAGCGTCCCCAAGATCTTTCATTTAAAAAACAATTGATAGAAATCTCTTCGTTTCATGCAATAAGCTTATATCATTGTAGGCAATCAATATGTCATCAACATACACTACCACAAAAATATATTTACCCCTACTGAATTTGTGATATACACAATCATCAATTGCATTTATCTCAAAATTAAACTAGATGATTATTTGAGGAAATTTGTGATATCATTGACGGAAAGCTTGCTTAAGCGCATAAATGGATTTCTTTAATTTGTGAACAATTTTCTTTTGGTCTTTTGGCACAAAGTTTTATGGTTGCACAATATATATCGTCCCACTAATATCACCATAGAGAAACGCCGTCTTTACATACATCTGATGTAGCTCAAGATCAAAATGTGACAGGAGTGCCATTATAATAAAAAAGAATATTTCGTTGAAACTGAGAGTAAGTCTTTTTGTAATCAATGACCTCCCTTTGAGTAAAACCCTTTGCAACAAGATGAGTCTTATATCTTTTCACATTACCCTTCAATCTCTCTTGATTTTAAATATTCATTTGCAACTAATGAATTTCGTACCTTCAAGCAATGAGACAAGTTCCCAAAAGTTGTTGTATTTTATGAACTTTATTTCCTCATTCATGGAATCAATCCATTTTTGAGAATTATCATTTTGCATTACTTGATGAAAGTTGATTGGATCTTCTTCCATCAATTCAATGTCATCCTTTTATTCTTGGAGAAATACAATAAAGTCATCCGAAATCGCATTTCTCATTTTTCTAGTAGATCTCCTTAATGACATTTGTTCTTTAGGTTGTTGAGTTTGCTCATCTGGAACAATTTTTTTTATTGTTTATAGGGAAATCTGGAATATTGTCTTGATCCGAAATTGCTTCTTAAACAAGTTCTGAAGCAAGATTTTGTTATTGGTCCAGATCATAGTCAATTGCAATTAAAGGTGGGAAAAACTCAAACCAACTCGTCCAAATCGCCCGAACCTACCCAAACCCGACCAGTTTGGGTCGTTTCTTTGTGATTTTCAAGTTGGGTTCAGGTTTTAGTTTAGAAAGCAGGTCGAGTTAAGTCGGTTCATAAGTTGACACATGCAAGCTGATTTAACCCGACCTGCTCATTTTAAAAAAATTCAACTTTCAAATTTTAGCCAAAGCCCAAAACTAGAACTCATGAATAATCAAAACACAACCCTAAATTAATGTTCTCTCTCTCTCTCTCTCTCTCTCTCTCTCTCAATCTACGGCTTTGCGCCACTCTCCCTAGCTCTCAATCTCTCACTAGCTTCCGGCGGAACGTGGAGACGTTGGCGGTAAAGCTCAAGGAGGTCCGTAACCATCTTGTTTCGTAGAAACAGTTGTGCTCTCGAAAGCATAAAGAGACAGGTAAAAATACAGAGAAAAGGTGTACACCTTGTGCTCAACTTTTTGCAATTTCTTCTCTCTATTAATTATTTCATTTTCTGTAAAAATCTGTTAATACTTAATAGTAATTAGTTAAAGTGTTTCCCAAGTTTGCTATTTTGATTATTTGGCTGCTTAGGTGCACAATAACCCTTAAAAGCTCCAATTGATGGTCCAACTTAGTGGGTAAGTTTCACATGACTGAGAAACTTATACCAAATTTTGTATCTCCGGTTGGGTATTATTTAAGTGTGGTCCTTCGGTTTTTACTGTTTATTGATTTTGCATAGCCTCTTCGCCATTTGGAGGAACTGTTGGAAGAGCTCATGGCAATTGTTGTAAGTTTCTCTCACACTTTTCTGATTATATGCAGTTAACAGTGTCTTTAACATGATGGAAAAGATCTTAGTTTTCGGGTTTTTCTTTTTTATACTAGCAACGTTTGGATGATAAGCATTTGAGCAGGATCTTGGAAGTAGAGGGCATTGTCAATTTTACTGTTCAAGCCGAGTATAAAAAACCCTAGCTTTTCGAATTGATTTTTTTTCAAGATTCTACAAAAACTTGATTAAGTTGTATGCTACATTACATATGAGACGATGCATATTTACATTTCTACAAAAAAAAATGTTCTTTACATGTTTCTATTAACACTGTCCATCTAGTGAATGGCAAGATGAGAAACCCCAACCACGGGGGAAGGTCTTATGTAGTTTAAATCGACCAACACAACCGGACAAAACTTGATTGAGTTAGGTTGGGTTGGGTTTAAATAAGTAATTGTGCTGGGTTGATTTTATACCAAATCGAACATATTCGGTTGGGTCTGGGTTGAGTAAAAATCCAACCCACGCCCACCCCTAATTGTAACAGAAGAACTATTAATATATTTTCCTTAAAGACAAAATTCTTAACCTTATCTTCCCCCACAAACCCTACATAATCAAAGAACCTTGCATTTCCCGTTTCAAAAATTGACTTTGTAGTGAGATTACAAAACTTGTAACCCATTGACCTCTCAGAGTATCTAATGAAATAACAACTAACAGTTCTAGAATCTGATTTCTTTTCTTTAAACCTATAAGGCCTTGCCCCTGCTGAACAAACCTAAATATGAAAATGTTTCAAACTAGGCTTCTTACCTGTCCAAAGTTCATAAAGGGTTTTGAGAGTTGCTTTACTTGGAACTCTATTGAGAACATAAACTTTAGTTTTTAATGCTTCTTCCCAAAGAGATTCTGGCAATGTAAAATGACTAATCATATTCCTTACCATGTCCTTAGGTGTTCTGTTTCGTCTTTTAGCAACATCATTCATGCTAGGAGAGCCTGACATGGTGTACTGTGCGATGATTCCACATTCATTTAGGAATTTAGCAAAAGGCTCTAGATGTTGTTCTCCTTATCCGTCATTTCTGCCATAGTATTCACCACTACAATCAGATCTAACGTATTTTATTCTTTTATCGAGTTGATTTACAACTTTAGCTTTATAAGCCTTGAACATGACCAGCGATTGGGATTTCTCATGAATGAGATATCGATAGCCATAGTAAGAATAATCATTTATAAATGTAACAAATGACTGTTGACTATTCTAGGAAGCCAATGGAATGACCCACAGATATCCGTATGAATTAGTTCGAAAATGTTCAAAATTTTATTGGCACCTAATCTTTTTATATTTGTTTATCTCCCCTTAATACAATTTATGCAAACTCTTCAGTCTAAAAAAATCAAGAATTCTTTCTGATATATGCTTTTCGATCCTCTTTCAAGAAATGTGATATAAAACGCTTGTGCCATAATAAAGCAAAATTCTCATTGATTAATTTACGCTTAATACCTTGTGAATTCACGTGCAAGGTTTCATTATAAAAGGCAACCGAATTAAGTAAGTATATATTATCATATCCAGATAAACCAAATTATGTCTGAAAGACGATACCACAAAAGTCTCTGTCAAATCCAAATAAAAATCAGTCTTTAACAATAATCTAAAATTTCATATAGCAACAACTTCAATTGATTTGCCGTCGTCCACATAGATGAATCTTTCAGCATCATTAGACTTTCGACTGTTCATGCAACCCTGTATAGACACACTTACATGAGTAGTGGCATCGGAACCAGAATCAATCCACAAAGTATGTATAGGTACTAAAACTAAATTAACCTCAAAACAAACTAAAATGAGAAACGTACATTTCTTTACACGCCAAGCATGGTATTTGGTATAATCCATTTTCAAGTGTTCCGAGATTTTACAAAAGTAATAGCCAGATGATTCATCCTTTCATGCTTTCGTTGTTTCTTTTGAGTTGAACTAGGTGCAGCTTCCTTATTCTTTCTTTTCTTGAACGCGTCCTTAGAAGTAATGGCCAAGTGAGCACTTTCAGTCTTGTCTTATTTCAGCATTTTTTCTTCTCGCACATAGTATGAAATGACCTCATTTAGAATCCACTTCTCCTTTTGACAATTGTAACCGACTTGAATTGATTAATTGTGCGGGATGAGAAATCAGAACCAAATGCACTAGCAAGTCATCGGGACAGCTTAAGTTTTAATGCCTTTAGTTTTGAAACAGTATGAGATTTTTCCATGATGTACTCCTGATACCTTAATGAAACTAAGTTCGCTAGAAGCGTACTAGTTTCGACCTTATCTTTTTTGTAAAGCTGTTTTCAATTTTAACAATAAATTTCTTGGCAGTAGTTACCTTATCAGATATAGGGCCCTTAAATGATTTTGGAATACCACGCTTCATAATCATAAGACTCATGCATTTTTAACGATCCCACTTATCAAAGTCCCATTTTTCATCAGCGGAACTTCTATCTGTTAGTGCAGTGGGTTGTTTAGTTTTTAACGTAAGGTCTAAATCCACACAACCAAGAACGATCCGAATCTTCTCCCTTGAAGTTGGTTCCATTTAGCACGAAAATTGAATTGATGTTCACAGTATCGTAGAAGCAGAAGAGTTACCTGAATAGAGAACAAAATCAAAGAAACATATTCACATTATAATTTGTATTAAACAATTAATAAATTTAAATAATAGTAAACCCCATCACAAGATATCGAGCACAATATTGATATTTAGTCTTTGAATAGAAATACTAACTTGTAAGTGGTACTTTTGGCATAGTAATCAAATATTGACAATAAATTATGTCAAACAATAAACTTATCTTTGGACTTATTTATTGTTCACACATTTTTTTTTTTTTTTTTAACAATTGTCACATATTTATTACCACAGTTGTGTTCTGCCAAACATTTACTTTCCTTTGAGCCAGTGAATATCTGCATAAATTACAAACACATATCCTTCCTAATATTCCAAATAAATTAATCTAGATAAAAGAGATTATTTTGGTAATATGTTGCTTCAATTAATTTAGTTTGAAAAATTAGTTATCCTAAAAGAAATTTTAATGCCATAATTTGAATTTTAATTGTCGAAACCTTATTATTATTATTTTTATTTCTCTCTTCTTTTATTTCAATAAAAAAGATAAAAATAAATAATAAATAAATAAAAATTGAACAGCAATGCTAGCGCCATTCAACTGTAGCTACGGAAACTCGCTTGAAATTCTTAGCCCCTATTTGGCCCTCATTAAATTAAAATTTATTTTTCTCTCTCTTCCTATCAATCATAAATCTTTTTAATAAAATAATATTACACGTAAATCTAAAAAAAAAAATCATTCTTTTTCAACCACACATTGCCCCTTTTTGATCCACATTCTAATTTTCATTTTCATTCTTCTATTCATTTTCAACCACATATTCTTCAATAAAATAATATTTTTCATCACATCAATAATTTTTTCTTTTTTTTATCAACCACATATTCACCATCACATCACTAAAAAAAAAATATATTTATTCTCTTTTAATGTGCATCAAACAGGCTCATTCTAAAAAATATTACTATTTCTCTCATTAAAATGTTGAATAATGGAGCCCAAATAGAGGCTTAATTTCCATCTAATTTAAAAAAAAAATACAATTCCCCAAAAAATACAATAATATTTTACTCATTAATTAATTAAGCCCCGTTTGAGCCTCATTAATTTTATAATATATTTTTTTATCTCTTATTTTTAGCAACACATTCTTCAATAAAATAATACTATATATAAATAAATAAATAAATTTCTTTTTTAATTATACATTTAAAAATTATAATATTAAATTATGGAGCTCAAACGGGGATTAAATCTAGGGACCACACATGGATCACCAGTTATTATACACAAAGGCAATAATCCCATTTATACACGTTGCCCAATAATTTGATCCAGTGTGGATACAAAAGCAACTTTAAATAAGAATTCTTGCGTCAGTGTTTGTCTTAATCCTTTGTGTGCATACAAAACTTTCGCTGTCAAAATATTCTACGGACAGAATAATACAACAAACAAGTAAATCTTAATCCAAGATTAACATTTAACACGACATCCAATTTAGGCTATTATTAATTTTACCATACTCAAATTCAACAATTAATTCCTAAAATTATCAAATTTGAAAACACCCAACAAAAAAAAAATAAAAAATTTTACAATTATGTGTAAAATTCACATTACAAAAAATGAGAAATCCAAAGTATGAATTTCAACCTTAAAAAACCTTCTTGAATCTCAATGGTTTAATATGGATTGGTTCTCATACCACTTATTGAATATTTATGAATTTTAAATTTTATAAATTTTACATAATTGTCAAGATCCTCATGTCAAATCACCAAGATAAATAATTAATAAGGAACATATATTGATTTGTATATTATATTGAATATTGAACCTTAAATTACGATCCTTGAATATTGTCTTTCAAATTTTTAATCTTGATTTTTTATTGTGAATTCTTGAATTTTTCTTCTTAATTCTTGAATTCCTTTATGCGGATTTTGGATTTTCATTTTCAGTATGCTTTCTTTTTTAATTCTTATGTTGATGGGATGACATAAAAAATGATAAATTATATATGAATTAGAGAATATAACCCTATATATAGTTTTCATATGTATTTCGTCCATCATGAAATATAAGGAAATAATACATAACTCCTACATATAAGAATCACATTTCAAAACTAACAAACTTATCAAATTATTTTAAAATCCAGGTGTTAATTCTAGAGACCTACCCCACCCCATCCCCACCTCTACCTCCCAAAATTTGGAAATTCCAGAAATTAAGAACCCCATCCCCAGATTACCTCCCATCCCAATTCACTGAACATCCCACTTCACAACCACACCCCACCTTCCAACCCACATCCAGAAAATTTCCAGGTCACTGTATATAATCAAGTCACTAACATGTGTTATCCGTTATTAATTGTGATCAAATTTGTATTCAATATAATTAACTGTAACTGAATTTGTATTCAGTATGATTGTCTGTGACCAAATCAATTTTAACTGTAACAGTATGTGATCAAGTCACAATCAATCACAATTAGCATATAATTGGTCACGACTTTTCACAATAAACACATACTTGATCACAAATAGTCACTATTAACAAATCTTCACACACCGCAGACCAGCACCTCCAACTTTACTACATTCACTGACCCCTGTTATATGTGATTAATCGTGACCAACTTTGTTTTCAATGTGACTATCTGTGATCATATCAGTCTAATTTGTGACGTATGTAAGCAAGTTACATACAGTTACAGTTAACATAGATCTGATCATAGTTACAATGAAAATAGACTTGGTCACACTCGATTTTCGTCGCCACTACCACTTTGACACTACCACCACTCCCAACAACGTCAACAAATGCGCACCATCAACATCTTCAACAAATCCTAACAACCACCAACACCATCGCACTGCTGCCACCACATGAAAAATCAGTTGCTCGTAGCTGCAAGCAGTAATGCTCCTCCTTTGAAGCCTCCAAACACCAGCCAACCATCGCCTAAGCTTTGAACTCCACCACCAGCATGACCACCTCAACCTCCTCTACAAACCTCGACCAACATTCAGGCCTAATACCTTTTCAAACTCATCAAAAATCAAGTCAAACACCAGTGGCTACAGATTGTCTTTTGGGTAATACCACCTCTGGCGGCGATGCCGACCACCACTATTACCACCACTTGCACCAAAACCCACCACCACATCCTCCAATCTATCAAATTGCCACCACAACCACAACTGCAACCACAACCACAACCACAACACCACCACCACCACCACATCCACATCAAATATAAATTAGCACCACCACCACAACCACAATCACCACAACTCATACACCACACCACACCACAAATTCACAGATTCTCCCACATATATATGCACCACCACCACTCCCTACAGTCCGACATCGCACCACTCGCGAATAATTATCCTCACACATCTGCAGGTCTCGTAACGATGCTTAGCACGCGATGCTTGCGTTGCACTCAGCCACTAGAAGATAAGGAATAGTGGCGCTGGGAATGAGCCATCGGAAGAGATGGAGAGGAGCTGCCGGAAAAGAGGGAAAGCGAGAGAGGATAGAGAGAGAATGGGTAATGGAGAAGAGAGAGAGAGAGAGAGAGAGGACGATAAAAATGATTTGGGGGTTTTGGGTGCGTGGGCGGTGATTTAATTTTATTATTTTAACTAATCATATTTAAAACCTTATTTTTGAATTTAAAACTAATCATCCTTAATTATGAAAATTAATTTTTAAATGTAGGTTTCTAGGTAATTTTCTCGAAATCTAATTCTAAAGAAATCTGATCTCTACACATATAATTCAGCTCACGTTGTATTTAGATGTCATAAGCTCAATTACTAAAATTTTTATTATATCACTTTAATTTTGAGTTTAATTTTAAAATAGCATTTATATACAATTAATTACATATGTCGGCCCATATGGCAAATTAATAATTTTTCAACAATTATTTGATTAACTTTGATAATTTATTCATAAAAAATATTTGTTTCCATCCCACAAAATTTATTCAAATTAATTGTAATTAAATTAGCTCGTTATTATTTTTGTGCATATTGATTTAATCGAGTCAACATGACATGTGGCATGTTGTCTTCAACTCTGGATGTGACAGAAATGCAAAAGCACTAAGGACCGAGCTGGGTGTACAGGCCCTTTTGCCAGGCCTTCTCACAAACACGGGATTGGGTGTTTTTGGGGATTTTGTTTTAATGAGGTGGGTCCGCATGGGACCCACCTCATGTGAGGGGACAGCACCGGCTTGGCAGATCGGCATTACTCAAGCACTAAACCCAAATGATAGAATTTCTAACATTCTCAAGTCGGCAAACAAAATTCCCATAAATATATTAATTCCTCCAATCTTTACCTACATTCTTCAATCTTCAATATTATAGAATTTTTAAAATATACAAATTAATATAATGCTTTCATCGATATATTAATACATTATATGTAAGAAAATTTGGATATTAATTAGAATTTTAGTAAGTTAATAAGAATAATTTCGTAAATTTAAAAGTTTTATTAAATACATATTTTAGCTTTTAATATAAGTTTGAAAAAAGAGTTTTTATGTTTGTCTGTCACCCTTTAAAATTTTAAATTGTTTACTACAATATCATTTTTTTACCATATATTCACACAATAAAATATTTTACATACAAACCAATAAAATTTCATTATTTTTTAACAACACATTTTCCAAAAATACTATTCAAATTTTTTTAATTTTCCAAATAATGGGTGACAAATAGGGACATAATTTTTAACTTTTCGTGTAAGTTGTCAAATTAAAGAGTACGAACGAAGTATCTCAATTCCAACAAATATTTAAGTCAAACGACCTTATTAAAATAAAATAAAATGTAGCGGCATAATTGATTTTTGGTTAATAGTTCACAAGTAGGGATCTTCACTGAACTAGTTTATACTTTGGTTTATTAGCACGAAATGTTCTTACGCTTGGCCTTTAGTGTGCAAAACGTCATTATGTTTCAATTTTTTTGCATTTTCACCCATATTTTCATATTTTATTGTGAAAAATGTCATTTTCGTCAATTTTTATCCAATTTCTCAATTAAAAAATTCTAAAATGACAAATATATCCTCCTATATAATAAAAGAAAAATAGAGAACAATTGCAATCATACTCCTTTTTTTTTTTTTTTTTTTTTTTCATAAAAGTACAAATTAAGTCCAAAATAAATTAAAAAAAAAAAAAAAAAAAACAAAGGAAAAATCTTCTTCTTCCTCCTCCTCCTCTCTCTCTCCCTCTCCCACGCAACGCTGACACCACCTTCTTACTCAGCATTGGAACTCCATCTCAACCTCAATTGAGGTGATCCCCTCCAATCTCACCCTTCTCAACCACAATTCTGCCTCATCCACAACTACAATGAACTCTGCCTTCGCCTCATCATCATCATTTTATTGAAAATCAATAGTGATCTCCTTGTCTAGCAGATGTCTGGTTCGTCCAACGGTCAAAAATTTTAACTGTTCTGAAATTCTGACGCACAACAACTAGTTTAGTGTCCGGTACAGAAGCTAACATCCTGTTGAGCCGTCTGTTTGGTCAGAACTTTTGACGATTTTAACTGTTATAAATATCAGCTCAATTTTCATTCATTGCAAGACTTTTATGAACATTAAAGTGAGATACTTTTAAGAAAAATTACTACACTCTTTATTTATCTTCATCAAATCAAATCATTTATTTTGAAAAACTTCTGATTGAATTAACTTTTGAAAATCATTATTCCCATTGAAGCTTTTTATTACTTAACACTTGAGTTTCATTCATTGTTATTCATTAAAGTGTTAGCATATTTCTCTCTTGGTACTTAATTTTGATCATATCATTTATTAAAAGAGAAGTTCGAATTGTAAACTCAGTTACTCTTTGAATTTGTGGGTAAATAGAGGCCTCATAAAGCTCTATATTGTAAACGAATCGATGTTCCTTGGTTGTAAGTAATCGAAAGCGTTGTAAAATGTTTGATTGCACCATAAGTCAATCAATATAGTGAAAAATGCCTTTCTCGTGACGGAGAGTTTGGTAACGGAGGACGTAAATCATTAGTTAGAATTGAACATCTACAATTACATTGTTTGCACACTCTCTCCCCTTCTACTAATTGTTTTCGTGTTTTTTTATACTTATTTGATTAACTTATTTGCTATCAAATTTGTTTAAACTTAGACTTATTTTTGAAAAAGTTTCTAATAACCAATTTACCCTCTTTTTGGTTAGCTATTCTTGAGTTATCAAATGGACTAGATACATTTGATTGAGCAAAAATGAAGCAGTTATTAAATTTGGACGTGAATAGAGTGTCTTTAGGTGTTATGCTTTTAAAGAATAGTAATGCAATTACTTCGGCAGAGTTTGTTGTAGTTGTGGATGAGGCAGAATTGTGGTGGAGAAGGGTAAGATTGGAGGGGATCACCTCAAGTGAGGTTGAGATGTAGTTCGAATGCCGAGTAAGAAGGTGGTGCCAACGTTACGTGGGAGAGGGAGAGAGGGGGGAGGGGGAAGAAGAAGATTTTTCTTTTTTAATTTAATTTATTTTGGACTTAATTTGTACTTTTATGAAAAAAAAAATGGAGTATGATTGCAATTTTTTTTTTTTTTTTTTTTTTTTGTCATGTTCTTTTCTTTTATTTATTTAAATAGAAGAGTATATTTGCTATTTTACAATTTCTAATTGAGAAATTATATAAAAATTGATGAAAATGACAATTTTTCACAATGAAACGTGAAAATAAGGGGTGAAAATGTCAAAAATTTGAATTAGTAAAATAAAAAAATTTCTTAGTTAAAACTTATCTACCAGGACCATGCTACTGTGACAATCCCTTGGATATCCAAGGTGTCGTCACAATGGTTTTACCCTATCTATCATTATTATGATTAAAAAGGCATATATATATATATATATATATATATATATATATATATATATATATATATATCGGTGCTTTTATGTTTTTTTGAGAGATCGGCTGAAGTTAATTTTTCTAGAGCAGTCGCAATATATATATATATATATATTTGTTTCTACATTATTTATTTAATTCAACTCAACTCAACTTCAACAAAATTGCATCTCATGCGATTAGTATAACAATACCCAATTTTTATTTTAATAGATTTTCCATTAATAATAATATATAGTTTATATAAACAATCAATATAGAATAAACTGTGATTTCATATTGACAAGTAAACAATTAATAATTTTTCAATAATAACTTTAAAAATAAAAAATAAAAACTTACTAGCTAAAAGTTATACTTACAACAACGGTGTCAAATGGAGTTTTAAAGATATATCATTTCCATTAATCAAGCAAGACGCAATGCTTAAACTAAAACAAAAACAAAAATTCGATGACTAAAGGAAACTTGCTCCCTTTTTGCCAAAAATCGAAAATGTAACATGATCTATAGTTCTATGGTATATATTACAAGCATTTGATAGATTATAGGTGAATTTCTGTATATTTTTAAATGGGAGAACCACTATATGCCTATATCTGTATAGAAATACCTTAATGTTTTACCTCCTAATTAATTTGAAAAATTGCAAACTATCCCCTCAATCTCTTGCATTTTAATTATACAAGACACAATTATATTGGGATATCAAGTCATGATTTAAAGTATCTCATTAAAAATTTGAACACTTCTATGATATTTTCGAAGCCCTTGTTTCTCAAGCATCTCTCTAAAGTTTTTCCCCTTGTATTGGAAACCACAATCAAAATTTACCATAAACACAAATCACAAAAAACAAAAAACAAGAACTATATTATTTTATAAAGTTACTTACCACTCCTTTTTTCTTCTTTTTAGTTGGCAAGTGAGATGTTTACAGCTTTTGGCATTACAAGGCATGTTGATGATTACTGAAAGCCAGCACAACATTCTGACTAAAACCACATTATTTATTCAAACATAAATCTTCATTAACCAATACAATCACTACTTGTGCACTTCTTCTTTATTCCTTTGAAGTTCCATCAAGTGAGCACAAAGAAAATTAAAATAGAAAAAAAAAATGGTGAGTAATATTTACATTACAAAGACTCTATTGATTAATTCCAAATTTTAAATTTCATGTTCTATATGTTACTGGCGAATAATTGGATCGTGATGTTGTATATTAAAATGTTAACTTATTAAGGGGAGTAGAATAAATCCCTTATATGTTGATTATATTTTTCATATTTTAGCGATGTGAAATTTTATCTTAACACGAACAAAAGTACATTTGAGACTTGACAACCTTAAGTTTTGAAAAAGAACTTGGAGGAATTCAATTTTATCAAAGTTTCAGAAGATTAGCTAGAAAACTCAAACATGTCTCACTTTTCTAAAAGTTGAAAACAACTAGCCTAGTAAAATGGTAGGGTGATGGAACGATAATCCTTAGTCCTTAAACAATTATTCTTCTTTTTTCTTTGTTTTCACTACGTGTGAAATTTGTGATCTAGCCGACTTCGTGATAGTCACTTTCAAGTCTATTCACTACTTGTGCATTTGTATGAAGCACTTATACTTTATTCCCATCTCTAAACCCTTCCTTTTTTTGCATGTGGGAACTTTGCATCACATGCCCCACCTCCTCTTTCTTTAGTAACATTATTCTTATCCTCCTTTTTCATCTTTCTGTCTCCTTTTATTCTATCACCCCACAGGCAAACTCTCTTTATTTGCAAATAAATCATTAGTCACATAATTAGTGACTAGGTAGGATTTTCCTTTCAATCAGTGTGCTTATATGAAGTAAATTAAAAGATAAATCATAGTTTCATAAACGACAACCACAACCTTAGATGATAACTAGAGTGTCTTTGGACAAGCTAATTGACATTTTACTAGACAATAAACTTATAATCCCACCATATCTCACGTGTATATATATATATATATATATATATATATGAAGAAGAAGAAGAAGAAGAAGAAAGTCTATGTGGTCCTCTGCCCTCTCCAAGCACTTGTCCAATTTGATTGTGGCTCTTCATTATGTGTTCCATAATCCAATGTCTTGGATCAAATCTCAATGCCTTTTACACCTCTCTTTTTCTCCATTCAAGCTCCAAATTTCTATAAGCATGAATTTACTTTAAACACATCATGTGCAGTACTGCAGATGCTCGATTTGGGGCATGCATCAAAGTGATTAAATTTTGACACATGCTGAGATTTTAGAAAGTTTTGCAATTTGTGAGTAATCTCCTTGTGATTACTTGGCCTTCTTACATGTTGATATGGTCCACTTGTCCGTTGGGGGTATTCAATGGCCAGTCGACCCTCTTTAAAACATCCCAAGTGGTCTCTATATAAGTTTGAACATTTTCTTGAAATTTTGGGCAACAAGCACTAACTAAAATCGAGAGATTTAGCACTTTGTTAAGTCGATTTCCGATGGGGTATTGGAAAAAATAACAATAAAAGTTGGCATTTAATGGTAGCACTCTTTTTCTTCATCTTTCAATTTTGTAGCAAAACTTTTAAAGGTCTTGCTAGTGAAAATAAATAATTTAAAATATTAATACCTTTTGTGCTCATTTTCCTAAAATCTGGTTCTGAGTTCCGATTGAAAAATAAAAGAATATGAATTTGGGACTTAGAGGAAAAAATTGCTAGGAAGTCTTCATTTACTCCAAGAAGTGCTATTTTTGTTAAGTTTCTTTGAGCTTTTCCCTAAACTGGCTTGCTTTCTGTTGCTCTAAGAAAGTGGGACATGGGTCTGTACAGCCCATGGGCATCAAACTCGGCCCTTAACGTCGTTGGGCTCAACAATAGAGGTATTTGTAGAAAAATTCGTAACTTATCATATTTCACATTTTCATAGATATCAAAATTTGAGAAAATTAATTAATAATGCATTTATATAAGATAAAGAATGTGATCAAAATTTGTGGATATCCGAGGAAAGAACGTGTGATATATTAGATATATTTTCTCTTACCATATTCCATCCTAAATTTCAATAAAGTAGTTAATCTTTTTTCATACTCCTCTATGTGACTACTTGTGTACATGAACAAGATGAAATTGTCACATACTTATGCGACATGTTTGTCTTTTTGGCATTGTTTTCTCTCTTTTTTTATCGTGTCCAGTATAGAGAAATGTGGGTAGTGATTTGTCTATGTTGCAACCTCTAATACGGTTGCTCATGTGACCGTTGAAATGACATACTAGACTTCGTATCGTGGCATTCGTTATATAATTACCTGTTTGTGTGTATTATTTTTGACCACTAATACATCTGTTCATATCTTTATTTGTGTAAATTATATTTGTGAAATTCATTTATAATATAAATTATTTCTTAAAATGATCAATGCTTCTAATTATTGTTATTGAAGTATTAGATAGTTAGAGTTTCAGTGTCGAGATGACTCTGGAGAAAATGTGAAATATAGAGGTATATTGCTCGGTAAAATTGCAATGAAAAAGGTAACGTGGTTGAAAATGAATAGGAGTGATAATGTGGAAGAATTTTTAAACAAGAAACATGATCTTTCTCTCTCCGCATCACAGTGAAAACGGTAAGGTTAGTAGAAATTAGAGGAACTTAAATTCTAAAAATTAAATATAAGATAATTTTACCACTATCATCAGAATTCATGAAAAATAAACTTAAATATTAACAATTTTAATTTTTTTTTACATTAATTAATGAATTAAAACAAAAAAAAAAAAACGAGGATTTACTTTTTTAAATCCATTAAATTTAAATAAAATAAAACTAAAAATAAGTGATTACAATTTTTTTAATTAAATAGGAACCTAAGGTCCAAGAAAAATCATATATTTCAAGATAAAAGACAGAAAACACACAAGTCAACGAGAGAGGAAGAGGAGAAAATTCAAAGCCATGAAGAAATTTCAAGTCCGGAAGAAGGAAAAAGGAAGAAAAATAGAAGAAATTCTCTAAATCCAAATCACTAAAATTTCAAAAAAGATTAAAATCTTCTCCAAATCAAATTCAAGTCGAGACCTAAAGATAAAAGTCAAATCCATACATTTCAAAGAAGATCAAGTCCAATAATGACTCTCTTCTCCAATAATCTGATCATTAATCAGAGAATTTTGCTGCAATACACTCACATGAGGATCAACCTACCTTTATTTCACGAAAAATCAAAATTTAACAGTTTTTTTTTTTTTTTTATTTTACATACGAAATTTGTTGTACATTCATATCTTCAAAATCTTCACCCATTTACTCTTCACGTCGCCTATAGTAATCAGCACATTTCGATGGCCTTCAAATATTAGAAATCCGAACAGAATGGTTGGCTGAACTAGAAATAAAAAAGGTAAGCATAAAATCAAGGCAATAAACTTGATTGGGATTCATTCGGCGTAAAAGGTGTCCCCGTATGATAAAACTTAAAAGTGTTTTATATACTCCAATAAAGTCTATCACACACGATTACTCTATTTGTTTTAAAATTCTTACTTAATCTCAACCATATTCCAATCTCACTAACTTAGGCATCATAGAATCTTCGACTTTGACCTCTCTCCTTTCAACCATCGAATGAGGATAGTTGATTCTCCTATTACAAAGGGCTATGACCAAATAAGAAAGTTAGATCAAATATGCCACATTGTTTTTTTGACACAGAAAATCATTGACTAAAACATTAATAGAATAGAATATATAGATTTACTCAGTAAATTGAAATTTTAAGGTCAAATAATATAATTCGTCTGTTATTAGGTTGCATCCCATAGCAGGCCTAACGCCTACAAAAATCAAGGTTTTAAAAGTAGCGGTGGAAATCGAGACGAGCGACTCGTCGACTTGCAAAAAAGAGCAGCTCGAGCTCGTCAAAATGAAGAGCTGAAGCTCCAGCACGAGCCGAGCAGACCCGCTTGCTAGACGTCGAGTAGCTCGTTGAAAATGCGAGCCACAAGCTGGTTCAGCTCATGACTAGCAAATAAAAAATAAAAGTTAGTGACCAGAACGGTCACTAAAAAAGTCTGTTACCGTTTTGGTCCTTTATTATTTTAATTTTTTTTTTTTAAATTTCATTTTTCTTCCCCTATAAATACCCATCCATTACAACATTTTTTTCCCACCAAACTTACTATCAATCTCTCATTCTCTATTATACTCTCTACAAATCATTATCAATATATCATTCATTCATTATTCATAATATTCATTCTATACTCTTCTACATTTTATTTTGAGTTATAATCTTGATTCTACAATCTATTTTCTACACTACTATGTAATCTTCATTCACTACTCAATTCTACTCACGTCTTCAACATTCAATTTCAATTATTCACAAATAGATCCACGCTTATTTGTTGAAAACTTGTTCGATGTCGAAGTCGGAGGTGAATCACCTGTGCCCTACAGTCAATATGAGAATGAATTCACCGGTTAAAATGAATTACTCATTCTAGAAAATATTCAAGATTTCGATATTCATGAAAGTAGTCTTCCAATTGATTTGGATGACATTGATGTTGATGCTAGTTATCCAATTGATTTGGAATATGATAATAAACATGTATTAGATATTCCAGATGCAAGAGGGAAGAGAAAGGGGAAGAAGTAGCAAAATATTGGGACTATTTTAAATTAGTTCAAACTGGTCATGTGATCGATGGATTTTAGAAACCAAAGTAATGTGTAAATACTATCAACGATTGACATGACAAAAAGGCATTGGAACCACCCACCTCAACCGTCACTACAAAATATGTGCGGCCAAACATTGGCTTTTTCTTGTTGGTCAAACGCAACTACAATTTGGTAGTCCAAGCAGCGGTGCTACTACTACGCCACTTTCTACATGGATGCATTCAGAGGAAAGAACTCGAACAGAAATGGTGAAATACGTTGTCGGAGCTAAGTTGTCATTAGCAGTAATGGACAACCAACATTTCATTACTTTTGTGAAAGAATGTCTTCAACCGAAATACGTTGTGGTAAGTCGAAATACTCTTCGTTCTAATACAATAGAATTTTTTCAAAATACAAAGCAAGTACTGGTTGCCGATTTAGAAAAATATGGGGGCGTGATATCTTTAATTTCGGATTTATGGGAAGAGCTTAATAAAATAGGTTATATAGCTGCAACTGCACACTATATAGACTCACTTTGGATCATACATAAAAAAATTATCACTTTTAAAATTATTGAGTTCCCGCACCAACATTAACAATATATTTAATGTTATTATGAACATTATTAGATAATATAAATAGGAGAGTAAAATTCGTTCTTTTACGTTCGACAACACTTTTGTAAATAAGCCTGTTATCAATAAATTGCATAGAGTACTTCAACCTGATTTCAGTGGTTTTTTTATTTCATATTCGATGTATATGCCATATTTTTAATTTAATAGTACAAGACCGTTTAAAACATATTAAGAATGAAATTCAACAAATTAGGAATGCACTAATCTATATCATGATTGCACCTAGTAGAAAACAAGCATTTGAATAATTTTGTGCCGAAAATGGGGTGTCGCATTCAAAAACTTTTATTAGTGACGTCTCTACATACTTATTATTAAAATCATGTAAAGATTTCGAACATTTAATTACTGAATTTTATAACAATAGGCATATTATAGACGACGGCGATAATATTTTAAATGAGTCCGATTGAAATTTAGTTATTAAAATTGAAAAAAAAAATTGCAAGTTTTTATGATTCTACAAATATTTTGTCTAGTGTTTATTATCCTACTAGTTGTATAGTTCTTAAATGCCTTTATGTAATTGTTAGGGTTTTTCATAGATTTAAAGATGACCTCGATTTTAGTTCAATTATATTTGCCATGGAATTAAAGTCTAAAAAATATTGGGAAGACTTGCCCATATTATTTTCATTAGCATGTGTCATGGACCCTGATATAATTTATCGGGTACTAAATTTGTAATTGATCGAATTTCAAAATTTTTAACTTTTAAGGTACCTATTACTTATAGGAATTTAGAAGCAACTTAATGTGAAATGTATGTATTATATGCTTCACGAATGTGTATACATATTACTTGTGTACCATTCGACTCTACAAATACTCCTCCCACTAATATAGCAGACGACGACGTTGAAATTTTAAATTTATTCGAAGGGATGAACTCATATAGATATGCATGTGGTTTCTCCAGTAGTAGTAGTAGTTTGTCTTCCACTGCATGTACTCAAACATCTAGTAATAGTCCAAATGTGTTGTCTGCTGAATTAATTGATTACTTTAATCATAGTGTGTCTAGTAGCAATGCAATTATGAAAAATTCAGAAGAAGTAATTGAATTTTGGCGAATGTATTAACGTTGATGGCCAATAGTTTCTGCAATGACAAAATATTTACTAACATCTTTGGTTAGCACTGTAGTTTCGGAGTCTGCTATTAGTGCAGGAAGAGGGTTCTCTTCGAGGTTAGTAGTCGACTAAAAGAAGATAATTTGGAAGCATTAGTGTGCGTGAAGGACTGACAAGACGCTCATTTTCTACTGCAAGATAAATATGCCGAAATTACATGTCGTCAAGTAAGTGATATTCAATTTAATCATATTCATCACAAATTTTTATTTTAATATCTTGATAATTTTTTTTAAAAAAAATTGTACACGTAACAAGTTGTTCGTGTACAATTTTTAACTCCACCTACTTGAAATTGAAGTAGCCGATCCCAAACTCGAATAAAGGAGAAGAGTTTATCTTTTTTTTTTTATTATTATTTTAAAAAATAAAAATGTTTTGGAAATGTATATTTTAAAAAAATGTTTAGAATATATATATATATATATATATATATATATATATATATATATATTTTCGGTTTAGTTTAAAAAAAACAAACAAACAAAAAAAATGACGAGCTTCGGCTCGGCTCGGCTCGTCCTCGGCCCATGAGCCAAGAGCTCGTGGTCCGAGTTGAGCTCGCCCATTTTTTTTTGTGATGAGCTCAACGAGCCACTCGCACGAGCCGAGCTTGTGTGGGTAAGGGCCGAGCCGGCTTGGCTCGGTCCATTGTCACCACTATTTAAAAGTCACAATGCTTGACTAGGAGGTGGGGTCTAACCTCAAGTAGTTGGTTCGACTCGACTCATTGCCACCACTATTTAAAAGTCACAATGCTTGACTAGGAGGTGGGGTCTAACCTCAAGTCTAAGATATTATAATTATTTTTATCAATAAATAAATAAAATAACTCATACTTTGAAAAATTTATAGAAAATTTATGTATTCTTCAAGTTTTTAATAAAAACATAAATTTCAAAATCATAAATACCTCAAAACAATAATATTTTAAAGGGCTGTACAAAAAAATCGCGAAACCGTAAACCGAACCGTAACCGTTGGTTCGGTTCCACGTGGACCCGCGGTTTTTTTTTCCTCAAACCGAACCAAACCAAACCGTTTCAAAATGGTTTGGTTTAGGTTTTGATTTTCAAAAACCGCAAAAAACCAAACCGAACCGCACTTTTTAATTAATTTTTTTAATGAAATTATAAATTTTCATATATAATTTTATTAAAGTATAATTTTTAGAATTTAAACCAATTAAAAATAATACCTCCAAACTAGACTTAGAAATTCAATTTTCGAATTTATGTCGAAACCCAAACCCCCCAAAAAAGGGGGAAGAACTCAAAACCCAACTCAAAGTCTCAAAACCAAAACATAGATTTTTTTAAAATTCCAATATGGTGTTGCAGAAAGGCCGTGTCGTCTCCCACCACATGCGTAACACCCGCATTGCTGAGTGTTTTGTTGGCGATGAGAGTGGTACTATCCTCTTCACCGCTCACAATGACCAAGGTATGCATACGTGTGTTGTATACATAAGTTAGGCATACTTGCATAACGCAGCACAAATTCATAATCAAGTGGAAAATAATTAATGTAGTGGGCCGAATATTTCAGTTATTAGAATGGGTTTCTATGCCTGCAAAATTGTAAATAACGAGTTTTGATTCTTTTGGCTTGTTATTTTGAATAATATGTTTTTTCCTTTATTAATATTTTTTATTGGGAGGTAGAAATAAGGATTCTTGTATTAATATGATTAGCTTTAAAGAGATAGACAAATAATTTTTTGACGCACACTTTTCTCTTGTCAATTATTTGGTCTGTAGTATGTATATGATCGTTGATTTATCTTTTGACTTGGGTATTGGAGATTTTTAGTTCCTTTTGTCTTTGACTTGAGCCGGGCGGCCTAAAGATAAGTTTGAAAACAGTTTCATCTAAGAATATATTTGACATGAAAAGTTCCTCTAGGAAGGAGATTACTATGCCTCCGTTTGGATTATGTATAAATGCGAATTAAAATCTAAGAAGTCGACAAATAATTTTAACCACATATTTCATTGGACTCATAACTGTTCAACCACATGTTACATAAACTTATATCAAAATCTACTAAAACCTGATTTTTCTCTAAACCAAACAGGGATATGATAAAAAATTGTCATCTAGAATTTGAATTTTCCTGCTTTAAACCACTAAGAAATTCAAGTGGACAACCACTTTTTGTCCAATAGTCATCATGTCAAGGGATGTTGAACTTTCTTTGTTTAATGGGTCAAACATTGTCCGAGTAAATGTTTGATGCTGCTTTTACTATACATGTTTCAAAAGTGATTGTTGATTTATCTCGTGTTGTGTGTTTTATCACGTCTTAGTTGTCTTTGTTTCAATCAATCATCGTGTGAACCTTAAACAATGCATCTCGTAATTTTCATCTGTTTAATGGATTATGGTTTATTGTACTTATTTTCTTCACTTATAGTATTTATTTAATATGGATGATTGCATTTTTGATTTTTAGCTATATAACCGTTTGATTTTTGTTTATATTTCTTTCTTAGTTGATCTAGTGATATCCGATACTACTGTTATCCTTCAAAATGTAAAGATTGATATGTTCAAGGAAATTATGAGGCATATAAGAGATTGATCTAGTGACGTCCGGTACCTAAGAGGTTTGTACTTTTATACTTATTCTGATATTGTTGTTTGTAAAAGTTTGAGTGATGCTAATTTAATACTATCTTTTTTTTTTTTGTTATATATCGAATTTCAGACAAATATGAATGTAATTTAATATTTAACATTATTAGTGTTCGTTTAAATTTATGTTAACTTGTTTTAAATATATTACTATAATGTCGATAGGTAAACCGCGGATTAAAACTGAACCAAACCGCAAATAATGGTTTGGTTTGGTTTGGTTTGAAAAATGAAATGGTTTGGTTTGGTTTGAAAAAATTTCAAACCGTTTAAAATGGTTTGAGTTGAAAATATAGCATAAATCGCCCAAACCGAACCGTGTTCACCCCTAATATTTTATATGTTAGAAGAGAAATCTATGCCAGTTGAGTAGATTTCTCAAGCAATGTAGAGGGTGAAAACATGCACTTTTTTTCTTACGAATATTAAGGTTATGATGGCAACTTGACTATACCTATGCATCTGTAGTTAAGATCCGTTTGATATGACTTTTGAGAAGTTAAAAAGATTTTTTTTAGATTCAAAATCGTTTTTGGACTTTGTTTGATTAATTTTATAAAAGTGCTTCTTTTAATTGAAAGTATTTTTAGAGAAAATTGGTCTAATGTGATTTTCTTTAAAAGTACTTTATGATTAAAAAGCTCTTCCAAAAGTTATTTCAAGCTAAAGTTAAGATAGCTCCATCCAAACTTTATTTTACAGAAAGCAAAAACAAAAAATACAAAAATCGTGCCGAATAAGTCCTTAGTCTAATTCTCTTGTCAATATTTCTATCTGTGATTTGAGTAGCCACAAGGCCCACAACCCACAAGTGGACAGAGAAAATGTTACTGTCGTTTTGTTGCATTTCACGGCCTACCAATGCCCCAAAATAGCCCTCAAATTCATTGGGCCTTCCACCACTTGTCTTATTATTAGCAACTACCGATTGCCAAGCTTTTTTTTTTTTTTTGTTTTTCCTAAATGGAAAGCTTTAAGATAATTATGATGAGTTTCTTTTCTTGTACAACTTGTTATCCTTCCTCTTTATAATGGCCGCTTCGCTTGCCAATCAATCCAAATTTAGCAATTGTTTAATACTTGATTGGAGTCTTCTGTATGGCATTATATGTATTTTAATACTTTGCTTTGGATATTAATACACTACACGTACTTGTTGGCTTCTTATAAGCAATAATGAATTATTTAGTTGTGTTCAAAAGGAAATGAACTATCCAAGCTTGAAATGATTCACTTTTTAAAAAATTGGATGGAAACTAATCTAGCCCGGTTCACATGTTCACTCACTATAATGAACGAGCTGTGTCAGATTTTATCATCCGCTCCACAACCCAAGAAGGCCGGTCAATTGGCCAAATTAGTTCCCAACCCAACAACTCTTCCTCTCTAAATTCTTATATAATTAAGGACAAATTGATAGGTTTGAGTACACCAAACAACAATATCGACAGGTCTGCGGGCTTGAGTAAGTTCTCATATAGGAAGATGGTTAGGGTTTGTTTGAATCATATTTTCACATACCTCTGATTCAAACGAACAACGGGCCTAAATTAAGCCATGTTGTAAGCAAGTCGATGTGCAATATAGCCTACCCATTTTAACACCCACATGGACAAGGACAATCATCTACTATTAGTGATGCAAAAAGGTGTACTCTGGAGCACAGGATCCATGACAGCTTTGAACTTATCTTTGAGAGCTTGGATTGTGAACAAAAACAATTGAATAAGAAGTAGGTCAACTTTCACATGAAAGAAGGTTAAAAAAAAAAAAAAAAAGGGAAGAACAAGAGTAGCAAATTTTCTAGTAGAGGATTGAGACCGAGGACCCCATCTCACCTAGAGCAAAAGGCTATCTTCAAAGTCTTTTAGTTTACTCAACACTAAAAATAGAACTAGACAATAAATGAAATTTATATTTTTTATTTCTTTATATATATTAATTACTGCATTATCAAACAAGTCACTGAATAAATTACCATGTTTGAATTTAGATTTAGGTTGATTCAATTAGTATGTTATATTAAAAAGGATTTGCAATTTGATTCCTTTCTTGAAGTATATTGAAAGCTTTTGTTTAGTCTAATTCAAATTTATGGATTATTTAAAATATAAGACGTTTCTTCTAATTCACACTATACATATATTAAATGACATAATTTCGAGTCATCTTCTTCATTATGATCGAACTATCATCATAAGGATAGTCAATATTGTTTTGGTGATTGATGAGACGAGAGTGATGTTGACTGGTTATGCCACGCATATGGTTCAAATATAATCTCATTTACTAAATAAAATATTTATATTTTTTTTTGACGTATGAACAATTTATATTTTCATTAACATATAAAATAAATCTTTAATTTTATAACTGCAAAATCTGAAATTTAATACTTCAACTGAACTCAATCTGGTGGTGGGTACGTAGGATAAGAAAAATGAGATAAAAGTTGCTAATTAATAAGGACTTGTAACTGAACAAAGACAACAATTTTCTGTTGAACCTCCTTTTGATTGAATATTGCGTAGACGGAATGTCCTTCTCATTTATCCACTCCCATCTAATTTCTCGATTGCATCCTTACAAATTTGTTATTCTTTAATATTACACCCACAAAACTTATATATTGAAATTAACTACGCATTTTTGACTTGTTAGAAATCGTGGAATTGTGGGAGAGGTATGTAATAAAATTTGTTTGGTAGCAAATTTCAATTTAATGAAATAACTGGATTTTCACTGAAAATAAATGCGAGAACAAGAGGACCCCACTTATAATTTTTTATTTTAGTTTCCAATGTTTCAATTATGTTCAAGTGAAAAGTTTGTATCAATTTGACTCTTAAACTAACAATTTAAGGTGAAAAAAAAAATTGAAAAAGAAGATGAGGAGAAGTTGGTAGGGTTAGAGGAATTTAGGTGGGAGTTCGAGAACATAATGTGGAGAAGGTGGGGAGGGTAACAAGCCGATAGCAATGGGCACAACAGTCGATTGAAGCGGTAATATATATATATATATATATATATATATATATATATATATATCCATTTTAACATTCGAAAAATATGTTATATGCACTACACGTGACTTGTTAAGAGTGAAGTTGAGGACCCAAATAACACATTACATATAAGTTCGAGGACCCGACCCACATTAATATATCCTCTCATTTGTCAACATGCCGCAATAATTGGACAAATCCACCAATCTTAATCCATATTCCATGTTTTTTTTTTTTAAATCAATCCATATTCCATGTTAACTTATACAATTAAGTCAAATTTGGTGACGCACATGCACAAATACATATATTAGTTTGAAAGGAATTAGGACGAGGTCCACGACACAAGTTTGCGTGCTAGAAATGGAACCGTCGACGTACAAAATGCCAAATAGCCCAAAATCCTTCTGTACTTATCAGATTCCCCCCTATGGAAGTACCCCAACCCTAATCCCCAGAAGATCTTAGGGCAAGAAATGCATTTGATATTTTTCAATTCATTGAATTAAGATTAAACATTTTAAAGGAAACATGAATTTGGATGGTTTGCTTGTTATGGCCGAAATTCAACGAAAGTCGATGAGTGGGATCAATTTTGAGTGAAATTAGATAGTTCGTATCAATTTCATGGCGAAATTTAAATCGGGTTAGTTTGAATTAGTGACTTTGTAATTTTATTGAATTTTTTAGTTTAAATAGCTTGAAAATGGAATCAATTTATAGTTTTCTTTCAATTACATAAACCTTTGATACCAAAAAGATTGGACATTTGGTTATATTTATGGATGTATTGATGCAGGATTCGATATTTTCAACATTAGCCCCTGTTTGAACCACATTATTTTTCTCATTAACATTCTTCTACTCATTTTCAACTACACATTTTTCAATAAAATAATATTTTTCATCACATCAATAATTTTTCTTTATTTTTCAACCACACATTTCTCATTATATCAACAGTAAAATATATTTTTTTTCTCAAATAATGTGACTCAAACAGGACGGTTTGAATCTAGATTAGTTTACTTAGAGCATCTTTAACTACTCTAGAATAAAGGCTTCATTTTTATAAGATCAATCTACAATATTCCTTTTATATATATTTGTATATCAATTTCCTCTATTTTATGGAATTGATAGAAAGATGTTTTTTATTTTGAGAGTCAATACTTAATAGAAGTTCGAAGAGACTCTTTATCTTTAAAAAATACAGTGTAGGCTTGGCCATCCAAATTGCTATATATATTCTATCTTAAAATAATTGCATTTAATAAGTTATACGATTATATATTTTAACATTCTCCTCGTTAAGGACCTATTTAGTTTGTATTTCAGTTTTCTGTTTGAGAGTCTACTGAAAATGCGTTTAATTTGTCATTTTAAAAAACCATTTCTCAAAAAGAAAACTGAAAAACATGTTTGATTTGGACTTTTGAGAAATTATTTTATGATATTTTATTACATTAATCATATTCACTTTAAAGTTGGTGAATCTTAAAATATGTTATCCCACTACAAAATAAAATATGAACAAAAATAAATTTAGTTGACAAAACAGAAGAAATAAAAATAAAAAGTTAAGGAAGTGGACTGAGAATTTATATTTGTTTTCAAAACATGTTTTTTTTTTTTTTTTTTTTTTTTTTAGAATTTCTATTTAAATGATCGATTATTCTAGAACTTTTTATTTTTTATTTTTAAGAATTTAACTTTTTATAGATTTTAATTTTTAATTTTTTAATTAAATGCTTATCACCTGTATTCTCAGAGTTTTACTGAAAACGTATATGTTGAGTTTTATATTATAAGTTTAATATTATTTAGAACGTACACTTTTTGAAAATACTAGAATAAACAAGTTTTGAGTGTTTTACAAAAGTGAAAAATGAAAATTACTTCAAAACAACAAGCGCAACACACCCCAAAATATTCAAATCCTATTCGAATTGATTGATCTTAATTAAAAGAGGACGAAAATCAATACTATTTCTTTAAAAAAGCAAACTGAAAATTTTTTATACTTAAATTTATAGAAGTTTTCTCTAATATTATAAATACAGAATTTCTTGAATATGCTCTTACAAGAGAATATTGAAGACGATTGCATAGAGCTAACAAAGTATTTTTCTGGAAAGTATTTTAGCAAGAAAAAACAACTTTTGGAAAACCAAAAAAAAAAAAAAAAAAAAAAAACAAATTCACTCTCATGGAAAAAAATCGAAACTGGAAGAATAGAACCGAAAAAAACCCGGTCCACCGTTAAAGTTTTTTATGATTAACAACGAGGATTAGATTGAAGCGATGGTATATGTCGGCCAAAATTGTACTTATCTTTAAGGAAAAATGAGCCGTGGAGGCCGTGCCCCAACGACACGCTAGCGGCCGAATAATACACTCTTATTGCGTGCTGCTAATGCACACCCCTCAATCATAACATTATTTAGGCCCCGTTTGACCTACATTCTCATTTTTATTTTCATTCTTCTACTCATTTTTAACTACACATTCTTCAATAAAATAATATTTTCTATCACATCAATAACTTTTCCTTCTTTTTCAACCACACATTTCCCATCATATCACTATTTCAAAATTTATTCTTCCCCAATAATCTCCATCAAACACACTCTTACACAATTTGAAATTTATTGTCCACCCATAAATGATTAATACATTATTTTACCTTAAAATGTCATTTAATTTTAAGCATAAATGACAGTGAGAAAAAAAATAAAATATATCAATTTTAAAATAATTTGCTAATAATTCATTGGGTGAATAGCGGATTGAAAAACAAATTTTGCTTAACAGATTTCAACTCTACACATCCCCCTCTCTTGCGATCTCTTTAACATGTATCCATTTATTCATACACTATTATAGGGGAAATGCTATTTGTACATTTTTTTTTTTTTTTGGATATATATCATTGTTAACATTATTTAACTTGTCAACAAATGAATGAATAAAAAAATTACGTTGTTTTAAATTGTCCAATAATATATTAACACGTGACACAGACTAAAATTTGGTGTACAGTATGCACCAAGCATGATTGACTATTCTATTATATATAGGACACAAGCTCCAAAACCAAGCGGTTTGAGAGAGAGAGAGAGAGAGAGAGAGAGAGATTCCTCTCAATTTTTTAGGTTTTTGTTCTAGGGTTCAAAAAGTTTATCTTTTGATGTTTAGATCAAGAATTCCTTAGCATAGATTTTGAGGTCAAAGACACGAGTTTATATGAAGATGGAAGTAGGGGCTTATTGCACAGAGAAAAGAAAGCAAAGACAGTCCCAACAGGACAAACCTTACAGAGGAATCCGCATGAGGAAGTGGGGAAAGTGGGTTGCAGAAATAAGAGAGCCCAACAAAAGGTCAAGAATTTGGCTTGGCTCTTATTCTTCGCCGGTCGCCGCCGCCCGGGCCTACGACACGGCGGTGTTCTACCTCAGAGGCCCTTCTGCTCGGCTCAACTTCCCGGAATCTATAGCCAAAGACGAAGGGTGCCCCGAATTATCGGCGGCGGATATAAGGAAAAAAGCCACCGAGGTTGGTGCTAGAGTGGATGCGTTGCAGAGTACACCCCATGCACCGACTGAATCCACCACCTCAATTCGGGTTGACTTGAACCAGTACCCGAGTCCGGAGGCTTCTGATGATAATTAAATTTATGGGTTGTTCTTTTTTATAGTTAAAGATTATCTTTTTCTCCTGGGATTAAAAGTTGGAGTTGCAAGTGATAGGGGATTGTATAGAATTTGGTTTTGTTATGATTATAGATATAAAATCCGAAGGGATTCGTATGTTTGTAGAGGATTAACAAGCCAAATTTATTTATTTTCACTATTTTCGATTTTCGAGTTCATGTTTTGTGAGTCTGTGACTCATTATTTTCCTTTTTATGAATATTGAATCCTTTAAATATTACAATTTTATTTAAAGATGGGAGAGATAAGGTAGAGAGTTTGGTGAAGAAATGAGGACCATAGTGTTCCAAATTAACATGTTAAGTGGTCCTCGGTCATTGTCGTGGGATGATGGTAGCTTTGGAAAGGTGGCTGCCTTGTGAAGGATTGGGACGTGGGCGGTGACTATTATGGCTCTAATAAATCACGTCGTGGATAAATTCAATTCTAACTCAAGTGGATGAATATGTGATAGGTGTGTCTGATCCTAATAAATTGTAAAGATGATGCGCTGACAGTATCCTTTTTTTTTTTTTTTCCCTCAACACCTAATGAAATATTGTCGAGCGGATACTAGGAATGACGATTCGAACCGTTAAAATCGAAAATCGCGGTTAACCTAACTAAATGGGGGCGAAAAAAATCGAACTGATGATATAATTGGTTGGTTATGATTTTGATTTTAATGACCCGATTTGTGGTGGGGGTGGGTATGGTATTTAACGACGGTGTCCCGAACCGAATCGATTACCGGTTTAAAAAAAAAATTAATTGGACAATTAAACTTCTTTTAATAATTCTTTATATAATTATAACTCATTACCTTACCGACTTGTTAACATGACCGCCACACTAACCCAATTTTTTGGCATTAACTTAACCCTACTCACACTCACTCACTCACTGAAAATACACAGAAAATAGAAAATATTAAAGTGATGGGCAACGACGAGGAAGAAAATTCGAAATTGGAATCAACAACACCGTCTTCGCCTTCTACCATGCCGTCGCTCCAGATTTGGCGCTATAATCATATTTGAATTCGAAAGGTATAGACTGTGTGTCGTCCATAGTGTGCGACATTCAGATCTTATTCTGATATCTATATCTTGATTAGTTCACTGCTATTTTTTTATTATTGTACATTTGAAATGATATTTTAAATATGTCATATTTCCTTATATTGTATTATGTAATGAAAGTATGTGTGAGATGACTATGATTTAAATTTGAAAGTGTCTTCTGTGATTGTGATGAAGATATTTCTTGAATTGGTCTTAACAAGTCTATTTTATATGAGGTTCTCATTCCTTGAGTCATTCCGTACATTTGTCTTAGTTAGCGAATGCAAACGTAATTTTCTTGATTATGATCTTTTCATTTCTTTTACTGCTCGCGGGAGTTGAGCTCATTAATCTATTTGGTTCCCTAATCTATATTTTCTTTTTGTTACTTAATACAATGTTGAGTATTTTAATTTATTGCTAGCAGTTTTGGTATGTCTACTGGTTGTTAATTATCTATATGGTATTAAATTAGTACATTTTAATCTGTCTATAATTCTTTTATTTTGGGTTAGTTTATCTTAACTTCTCAAAGACCAAAGAAAGATCCTTTAAATTGTTTGCATTTTCATTTGGGATATTGTTTGCTAAATTGGCTCAGTATTGTGTTTTTATTTTTATTGATTTTTATTCAAATTTTTTTTTTTTTTAATTTGACGGTTGGACTTATAAAAATTAATTTATTTTCGTGGCTATTAACCGAACCGAACCGACTTTTGTGGTTATGGTGCGATTATAGTATGGTAAAAAATTTGGTGATGTGGTTATAATTTTGACCGAACCGACACGTTGTTATCCCTAGTGGATACCTGTAAATCATTTTGATAAAATAACCTGTACACATATCATGATTGTTTTGTCATCGATCAACTTGACTTTTCAATCGAGACAATGGACATTCTAGTCTCTACAGATTTGCGGTTTACATGAGCCTTTAACAATAAAATACCTGGACTTTGGGGACTGGTACTACCACCTCATTTTCTTTTCTCCTATCCAACTTTCAAGTCCACACATTATATAAATAATTATACATGGACTTTGTGGACTATTGTTACGCCTCCTATAAATAGGGACTCTAACTGCCACCACATGGTAGAAACCTACACCCTTGTTCTATGTCACTCTGCACCAATGGCGGCCGAACCCATATAAGTTGAACCTTCATGGAACCGAGCCTTCTGTAACTGAGGTAGAGTCATTAAGGGTGTTTTAGGGAAGATCTTGTATGAAGATCTAATACCAAGTGGATGAAGTGACAATACATTGTATTAATAGCTCCAATCAATTCCACAAGTTAATTCTAAACTTTCATGACATAACTAGGGCAACAAATAGTCATACCATTAAATGGATTGACACTATGACAAAAGGTCTCAGCCGCTATGATAAAATCACGTGACTCCTCATCCAACGATTTTTACTCACCGTAGGTTATTATAAAAGCTCACACTTGACTTCATTCAAGGGTACTGCAAGTTTAGATTCTCAATCTTACTTTGCAACTTCACTATTTTACTATCTTTTTCCCAAGGTCGATCCCATTTTCTTTCACATTGGAGGCTCACGTCTAGAGCCCTCCTACACATATATTTTCTTCTCCAACTGATTTGATCGTTAGAGTGCTCGCAGCCAACTCTACCACACTGAAGGAGGTCACGTGTGGCTAACGATTTATCCAAGTGTGCAAGAATATGATTCGCGTGAACGTGGGAGACCTTGAGATCTGTTGGTCATGTTGAAAGTACATTTTTCACGATCAACAAATACGATTATTAAGTTATTAAGTAGATACAAGGGCAGAGAGAAGGAGGATAACCCCGAACTTCAGCCTAGGTTTGCTTCAAGTCCATCTAATTTTTTATAAGTATTATTTATTTTTTTATTTATCAGATCAGTGCAAAATCATTTGTTTTCTCCCCCATCCATCCCCATATAGAAAACATAGATTGTTAAGCTTCCTTTTGGATCGTTCTTTTTCTTTTGTTTCTTTCATACGATGGCACTGATATGCAGCTACCCAACTATACTCCAACCAAACACATGCTTCACATCCTTGTACTATCTAAGGCTATATTTGATAGCTATCAAAATAGGTGAAAAATAAAAAATAATTCTTTTTTCATGCTTAATTTTGGTGTTTGATTCCATGACTTTTCAATAGAATTCATTTCCACCAATTTTTTTTTAAGTACAATCATTTAAAGCACATTTCCTTTTATTTTCCCATGATTTTGATGGGAAAGTGATTTTTCATTTTTTTTAAAAATATTTTAGCAATGGAAACATATTCTAAATCCAATGGTAAAATTTTTTATCCATTTAATTGACAATTTGCATGGTAAATAAAGTCAAACGAACACAAAAAAATTTCAAAAAAAAAAATTTAAATTTTTTTTACTTTTTGACAATCCAAACAAATTTTAATACAGATTGTAAAAAAAAAAAAAAAAAAAAAAAAAAAAAAATATATATATATATATATATATATATATATTCTCCCAAAAAGTAACAATTTGCATAAAAAACAAAGCCAAACGGATTAGGTAAAAAATGATATCAATCAAACACCATTAATTATAATTTCCTCTAAAACAAATTTTAGGCAATTCAATTCCATGCAATTCGTATTCTTTCCACACAAATTCCACAATTGCAATCAAACGCACCCTAAGAGTATTTTCAAGAGATTCTCTATTAAAAAAATATATTCTATCATTTGGGGAGTATCTATAAATTAGAGAGTTGATATTTTGAACCACTCCAACAAACTCTTTATATTTAACACTTCATTTTACTACTCCCAAAAAATATTTATTATTTTTATCAATCTTTTATTTTAACTTACTTTTCACTAGATTATTTTATTATTTTTTGACATTGAAAATTGAATGCATTTAATTACAGAGAAATCTAAATTAAAATGTCAAATTAAAAAGTTTATTGAAATATGATTTTAAGAATTGACTCTTTAAAAATAGAGAGTATCTAATGTCTAAAGAATCTCTTGAAAATTTTTTAAATCAATTGTACTTTTATATATAATTTAATTTTGGTGTTCAGTTCTTCTTTACAAATATGATTTTTCTACACGGACAGTATTATTTAATAACGAGAATAAAAAAGTACGAACAATGTTATAGGAACAAAAATATTTTAACAGAAATCATACAAATAGATACTTGATAGATTATCATTAAAAGATGACAAAAATACCAAAAAAAAAAAAAAATCATACAGGTCCTGCGAATGCAACAGCAGTATTATTGCTGGCAATCTTCTTTCCCGTACCTGGGGGGAAACTGAAAAAATACAGCACATATAACTAACAGAAAAGCAGAGGATTTTTGGTCGGCGGATTTTAAATTCCAAGAGATTTTGTAGCAAGGCAGATGCAACAGAAGAACAGCTTTAGAAATACTAAATAAATGTTTGGTCTGTTCATTATATTTAACTAATTGAGCTGTTGCCAATAACATTTATTAAAGCAGGATGGGCATTGAAAGTCGAATATGATATATTTAAATCATAGTTATTAATATCGGATCAGTTTTATTACTTTTTAATTTGAATATCATTTTATAATGTAAACTTGTTCAAGACTAGCAGGTTTTTAGCTCATAAAACAAGTCACCTACCAGTCAAGAGACCCCTTTCAAATTTTACTTATTCGATTGGTTTACGCGCCTACTCGAACCAGTCTGAGGCTGTCGAATGGGAGAGTTTTTTTTTTTTTTTTTTCAAAGAAAAAGTAGTGTTGAGATAAATCATTATAAGCGTATTCGATTTGCAGTATTAAAAAATACTATCAAGAACACAATCAAATTTTTTATTTTGTTTTGTTTAGTATCATCAAATTCAATATATTAAACGTGTCATTTCAATTTAGATTTAGAGCATGTTTGGTTCCAATTAAAATCTGATTTTAATCTAAATCAAAGTTAAACATCATATTTTTCATGTATCCCACAACTTTTCAATCACATATTTTAAAAATATCTATCACAATCTACTAAAAAATCTAATTTTAATCCCCACCAAACACCCTCTTACAAATCATCATAAATTGTTGACCATGATTTTTTGGCTCCAAACCGCTCCAATTTCCTTCCCTTTCCGATGAGCTCTAGAAGATTTGTTAACAATTAAGCTACTTGTATAAACCGCTCCAACTAACTCTACATATAACATGACTAAAAATATAAGTGTAACACATGCAATATGGAAAAGCCAATCACACTCGAAACACAAACTCGCAAACATAGATTTAAAAACAAAATTGAATTGATTGTTCTCCTTTTGACTATTTTGTCTTGAACAATTTATTGAAAAAAATAAAATAAAATAAACGCAATTGATTTTTTGAAACATTGACTATCATTTTGTTATATATATTTGTTTCAATGCATCTGAGGTTGATAAAACAACAACAACAACAATACAATAATAAAAGTAATAGTTGTAATAATAGCTCCAAACGATAATCATAGCATTGTTTCCACCAAATACTCCTCAGTCAACTTCATCGAATCATAGTACATTACAAAAACTAAAGTTGTGTATGTAGATATTATGGGAAATTGTAACCACAACTTTTTTCTTTGCATGCTTATCTTCCTTTTTTTTAGTGGAGGCTATTATCCCTAAAGATCGAGTCAGTCCAAATAACGGTTAAAATAGCATAAAAGACAAATTTACCCTCTCATTAGGTTTTTTTAAAAAAATACAACAGCGCTATTTCCTCCCCTAGCTAAAAACTAGGACAATTCAACCTTGCAAGCAGCCGACATGAAAATTCTACAAAGATCCCAATCACGTACGCAATACCCGACCCCAGGTTATCATATCCTTAGATGTAGATTTTGGCCTTCGTTACAGTGGTCATGCAGATGCTCGACCTTAAGGGTAATTGGGGACTCATTTTTTTTCAACCTACGTAGATCGAGGAGCCTAAGGCTTCTCTTCTCGAATCCCACACCCGACCATATAACTAATCGAGGATGGTCCGGGTCTAGTACAAGCATTCACATAATCTTAAGAGATCTACTTCCATATAGTTATCCAATGAAGACTAATCCTTCCACAATTAACACAATAGCTTAACGAACAGTCTAAAGGGACACAACTCCTAGGCTTTTGTGCCGCCGGCCCAGGATCCTACCATCCCAGTCCTATTGACAACCTGCCACCCTAAAATCTAAATACTATATGCACAGACACATCAGCCTCACAATATACTTTACATCATTGTTTATTTGTTGCTTAAAAACTGTTGAATATATTTCTCTCCACTTTTGCTGACTTAAGCATCAAATAGGCTATGAACCACATCTTTTAGCCTTTGTTTTAGGTACTCTGGAGGGCAATTCAAGGTCGTCTAATTTCGGATCCCAAGCTTAACCTATGCTACCTAGCACGCACCTTTCATGGATCCAAAAGGCCATCAGTTCCTTCAGTTCCTCACAGTCGATCCAAATTCTATCAACATGACCCCTACTCAGTTCCTGCAAATCTTGCAAGATGGGAATGCAAAAAACTTTACAGAACAATGCTTGAAGATCAACGAAATACACCAGTGTTGAGAAATTGGTTGTTCAAAACCAACAAAAGGAGAAGTGGAAAATTGCTGACAATTTCGGTCGACCGAACTGGACTGCGATCGACCGAAACTCTGTAGGATTTCAATCAAGAAGCTGCAGGAGTTTTCGGTTGACCTTTCGGTCGACCGAAATGAAGGTTCGGTTGACCATTCGGTCGACCGAAAAAGTTCGGTTGACCAACCGGTCGACTGAAAACTGTGACCGTTGGACGGATTTTAGCCGTTGGAAAGTCATTTTTGGAGGCTTTTCACTTGGTTTTTGGCACCACTTCGTGAATATGAACTAGACCTATATATAGTGGGGTCTTGTTCAATGAATAAACACTTTGAAATCATTACAATCTCCATATACAAAGATCAAATTACTTTCTTACTCATATTCTTCATTTTTATTGTGTTTCTCAAGTTTTTGGTAGAAATTATTTGTGCTTTATATTTCTACTACAAGGCTTGATCAATCCTTCAAACCGTTTGCCGAAAAACCTTTAAGCATCTCGAATTTACCGGAGAAGGGACAAATATTGTTTGAGGACAGCGATCACGTGGTTGAGTCTTTGCATCAAAGTTCTTGTTCTTGAATCCTTATTGCTATTTCGGTTTGTTTATTCTCCTACTAGAAGGTATTATTTCCAACAATCTCAAACAATATTCCTGCAATGGAGAGTGAAACAACAATGACTACCATAAAGTTGATGAATCAAGATTTGGTTCGTTTGGATCGCTTTGATGGCACAAACTTCACAAGATGACAAGATAAGTTGAAATTCCTTCTTACGGCGCTAAAAATCTTCTATGTGATTGATCCAAACTTGGAAGATCTACCCGAACCATCCGACAAAGACACCGATGAATCAAGGGTGAATAGAAAGAAACGTGAAGATGACGAATTAATATGCCGTGGTCATATTCTCAACTCTTTGTCGGATCGATTGTATGATCTATACACCAACACAACATCACCAAAAGAAATATGGGATGCATTGGAAAGTAAGTACAAAGCGGAAGAAGAAGGTACCAAGAAATTTTTAATTTCTAAGTACTTTGATTTTAAGTTTCTTGAAAATATCCCCTTACTTCCCCAAATTCATGAATTGCAAGTACTAGTCAACAAATTGAAGGCGGTGAAGATTGAAATCCCGGAGACCTTTCAAGTGGGGGCAATTATTGCTAAACTCCCCGGTACTTGGAAAGGATACCGGAAGAAAATTATGCATAGTTTCGAGGATCACTCCTTGGAACAATTGCAAAAATATTTGCGAATTGAAGAAGAGTCAAGAATGGGTGATAAGAGTGAAAACTCTTTTGAAGGCACTTCTAAAGCAAATGCAATTGAGAAAACGGAACCGCCAACAAAATCCAGCAAGAGAAAGCCTTCAACGAACTTCAACAAGTTCAAGAAGAAGACAAAAGGAGGTTGTTTTGTGTGTGGCAAATCTGGCCACTATGCAAAAGATTGTAGACATCGAAAACAAAACAATTTCGAGAGCAAAGTGAACTCCATCAAAGAAGATAGAATTGTGGCCACCATTTGTGAAATCAATGCAATCAAGGGAAAAGTTCCCGGATAGTGGTATGATATTTGTGCTACAATACATGTATCATATGATAAATCTTCTTTCAAGACTTATCATGAAGTTGATGGAGACCAAGAGATTCAAATGGGTAATGAGGTTCGATCTAAAGTGATTGGAAAGGGAAGTGTGGATATCATCTTCACTTCCGGCAAGACCATTACCTTGACCAATGTACTACATGTTCCCGACATGACTAGAAACTTGGTTAGTGGAAATCTCTTAGGAAAACCGGGTATCAAAAGTGTATTTGAATCCGAAAAACTTGTATTATCCCTAAATGGGAAATTTGTTGGAAAAGGCTATTCTAGTGAAGGAATGGTCAAATTATGTACCGTTGACAAATTGAATGAAAATAAAAATAACTTTGCTTATGTTGTTGATTTATTTTCATTATGGCATGCTAGATTAGGACATATTGAAAAAAGTACTATGAAATGTATGATGAAATGTGACTTAATTTTATATGATGAAAATGATGTCTTTAAATGCAAAACTTGTGTAGAAGCAAAGATAATTAAAAAGCCTTATCAAAGTGTAAAAAGAACATCTAGTATCTTAGAGTTAATTTATACGGATATTTGTGAATTAAATGGCATGTTAACTAGAGGTGGAAATAGGTATTTTATTACCTTTATTGATGATTGTACTAGATACACATATGTTTACTTAATGAAACATAAAAGTGAAGCTTTTGATATGTTTAAAATATATAAGAATGAAGTTGAAAATCACTTAAATAAGAAAATAAAAACCTTAAGAAGTGATAGAGGTGGAGAATATTTTTCTAGTGATTTCAACATATTTTGTGAACAACATGGCATAATTCACCAATGTTCGGCACCTAGAACACCGGAACAAAATGGTTTAGCTGAAAGAAAAAATAGAACTTTAGTTGAAATGATAAATGCCATGCTTACCTATGCTAAGTTGCCATTTAATTTGTGGGGTGAGGCCTTGTTAAGTGCATGTAGGATATTGAATAGAATTCTTTCTAAACAAACTAAGGTTTCTCCTTATGAATCTTGGAAAGGAAGAAAACCTAACATTGGATACTTCAAAGTGTGGGGGTGTCTTGCTTATTGTAAGAACACAAACCCTAATAGGACCAAGTTGGGTCCAAGAGGTATTAAGTGTGCCTTTGTTGGATATGCTAGCAATAGCAAATCATATAGATTATTAAACTTGGAGACCAATGTGATTATTGAATCAAGTGATGTAGAGTTCTTTGAGGATTCGTTATCTTCGGATAATGAATTGAGGGAAAATCTCTTAGATATCCCTAGCTCAAGTGGAACACAAGATGAAACATCTTCTAAAGGTGTTGATGAGTCAAGTGAGCCACGAAGAAGCAAAAGAACTCGAATTGAGAAGTCTTTAGGACCGGATGAAATTGATTCTCAACGCATTTCTTTTTACTTAGTAGAAGGAAATGAATTGAATGTCGTAAGAACAATTCCATTTGTTCTACATGTAGAAACCGATCCTAAAACTTATAGAGAAGCTATGACTTCTCGTGATAGCATGTTTTGGAAAGATGCAATCAAAGATGAAATGGATTTAATAATGTCAAATAATATTTAGGAGCTTGTCGATTTACCACCCGGATCCAAACCTATTGGATGTAAATGGGTATTCAGGAGAAAATACAATGTTCATGGTTCTCTAACTACCTTTAAAGCTAGATTAGTAGCTAAAGGATATCGACAAAGAGAAGGAATAGATTATTTTGATACATATGCACCGGTAGCTAGAATAACATCAATAAGGATATTATTCGCACTAGCTTCGATACATGACTTGCATGTTCACCAAATGGATGTCAAGACGGCATTCTTAAATGGGGATCTCGATGAGGAGGTTTATATGGAGCAACCTGAAGGTTTTGCTCTACCCGAAAATGAACATAAAGTGTGCAAGTTAGTAAAATCGTTATACGGTTTAAAACATGCACCTAAAAAATGGCATGAGAAATTTGACTTAGCTATAATTTCATTCGATTTTAAACATAACAGTGTAGATAAATGTTTATATTCAAAAGTATGTGATGATTATGTGATATTTATATGTTTATATGTTGATGACATGTTGATTATGAGTGATCACATGGATGGAATAAAAGAAACAAAGAGGTTTCTATCTTCCACATTTAAGATGAAGGATCTTGGACAAGTGGATACCATTTTGGGTATCAAAGTCACAAAGACTAGTGGGGGTTACCATTTAAGTCAATCACATTATGTTGAGAATGTGATAAATAAGTTCAAACACTTGAACATTAAGGAAGCAAGTACCCCAATTGATCCAAGTTCAAAACTTGTAAAGAATGATGGAAGGGCAATTGCTCAATTAGAATATGCAAGTGTCATTGGGAGTCTTATGTATGCAGTTCAATGCACAAGACCAGACATAGCATATGCAATTAGTAAACTTAGTAGGTTTACTAGCAATTCAGGCAATGACCATTGGAAGGCAATTGGAAGGTTTCTTGGGTATTTAAAGAAAACCAAGAACTTAGGTTTACAATATACTAAGTTCCCGGCTGTATTGGAAGGATTTACCGATGCTAGTTGGATATCTAGCACGGGTGAGAATAAATCCACTTCCGGTTGGGTGTTCACTCTTGGAGGAGGAGCTGTTTCTTGGAAATCAAAGAAACAAACATGTATAACGCACTCGACCATGGAATCCGAATTCGTAGCATTATCGGATACCGGGAAAGAAGCTGAGTGGCTTAAGGATCTCTTTTATGAGATACCTTTGGGACCGAAGAATACATCTTCAATATCTATCTTGTGTGATAGTCAAGCCACGTTAGCAAAAGCATACAATGAGGTATACAACGGAAAGTCTAGACATATGAGTCTAAGACATGACTACATAAGGAAATTAATCAAAGATGGAATAATTTCCCTAAATTATGTTAAGTCTATCGAGAATCTAGCGGATCCTCTAACTAAACCTCTAAATCGAGATTTAGTAACATCTACATCGAGTAGGATGGGGTTGAAACTCTTAAAATAGAAAGATTCACCAATGATAGCAACCCTACCTGTCATTACTCAAAAGGTAATTCACGGGTTCAAAAGGTAACAACAAGTCATTTGATATGTGGATATGTTCAGCATTATTCAAATCCGCGATAACCCTATCCTAGTTAAATAATGCTGGTTGTTACTGAAGTGAGGGTTGAGCTTCAAGCTCTTAATGAAGTTCAGTGCTAAGAGCACAAGCATCTCTAAAAGTAACAAAGATGCTGGAAGAATTTCACCTAGATGAACTTCGAGGTGGTGCCGCCTCAATAGAGAGCTAGAGTTACTCTATTAAAAGTTTGTCGAAAAGGATGAGCGCAAGGCCATAAAAGCGCTAAGCGAGTTTGAGGAACTTGAGAACACGTGGTGCTCGTGTGTGTATTCTTACCGGTATCGTCACATGGAATAACTGGTTCAAAGCTTCAAGCTACCTTTGATTCCGACTTTACTTTGTTAGAATTACACTATGGTTAGATTCAAATCGAAAGATATCTAATCCTTAGGCATGAGTATCGTTCATGTTGAATATGAAACTTGTTAATTTTGAACAAGTGGGGGATTGTTGATAAATTGGTTGTTCAAAACCAACAAAAGGAGAAGTGGAAAATTGCTGACAATTTCGGTCGACCGAACTGGACTGCGGTCGACCGAAACTCTGCAGGATTTCAATCAAGAAGCTGCAGGAGTTTTCGGTTGACCTTTCGGTCGACCGAAATGAAGGTGGTCAACCGAAAAAGTTCGGTTGACCAACCGGTCGACCGAAAACTGTGACCGTTGGACGGTTTTTAGCCGTTGGAAAGTCATTTTTGGAGGCTTTTCACTTGGTTTTTGGCACCACTTTGTGAATATGAACTAGGCCTATATATAGTGGGGTCTTGTTCAATGAATAAACACTTTGAAATCATTACAATCTCCATATACAAAGATCAAATTACTTTCTTACTCATATTCTTCATTTTTATTGTGTTTCTCAAGTTTTTGGTAGAAATTATTTGTGCTTTATATTTCTACTACAAGGCTTGATCAATCCTTCAAACCATTTGCCGGAAAACCTTTAAGCATCTCGAATTTACCGGAGAAGGGGCAAATATTGTTTGAGGACAGCGATCACGCGGTTGAGCCTTTGCATCAAAGTTCTTATTCTTGAATCCTTGTTGCTATTTCGGTTTGTTTATTCTCCTACTAGAAGGTATTATTTCCAACAACCAGTACTACCCCATTTACTCCCGAGGTCTTAGCTTATCCTCTGTTAGATAAACACAAGTACTCCTACAACAAAGAGTATGAAGGAAAAACATGCACAATCAATCACCTTAATTCTCAATCTCACAATAAGATCTTTAAGTCCCAAATTCTTGCACTTGTGTTCAGTTAGTTCTCTAAATCATTTTACATTGGTGGTAATTTCTCTATTATTGCAGCAACCTGAAATGACTAGCTGAGCTTCATTCCCTTCTGCTGTCTCTTGTACGGTATAATTTTTTGCTCTTGGATTTGATTTATTCATCACTGTTTTAAAATCTTTCATTTCGAAGTCTAGGAATTTTTCAATCGTGAATTTCTTCAAGCCAGCATCTTCCATTTTGTACTTCTTTTTCAAGGATTTTCAATGTAATTTAGTTGTTTTAACCGAACTGTATACTCTGTAAATGTGTTGTCAAGATCATTGATAATATTGTTAAGTCATGGAGTTTAATTATTATCACTTCACAAATCTACGAGAGGGCCAAGCCCCCCGAACCAAAATTTCACTAAGGACTGTTTAGAAATTTACATCTATTAAGGAATTAGAGTCATTATAAAATTTGATTATACTCTAATTTTTCTGATAAATAGGGAGCCATCATTATGCTTTATTATTATCATCAAAATGAAAGAAAGAGGGTAGAGAAAATAGGTGTGCGATTTTCTCTTGTAAACATTTTTTTTTTCATTATAGTGAATTACCATAGCAACAAGAGAGGACGTAGTCTCACATTGAGGCAAACATCTATAAATTTTGTGTGTACTTGATTTTTCCTTTTGTTTTTTGAATTAATTAGTCTTGGATATAATGAAATTAGGGTTTATAGTTCTTAACAAATATTATTTCAGCACAATAAATTACTATTAATTAATGTATCAAATGCTTCTCATTTTTAAGGATTTGTTTCATCTCATCAATTGTTTAAACATCTTTACTCAAGAATTTTACCAAATTCAGAGTAGTGAGATAGGATAAAATCGTTCGCTTCCATCTCTAAAAATTCACTCTCGAGAATTTCTCGAGCTTTTCTCCTTGAACATTATTAGGAGTACAAACTTAAATAGAACTGCATGCCATGAACTAATAAAAAATTTTAGAATGTAATTAGCATGAAAAACTAATAATTATCGTCTTAAGATTATTGGTAAAAAAAGAATTATCTTGCATATATTATATCTAATATCTAACCTTTTGGTAACTGAAAAATTAAGAGAATTTCTAGCTTTCTCGGTAACCAATAAGAAGAAAATAATGCAAAGAAATTCAAAGGGTTGAAATAAGAATTCGACTCTTTCTTCTTAAGACACTAATGTCTAGATGGTATTGATGGTTCTTTGAGGCTCTTTTCCAAGATACAATGACATTGATCAGTAATAATAAAACTTCAAATTACAAGTCCAATGAACCTACTGTTGGAAAAACTGAGTTTATGGGATGACTTTGGCACGAGTTTTGAGTGGACTCGGTTGTTCAATTTGGAAGATGAAAGTTGATTTGTGCTCTTCTTCGTGAGTATATCAAAATCATATACTTACTTGCCAAAGTTGATGCTCGGGTGAATGAAAAATTGAGGCTCAAAATGTGCCACTCAAAAGGGAGTTTATGTAGGAAAAATGAATTTGTCCCACATAGGAAAAAGATGAGAAATTCCAAAGGTCATTTCCATTAACGGTAGCCTAGTTTATAAATAGTGGCTCATTTTCCTCATTCCAACACACAAAAGCAAAAGCTTTCAAGTTTAGAATACACAAGAAATTCATTTGCATAGAGTTCTGTCTTTTTTGTATTTCTGTCTTTGTGGTGGTGTAGTTCAGGCACTAGTTCAGTTCGCCGGAGTGGTTTCTGCGGTGCTCGGAAGCTACTGATTTTACCGTTGTATCCTGAGAAACGGACGCTCGTTTTAAACCTCAAGCACGGACGGTAAGGGGACGAATCTGTTTTAAGGAAATTGTGTGTAACACAAGCCTCGGTTTGCAATTTCATTTCCTGCAATTTCAATTATTCGTTTTTTTATTTATTGCAGTAAATTCAATAGTTGATTTATTGTTCATTCTGTCATTATCCAATTAGTTGTATGACTGTAACTTGCTGTTATATATCATCTTACCGGACAAAGGACATATACGGTATTGAAATCGGGAATACCGGATTCCTCATTTTTCATAAACTTACCGGATTTCAGGTTATTTCGGTCGATCGAAAAGTAAGTTCGGTCGACCGAACCTCGTATTTTGGTCGACCAATCGATAGACCGAAAACTCCTGTAACTTCCTGTTTTCATATCCTACAGAGTTTCGGTCGACAGCAGAAAAGTTCGATCGATCGAACTGATTTTCCTACAAGCTTAAAACTGACTCTCGAAAAAAAGGAAAATTAGTTTCTTGTACTATTTATTTCAGAACTAATTAGTTTCTTACAGTATTGTTTGATTGAAACTAATTTGGTTTGTTTCTTTTGGAAATGACAACTGATTCCACCAACGTGAATGTGACCCAAGCTGGAGTTACCCAAACTGGGGCTATGGGTTCCGATGTGTCCCAAGTTACCCAAACTGTGGGTATGGGTGCAGCTATAGCTGCAGGGCCTAGTTCTGTTATGGCTCAGACTGTGGTTCAAGTACCAAGTCGTGTTGTGAGCCAACATGTGGCTAATGTTCCGGTTAATGTACCTGTTAACCATGGGAAAAGTCGGAGAAATTCAATGGCTTGAATTTCAAGAGGTGGCAACAGAAAATGCTGTTCTATCTGACCACCTTGAATCTTGCGAGATTTTTGACTGAAAGTGCTCCAAACCTCAATGAGGGTGAATGAGATATTCAAGTGATCAGTGTGGTTGATGCTTGGAAACATTCGAACTTTCTGTACCGAAATTATATTTTGAACAGCTTGGCAGACTCACTATACGTCGTGTATAGTAGTATGAAAACTGCCAAGGAATTGTGGGAGTTTTTGGACCGAAAATATAAGACTGAGGATGCCAAGGCTAAAAAATTCATTGTTGGCAGATTCTTGGATTATAAGATGGTGGACTCCAAACCAGTAATCAGTTAAGTGCAAGAACTCCAAGTGATTCTTCATGAAATTCATGCCGAAAGGGATGGTTGTGAGTGAAACTTTCCAAGTGACAGCAATTATTGAGAAATTGACCCCCGTGTGGAAAGATTTCAAGAACTATCTGAAGCACAAATGAAAGGAAATGAACGTCGAAGAACTGATTGTTAGACTTCGAATTGAAGAAGACAACAAGGGTTCGGAGAAGAAGTGGTTCAGTCCTGGTGTTGCTAAAGCCAATATGGTAGAGCATGGTCAAAACAGTAGGGCCTACAAAAGTAAGGCTAAGTTATCCGGTGGCAAAGGGATCAAGCAAGGACCAAAAGGTGGAATTTCTAAAAAGAAATTTCAAGGAAAATGCTTCAACTGTGACAAAGTAGGTCACAAGCCTTTGGAGTGCAGAATGCCAAAGAAGAAGAATGAAGCAAATGTGGTTGATTACATGGCAAATGACGTGTCGGAGATGAATTTCGCAGCCATCATTTCTGAGTAAACATGGTAGGTTCTAACCCGAAAGAGTGGTAGATTGATACCGGTGCTACAAGGCATGTGTGCTCTGACAAAGAGATGTTTAATGCTTTCAAAGCAATTGACAATGGAGAGAAGTTGTTCATGGGAAATTCAGCAACTTCTAAAATCAAAGGACAAGGGAAGGTGGTTCTGAAAATGACTTCAGGAAAATAGTTGACTCTTAACAACGTGCTATATGTGCCGAAAATCCGCAAGAACCTAATATCCGGGTCGCTTTTGAATAAGCATGGGTTTCGTATTGTATTTGAGTTGGACAAAGTTATTTTGTCCAAAAGTGGAATGTTCGTCGGAAAAATGGTATGTTTCTGATGGCATGTTCAAACTAAATGTAATGGTTGTTAAGCCAAAAATGAATAAAGTGAACTCTTCTGCTTATTTGCTTGAGTCTTCCAATGTGTGGCATGGTAGACTAGGACATGTTAACTATGATTCTTTACGTAGATTAGTTAACTTGAATTGCATACCCGTGTTCCATGTTGATTCGAAACATAAGTGTGAAACTTGTGTTGAAGCAAAATTGGCAAGGTCGTCATTCAAATCAATTGAACGAAATACGGAATCACTTGATTTAATTCACAGTGATATATGTGATTTAAAAATTTTACAAACGAAAGGTGGCAACAAGTATTTCATTACTTTTTCGACGATAGCACGAAATACTGCTATGTGTATTTGCTAAAAAGCAAGGATGAAGCAATAGAGAAATTTGTTCCCTATAAAAATGAAGTTGAAAATCAACTTAACAAGAAAATTAAGGTGTTGAGAAGCGATCGAGGTGGTGAGTATGAAGCACCGTTTGCTGAATTCTGTGCACAACACGGAATCATACATGAAACCACTGCACCGTATTCACCGCAACAAAATGGCGTTGTTGAAAGGAAAAATCGCACCTTAAAGGAAATGATGAATGCAATGCTAGTAAGTTCTGGATTGCCTCAAAACATGTGGGGGGAGGCTGTATTATCAGCAAATTACCTGTTGAATAAGGTGTCCCGAAAGAAAATGGAGAAGACTCCTTATGAGTTATGGAAAAGAAGAAAGTCTTCCTATAAATACTTACGAGTGTGGGGGTATCTTGCTAAAGTGGCTATCCCAACACCAAAGAAGGTGAAGATAGGCCCAAAAACTGTTGATTGTATTTTCATTGGATATGCACATAACTATAGTGCTTATCGGTTTCTCGTGTATGAATCTAAAATCCAAGATATACAAGAAAACACGATAATGGAATCGAGAAACGCTTCGTTCTTTGAACATGTGTTTCCATGCAGGTCCAAAGAAGAGGCGAGCTCTTCTAAGCGGACATATGAGACTATGACTGGAAATAGTTCGGATCAAGAACTAGAAGAGGAGGTTGAGGTTGAACCAAGACGTACCAAAAGGGAAAGGATAGAAAAATCTTATGGTTCGGATTTTCTGACCTATATGCTAGAAAGTGAACCTCAAAACTATCAAGAGGCTATGAACTCCTCGGAAGGAGGCAATTAAAAATGAAATAGATTCTATTCTGCAAAATCATACATGGGAGTTAGTGGACCTTCCTTCAGGAAGTAAACCACTAGGCTACAAATGGATTTTCAAACGGAAAATGAAGCAGATGGAACTATTAAAAAGTATAAGGCCAAATTGGTAATAAAAGGTTACCAACAACGAGAAGGTCTTGATTACTTTGACACATATTCTCCCGTATCGAGAATAACATCCATTAGAATGATACTTGCAATTGCTGCGTTGTGAAATCTTAAAGTACATCGAATGGATGTTAAGACTGTCTTCCTGAATGGAGATTTAGATGAAAAAATCTATATGGAACAACCCGACGGTTTTTCCTCTCCAGGGCAGGAAAAGAAGGTGTGTAAATTGGTGAAATCATTGTATGACTTGAAACAAGCACCAAAACAATGGCATGAGAAATTTGATAGTGTCACGATGGAGAGTGGATTTAAGATCAACGAGTGTGATAAATGTGTTTACGTTAAAGACACTGAAAATTGCTATGTCATTTTATGTCTTTACGTTGACGACATGCTTATTGTTGGTAGCAACGATAAGATGATCAAATTCACTAAAACCATGTTAAATTCGAGATTTAACATGAAAGACATGGGTCTAGCTGATATTATACTTAGAATCAAAATTTCAAGAACGTCAGATGGTCTTCTTCTAAGCCAGTCACATTATGTGGACAAGATTCTAGGAAAGCTCAGTAAGGATGATACTGGCATGGCTAGAATACCGATAGATGCGAGTCAACATCTATCCAAGAATAAAAATGGAAGTATATCTCAAGTAGAATACTCGAGAATCATTGGAAGTCTAATGTACTTAATGAGCTGTACAAGACCAGACATAGCCTATACAGTTAGTAAACTAAGTATGTATACGAGTAATCCAGGAGCTGATCACTGGAAAGGAATAGTAAGAGTACTAAGGTACTTAAGATTGACTCGTAATTATGGATTGCACTATGCCAAATATCCAGCGGTCATTGAAGGATATAGTGATGCTAATTGGATATCTGATATGAAAGACTCAAAATCCACGAGTGGATTTGTGTTCACATTGGCAGGTGCAGCTGTTTCTTGGAAATCCTCTAAACAAACAGTAATAGCTCGATCCACTATGGAATCTGAGTTTATAGCTCTAGATAAAAGTAATGAAGATGCTGAATGGTTACGCAACTTCTTAGAGGATATTCCAAGATGGTCAAAACCTGTGCCAGCAATTTGCATACACTGTGATAGTCAATCAGCAATTGGAAGGGCACAAAGTAACATGTACAATGGTAAGTCTAGATATATACGTCATAGACACAATACCATAAGACAACTACTCTCAGCTGGAGTTATCACTATTGACTATGTAAAGTCAAATGATAACATTGTGGATCCACTAACCAAAGGGTTAAATCGAGAGTTAGTTGAGAAATCATCGAAATAAATGAGACTTAAGCCCTTGAATGGATAAATCAATACAAAGGAAAACCCAACCTAGTTGACTAGAGATCTCAAGATCTACGTTCAAAGGGACAACTTAATTGTAAAGACATGATGTAATCACCGTGGGGGATATTACCTCATGTTCATTCCTGTGATGCGATAGTGATGCTCGTGAAGTTGGAGGATAAGCAATAGGCTTTTAATGATTCTTATGTGTCGGAAATCGAGCCAAGTAATGCGGGTTACTTGTAATAAGAAATCATCTATGTGAGAGAGAAGTGGGGCCGCTTCTAAGGGAATTGTGTGGGGCGCAATTCTAGTGATCTCTCATAGAATCAGGCGTATGTTCATGGCCAAAACGAACATAATAATGAGAACTGAAATGTGTTAGGAAGAATCATGTGTGAAGTGTACTATCGTTTACATAAACGGCAAAACAGTTCAAGGACATCGCATCTACAGACGGTGAGGGGACGAATCTATTTTAAGGACACTGTGTGTAACATAGGCCTCAGTTTGCAATTTCATTTCCTGCAATTTCAATTATCCGTTCTGTTATTTATTGCAGTAAATTCAATAGTTGATTTATTGTTCATTCTATCATTATCCAATTAGTTGTATGACTGTAACTTGCTGTTATATATCATCTTACCGGACAAAGGACATATACGGTATTGAAATCGAGAATACCGGATTCCTCATTTTTCATAAACTTACCGGATTTCAGGTTATTTCGATCGACCGAACCTTGTATTTTGGTCGACCAACCGATAGACCGAAAACTCCTACAGCTTCCTGTTTTCGTATCCTGCAGAGTTTTGGTCGACCGCAGAAAAGTTCGATCGACCAAACTGGTGAAACTTGTGAAATTTTCCTACACCTACTAATGTTATAATCTCTCTCAACTGGAAGAGGACTTAAAATATACAAAATATGATATTTGAGACTGAAGTGGAGAACACAAAATAGTGTAGAAAATAAGAGCATTATTATGTAGAAGAAAATTTTGAATGAACAAGATCCATGATCGGGGGACCATTTGTTAGGAACAGGAAAGTTGTGTGTCAAAGGACACAAATGGCTGAAAGTTATGTACAGAAACTATTCAGACATACAAGAAATGTCATATTCTAGATGCAGAGACGTGTCATGTATAGATAAGTTTGAAATTATTTATAATTACACTATATTTCAATAAAAACAATATAATTAAATATATAATTTTATAAAAAAATGCACACTCTCTTGGGCTCAGGCCGAAACCAATCCCAAGCTCACGATCGGTCCAATCGAAAGGCAAATGGCGACAACATGCACATGCAGGCTTGGGCCTAACCCACTAACATGTAAGTCTTCTCACTTTCGAAGAATATTGGTACGTCTAGTGTCCAAACTTGTGTCGACCTTAAACTATATAAAGTGATAACTTAGGGTCCGTTTGATTGTAACTGTGAAATTTGTGTGAAAAGAAAGTGAATTACAGGGAATTGAATTGTCTAAAATTTATTTTACTCAGAATTGTAATTAATTGTGTTTGATTGGTATAATTTGTCACCTGAAAAATGTTGAAAGTTTGGTTTCCATTTGGCTTTATTTTTTTATGAAATTTGTTCATTAAATTGATAATTTTTTTTTTCATTATTGGATCTAGAATTTATTCTAATTGTAAAAAAAAATAAAAAAAAAAATAAAAATATCATACCGAATATCATTCGTTTGACTTTTTTGTATGAAAATTGTCAATAAAAGTGATAATTTTTTTACCATTGGGTCAGAAAAATTTTCCAATTGTCTTAAAAAAAAAAAAAAAAATAAAAAAAAACTGGAATCAGTTTTCCTACCAAAATGGTGGGAAAACCAATTCCCTAATTTAGAGGAAAAGGGGCGCGGGGGGGGGGGGGGAAATTCTTCCATGGAAAAAAGTTGTATCAAACACTATTTGAAAAGGAAAAAGTTTTCCATTTTCCATGGAAAACTTTCCCAATCGATCAGGCCCTTATAGTTTCAAAAGTGTTCCCCACCAATTTTAAGTCCAACTTAATACAACTTCAAGTCTTTTAAGCTTAATTTCTTATTCACTTGAAATTGATTTAAGAAAATAAAAATACTACGTTAATCTACTCGCGGAATTGAACAACCGGTCAAAGAAATCTTATGTCCGATTATCGAACCCACTTAAATAATTAGTCAAAAGTTGATCAAATCAACTTTAATAATTACCAACGTCCAACAGAACCAAAAATGGCATAGTGATCCATAGCCAATTTTCTCCTTTCTTAGCAGAATGTGTCGCAATATGGTAGGGTCTAAAATTTTCCTCTTCATACGACTTACTTACCAGATTAGAGTCAGACTGTTACAATGTGGTGTGGTCCTAAAACCTTCGATTTTTGCCATAGAGGGAGCACTTTTGCAGGGCACTTCGGTTTTACTTTCTTCATTTCAGTCATTAACTTTTTGTTTCAGTTGGCGAGACAGTAGCTCATGCCATTACCCTTTTATAGAATAAAGGTCCAATTACAATTAGTTATATAACAGTTAGCAGGGGCGGATCCAACTAGTGTCAGTTAGGATCCATTTTCTTCCCTTTTGAAGAGCATTAATTACCACAAATAGGGATCTTGGTGCAGCCCACAATCCACAAAAAAGTGAACATATATTTTCCTTAAGGATGCTTATTTACAAATGGGGACGAAACTTGCAACTCATTAGTCATCATCTACTACCAGCTTCAAGTCGATAAAACTATCGTGAAATCAACTCTAGTTAGCTATCAAGCCCTTCATATCTATCAACTTTTACATCCTGAAAATGAAAGAGACAATTTCTACAAATCTTGTTTTTCCATAGAACAACATTTCTAATCAGTACAACAAAAATACAATCTTTAACCAAAAATGTTCGTGTCAAGTTAAAAACAGTTCAAGAATTAAAAGGAAAAAAGAAGAAGGAACCATTGTTTCATGCTCGTCTACAGCCTCATGGCAATAACTTGGCACTTTCGACACTTATGTGCAAATTCTGAGATGCCTAAACAATTGTAGTTCAACACACACGAGATATGAAGCCATGCCTGACAAATGTATCGCTCCTGGAGTAACTTGCATCTGATTGCAAACGTGACTGGGTATCGTTTGGACAAATATCCAGCACATTCACATAAAAGTGTTTTAGTGACAGAATATTTGATAATTCCGTCAAATACATAACAATCACGAGATCTAACTAGGACAAGTCGCTCTCCAAAGGATTTAGTTGCTATAAATCTATAGGCTGTGTACATGAAGCGTGATCGGTTCCTAACGCAATCCGAGTGAAGGTTTCTTGTTCCCTAAAACTTGCACTACTAAAAAACATAGTTTTAGACATGGATTTTTCGTTCCTAAAACCACGATGTCCGTTGCTATTACTTTTTATCAACGGAATATTAGCAAGCACAAATTCGTTGCTATTTTGAGGTCGCTAATAGTTACCAACGAATTTTTCATTGGTAAAGTGTGAATCTTTTACCAACGAAATTTTCATTGATAATAATCTTAACTATTACCAACTGATTTTCTGTTGGTAAATGTCTATCATTACAATTGATAAAAATCAGTGTTGTAAATAGTCGCATAGATGTGAGACGTAGTAAAAAAAATTATTTATTTATTATTTATTATTATTGTTTTTATTATTTATTTAATGATTATAATTTTTTAACTTTTAGCCAACCTAATTGAAAGGCCCAAAAAATTATTTAATCACTTATTGGACCACAAATTTATTGAGGATAACTCCAAAGTCTTTATTGTGAACTTCCGATTTGATATAAGAATTTTTTTGAAATTGATTAATATTAGCAACGACAATTTCGTTGGTAATATGAACTACTCTTTACCCACGAAAAATCTGTAGGTGAAAGGTTAATACAATTTTTAGAAAAAAGTTAAATTACGCCACCTACGAAAATGCTGTTGGTAAATGGTACGTATATTAAAAAATAACATTAGGCACGAAATATCCATTGGAGAAGAGCTACCACTTTGACCAACGAAATTGCATCTGTTGGTAATTTTCGGTACGTCACCTACGAAATATCCGTTGATAAAGAGATATTGTCGTTACCAACGGACATTTCGTTGTTAAAGGTGAATTACTTACCAACGAATAATCCGTTTCTAATTACCAACGGATTGCATCCGTTGGTAATATTTGGTACGTCACCTACAAAATATCCGTAGGTGAAAGATCCAAATATTAAATGGTTACATGAGTCACAAAATTTCAATTGGTGAAGAGCTATTGTTTTTTTAGTAGTGTTGTATCTGCTCCTCTATCTGTATTGAGCAATATATTCATCTCATCAATCCCCAATTCAGACGAGGGCACCAATACTGACTTCAGTGATCCCAACAAGTAGCCCGGATGCAACTAATCCGTTTCTCGTTGTCAACATCTGGAAAAGCGATGCGTGTTATGGATTAAGCTCTAGTCCTTATTTCCGAGAGCAAAAATAATCAAAAAAACAAGCAAAGCACGCATAAATTTACTCTGGTTTGCTCTCAATATGAGAGCTATGTTGACTCGAAGAAGAAGACTAGAACGACGATCTCATGCTTCTCAATGTATGTCATACAAAATACAGCTCCCTAAATTTCATTTATATGCTGTAGAATTATTTGGGTGATCTAATACACTATAGAGACCCAATATACCCCTGAACATGAAATACACCTAAATTTACGGTTGAGCGATAAGTGCACAATATAATTAGGATCCACTCGGTCCAAAAATATATGTGTAAATTCTCGAAACTCGAAGCATTAAAAGAAAATCAATGTTATTTTGACCTCTTTGATGTTCATCAAAATAAATTGTAAATGAGAAAAAAAATAAAAATTGGAGTTGAAATATAAAAAAATAAATTGATTTTTTGAAAAACATCTCGAGGAATCTCAACAAATACCGGTTTCGCCACAGCGAAGAGAAAAATATGTTTGGCCTAGAAAACGTCGACTGAAATTTATGAAATTCTAATAGAGACTACATTCATATATGTACATCATATAAAAATTTGGAGTCTCAACAATAATGTTTGAAACATGAAAGTATGTTTCAACTATGCTGAACAGTGTTTTCGAAACTGACCCAACGCGGTCTGTTAAAATGGACATAATTTTTTCTCTGAGTAATATTTTAAGATAATTCCAAAGACCACTATTAGAAAACTCGTAAAGCTTTCAAACCCCACTGATTTCACTCTAAATTATGCACCGTAGCCCAAGTTTAAATCGGAGGACAGAATGTGAAAAATCATTTCAGTAATAACTAAACTTATACATAGTCAATCCAATATTTATAAATTATAGTTGACATACGGTGTATATAAAACTGGATGAAATAAAAATTTAATTTTTTTTAAAGGTGCCATCTAAGTGTTCATAAGAGATTTACACGACCGAAATTTTTACTAAAAAGTTAAAAGCATTTCAAATCTCCAAGCACTTGCAATTATGCCAAACCATTGCCATGCCTCATTTTAACCTTTAAAATTTTAGTAGAGATGAGTACGACAAGTAATAATCAGTAGGAAACACTTAAGTAAATGGCAAAAAAAAAATATATTCTAGAAATGCAAACTTTGGTTATTTGTGTTACCGTCAATTTTGCAAAGCGAACGGTGATCAGGTAGTCCGCTTACCTTCAAGTTTTATTAACCCCTTTCAAGTGTCATAAATCGTCTCTTCATATCTTATTTGAACCATCAAATGGTGCTTCCATTTTCTCATGAGCAACACAACAACACATCTAATGCAAATAAAAAAAACAAATAATTTTACTTCACTTACAAAAGTGCGAAATACCCTACCTTGAATGCTTGGAGTTTGAATACCCTTTTGCGTTCAATTAGTAATAAGATGCAACATACTCCTAGAAAATTTTCAAATTCAAAGTGCCTTATGTCTATGGGAAAGATGGCAAAACAATTTTATGTGTAAGTACAACAGTTTTGGAGAGAAAACGTGGCTTTAGAAGTTATAGGAGATTATTGTTTTTTAAATACAAAATGATGTTGGTGATTGGCACTAACCAAAATGGGATTAAAAACAATGGTAAGTGGAATATTAATTATGTTTATAAATGGTGGAGTTATGAGTGTGCAAGTTACATTTTCAAATGAAACGACAGTTTTTTTTTTTTTTAAATAATTAACATAATGGACATTAAATGATTCACACAGTTATGGCACTTAGTGGTAGATTCAAATGGGATTCCAAGTGGAGGAAAATGGAATGTCAGATTGAGGGATGATAGAAATCAATGGGGATGCATTAGCGGAGGAAAACCGTAAGTGAGAAGAAATAAATATAATGGGATGAATTTTGGGGTTGTTTGGAACAATATAATCAGTTTATCTATTTTTTTTTTCAAAAAACTATGCACTAAACATATAAGTAACAATTAAAAAGTGTGTAGTTACAAATCACATCACAAAATCAAAATTTAAAAAAAAAAAAAATCATTTAAGAGAAATTTGATACCTCATAATTTAAAAAAAAAAAAAAAAGTGCGTGAACTTTACCATCGTGACCAAAACTTTAATTTGAACTCTTAGGAAGGATCGTAGTGACGGAATAATATAACTCAAATTATTTTCAAGTTCTACAAGAAATTTTTATTTTTTAAAACGACACAAGATTTTTTTTTTCGATCTCCCCACTCAATAATTTCTTCCTCAAAATTTAACTTGCTTGTTGAAGGAGATCAGGATACTTGGCTAAAACATCTTACTCCCTTTCCCAAGTAGCCTTATCCTTATCATGTTTATCCCACTAGACTTTGACTAATGGAACCCCTCGATTTTTCAGAACATGGTCATTCCCCTCCAGAATCACTGCAGGAGTTTCTTTGTATGTTATATCACTCTGGGCATCCAGCAGGGTTAATACACCAAATAGTCACTGAACTTTGTCAAAAGTACCCAGGAATGTCACTTAACTTCAAAACGTTCCTAAATAGTCACCGAACTATGCCAAAAGTTTCCAGGAGGTCACTGAACTTCAAAACTTCTCTAGATAGTCACTCAACTTTGCAAAAAAACTTCCCTAGATAGTCACTCAACTTTGTAAATTTTGACCTAATACATCACTGAACTTTGTCAATACCGGTGGCCTCTTAGGAATTTTTTGCATAGTTTAGTGACTATTTAGAGAAGTTTTGAAGTTCAGTGACCTCTTGAAAACTTTTGGTAAAGTTCGATGACTGTTTATAGACGTTTTGAAGTTTAGTGACCTTCCTGGGTTCTTTTGGTAAAGTTCAATGACTATTTGGGGTATTAACCCCATTCAGTGATTGAACATTCACCACGTGATTAGGATTCGGAACGTACTTTCTCAACATAGAAACGTGATATATGTTATGTACTGCTGATAGTTCTGGTGGCAATGTTAAACGATATGCCACACTCCAAATTTTCATTTCACCAACTTCATCCCAGTATAATGGAGAACGACATCTCGACCATACAAAGCCTCATATGGTGTTATGCCAATAGTGGCATGGAAGCTATTATTGTATGTAAATTCGACTAACAGCAAATGATCTTCCCACTTACCACCTAAATTTAGGACACAAGCTCTCAACATATCTTCAAGAACCTAAATAGTTCGTTCAGATTGTCCATCAGTTTGAGGATGGTATGCAATACTAAATGTTAACTTGGTACCCATAGCTTTCTGAAGGCTTATCTAAAACTTCGAAGTAAAGCTCAGGTCTCTGTCTGATACGATAGAAACTGGAACACCATGAAGCCGCATAATCTCTCTGATATAAATATATGCACGCTGTTCTAACTTATAGGTTGTCTGAACTGGCAGGAAATGAGCATATTTTGTTAGTCGATCCATGATCATCTAGATTGCATCATGACCTCTCATTGATCTAGGAAAATCGACGACGAAATCTATTGCAATCCTCTCCCGTTTCCGTTTGGGTATGTCCATGGGATTCAAGGGCCCCGACAACCTCTGATATTCAGCTTTCACTTGTTGACAAGCCATGCATTTGGACACAAACAAGTCTATCTTTCCCTTCATATTTCTCCACAAAAATGTGTGTCGCAAATCTTTATACATTTTAGTTCCACTTGGGTGTGTGGTATAAGAAGTAGAATGAGCTTCAATCATAATTTCATTCTTCAATACCTCATCCTTTAGTACATACAGTTGGCCTTTAAACATCAGGGTTTTATCTTCGACTATTTCGAATCCTTTTCTCTTCTCAATCCTACCTCGACCTTGATGCTTTCCAAAAATGGATCATCTTTCTGAGCAGCTACTATCGTGTCCCTGAGTGTCGGTTTCATAGTAAAACTTGTTAACATTGTCGATGCCCTTACTGGTGAAGTTAATACTTTAATTCTCATGTTCTCAAAATATCTGATTAAATGATCATGTTTTGTACACAGTGCTAACAAATGTCTCATGTTCTTTCTACTCAACGCATCAGCAACTACATTAGCCTTACCTGGATGGTACAAGACAGTGCAGTCGTAATCCTTCACGAATTCCAACCACCATCACTATCTCATATTCAACTCCTTCTGGGTGAAGAAGTATTTCAGACTCTTGTGATCGGTGCAGATCTCACACTTTCTTCCATATAGGTAGTGGTGCCAAATATTCAAATTGTACACTATTGCGGCTAGTTCGAGATCATGTGTAGGGTAATTATGTTTATATTGTTTCAATTGTTTCAAAGCATAACCTGTCACTTTCCCATGTTGCATCAAAACACATCTCAACCCAAGCTTGGATAAATCTTTGTAAATCATAAAACCTTCCAAACCATCGAGGATAGTCAACACCAATGGAGAAATGAGCATGTCATTTAACTCTTAAAAACTTTGCTCACATTTCTCTGACCATACGAACTTAGTACCATTCCGAGTCAATTATGTCATCGGACTCACTATATTGAAAAAATCCTTCTATAAATCGTCGATAATAGCCAGCTAAACCTAGAAAACTCTGCACTTCTCCAACATTTGTAGGTTTCGGCCAATTGGTCACAACCTCAACTTTGGATTGATCTACTTCAATTCATCAAGCTGAAACGGTATGGCCTATAAACCCCACTCAGACCAACCAAAATTCACATTTCTTAAATGGCATATAACTTCTCCTCACGCAGTGTTTTCAGAACTATCCTTAGATGTTCTTCGTGTTGTTGAGAATCTCTCAAGTATATCAGTATGTAGTCAATAAATACGATGACAAACATGTCCAAATACCGATGGAACACTCTATTCCTCAAGTCCATAAACACTACAGGGGCATTCGTCAAGCTAAATGGCATCACTGTAAACTCATAATGCCCATATCGAGTCCTAAATGTCGTTTTTATAATATCAACCGACTTAATCTTCAGTTGATGGTAGCCCGACCTTAAATCAATTTTTGAGAACACGGATACGCCATTCAACTAATCAAATAGATCCTCGATCCCAGGAAGGGAAAACTTATTCTTGATCGTCAACTTATTTAGTTTATGGTAGTCTATGCACATCCTCATAGTACCATCTTTCTTCTTTACAAAGAGTATCGGAACTCCTTATGGAGATACACTCGATCTAATGAATCCTTTGTCTAGAAGTTCTTCTAACTGCATCTCTAACTCTTGTAATTCATTTGGTGCCATTCGATATAGGGCTTTGGACACAGAAGTAGCTTCTGTACCAGATCTATCGTGAATTCCACTTGTCTATCGGGTGGAGTACCCGATAGATCATTGGGAACCACATCAGCATACTCTCGTACTATTGGCACATCTAATATTTTCTCTTGAGTTGAGATACTGGTAAGACTGACAAGATACCCTTGACAGTCAACCTTTCTCAGCTTGCTTATCTGCTTTTAAAGCTGAGATGACTCGATAAAATGCCCTAATTTTCGATCCATAAAATATGAATTCTTCTTTTCCCGGTCTCCGAAAAAATACCTCTTTCTCAAAATATACTATCGTTGCTCGATTTCACCTAACTAATCCATGCCTAAAATAATATCAAAATCTTTCATCTCTATAACGTACAAGTCATCCTCTAAAGTCAATCCATCAAAATTTATCTGTATCTCCTTTACTATCTTATCTGTATCAATAGTTTTCCCTGATGGCATACTAACCACTAGTACATCATCATTCTTCTGACATGAAGCATTAATCTTAGCTAGACATGCATTAGATATGAATGAATGAGTCGTACCTGAATCAATAAGGACGTAAGCAAGAATATCAGAGACAAACAAAATACATGTGATTACGTTTAGATTTTGGACAGCCTCGTCATGAGTCAAAGAAAACATCATTGCTTTTCCTTTCTTCACTTGCTGGGTTTTTTAATCAATGGACATGATGAAGCCACATGGTCAGGTTGGCCGCACTTATAGCAAACAAATTTCCATACAAACAATTTCCTCTGTGAAAATTGTTACACTTAGGACATTGGGATAAATGGTTGCTTAGCTAACTCGCATGTGTTTGTTTCTTAAACTGTCCATTATTCTTATTCTTATCCTTTCACTTCCTTTTTTCGAAGTTTTTACGTCATCCCTAATTTACCAACTTCAACCCCGAGTAGGTCACTGTCTGAACTTTCTTTACCACTGTCTAAAAAGTGGTGATAATATGATCCGGGATGCGCTACAACTTATCAAGTTGACAAACAAAATAACAAGTCTCATGTTGGGGTCGAAGATCAAGAAGAGCCGAACTTTGGTTCTTGATTGAACTTTAGAACTTATCAAATATTTTTATATTTCTGGCATTCAAAATTTCTTATCAAAGGATTCGGCACCATTTGTGGTTTTCGCAAATCGAGGTTCTTGTTTCCGTATATCAACGGGTCTAAGGTTTAAAATACCTTAGATTATTGATTCGTGAGGCTCATGTCAAGATTTTACCGTTTACAACCTGAATTTGGGCTTTCCCGACGTTTTCGAACTAATTCCGCGAGTTTCATACTATTCCCCTTCCCGGGATCTCATCATTTGGTATCAGAGCTTGGTCACCAAGTTGAAGTTCTATCATTTTTCTTTCTTTTTAGTCTTTTGTTTTGTTCTTTTTTGTTGTTCTTCATGTTCTTTGAGTCAATAATAATTTTTGAGTTTTTGATCCAAAAAAATAGTCAAAAGTTATTTTTGGGCTAATCTAGCATCCAAATCAACTTTCGTCTGTTTCGCTAGTCTTGTCGTCGAATTTTCGAGTTTTTTTAAAAACAAATCTGAATTAAAAAAATATTATTTAATTTCGAAAATTATCAGCAGTTTTCAGTTTCAATTTTTGAGTAAAAAAGCCTACGTAAAGGATGGATGGTGATTGATGACATATTTTTCAAATTCGGTGTTTTGTGAGTAGTACGGTATGCAGTCTGGCTATTGCTAAGGAGTACATATCAAACTTGGCTAGTATCACGATGGTTGAAAAATTGGGATTATCTTTACAACAACACCCTAGGCCTTATAGGATTACTTGGGGGAAGGAGTGTGGGAAGGTAGATTTAACCAAGCAGGTTCTATTGAAATTCACCATTGGGAGATATAGTGATGAAATTTGGTGTGATGTAGTACTATTAAAATCTTTTCATATATTGTTTGGGAGACCTTGGAGGCATGAGAGGAATACTGTTTAAGATATGGAAAGGCACATATATAGGATTCTTCGGGACGGGAAAAATATCACTCTGGCTAAACACCACAACAGGCATATGACGGTCAACTCAAAGTGAGAAGTGAGAAAGAGAGGAAAAAGAGAGAAAATAGTGAGGTGACTAAGTGTGATAAAAAAGAGTAGAGGCACAAAAGAGTGATAAAGAAAATGAGAGTGGAGGAGTGGATGACAGAAAAGTGGAGCCACAAGAGAGAGAAAAGAAAAGACAGAAGAGAGCTTGCATGAAAATGAGAGTGGAGTTGAGTGGGTTTTAGTGAGAACTAACCATTTTCTCCCTAGGTTTGCTATTTCTGTCTTCCAGGATTTTGAAGGCTTGATTTATGGAAATAAGTCTACTGAACAACAACTTGTGGAAGAAGCTAACTAATCCTACATTAGCTTGGAAATCTCTTTGCTACCGGAGGTTGACTTTGTGATCCCTGAAGAGGTGAAGAAGCTACCATGAAAGGAATTCATATGCAGTGGATTGAAATACCATGGTGAAAGGATGGGAAACATGAGTCCATTTGCAGTGTCATTGCTAAAAGCACTGATAAGTGTGTTTTTACACACTTATTTGGTACTTTTTGGGAATTAATTATTGATGAAATTGAGTAAATTTCTATGCATAATTGTGTAATATTTTCTTTTATAGGTAAAAAAAACCCCGATAGGAAGAAGAACGGAGCAAAAAGAGAAGAAAAGTGATTAAAATTGCACAAATTTGTGAAGATGAGGACTAAATTGCACAAGTCAAAAAGTTAAGGGACTTGGTGTTCAATATATGGAGGACTAATGTGTATAAGCCAGAAAATGAAGGACCTGTGATGCAATTTATGGAGGGCAAGATCGAAATAAAAGTCAAAATTCGAGGATCAAATTGTACAAAATCAAAGTTGAGGGACCTAATGCGCAAATATTGGAGGACTTGGCTGCAATTTCTCATAGGATATTTTGATTACTTAATGGCTAAGAAATCCTTTTGCATTAATTTTGGATTTTTAATTGAAAAATATCTTGAGGACTAATTTGTAACTTTTCAAAAGTTTGGGGGCTTATCTTACAATTTTCCCTAGATATTTAGAAAATTTAGAGGCTAAGTAAAGAAACTCTCATCTCCTATTTATACTCTTTGCCTGGGACGTCCAGTTTAGTTTTTTCCTTTTCTTTTTTTAGTTTTTCTTTTCTTTTGTTCTTGTTAGCTTTATTTTAGGGATCAAAAGTGGGATATAGCAAGGAGATCATTAAGGAAAGCTTGAAGGATACGTTGAAGGAATTATTTTTGTTCAAAAAAGGGTTTTATCTCAACTTATGTATTCCTTTAATTTAATTCTTCATGTTTGTAATAATATGTTTATGAGAATCTCTTTGTTATTGTATTAGAATGATGAACTAAACAAGTTTATGTTGAAATATATGTATTAGCTTAACCTATTTTCATTAATATCTTGTTATATGTTATTAAATATGCATTTGTTATCAAAATATTGATGTATTAATTATCATGTTTAAGATTACTGCATTTATTTGACGTCAATAGATGTTGTGGTTAGGTAATTGTGTAATTATTGAAAAATAGTTGCACATAATAGATCGAAATAATTAATACCCTGGATTTGCATAGTATATTATGTGCGTCTAGGTGAGCCTAGAAATAGACACATACCTCAGGTGACCCGTTGAGTATTTTCACAGCAATTTAATGCAATTGATTAATTTTGTATCAACATAGAAATATGTGGTATAATTTAATCAATTAGGATTAATATCGCTTGAAAGAGGATATTAATTTAAAATTAAAAATTCGGGTCTAACTATATATTTTGGTAATTTGTATGGGCGCATAATTGAATTGATATTAATGAAATAACGGTTAAACGAAATCATAAATTCCAACATCTTTTAAAATCAAATCTCCCACTTTTTAAGTATTATTTAATTTTTTAAATCAAAAATCGAGACTTTTATCTTTTTTCTAGTTTTTAAAAATCAACTTTTAAATGTGTGTTTGTCTTTCGTTAATTTGACACAAATACATTCGTAATTGAATTCAACACTCTCTGAGGGATTGACTTGGACTTAAAAGGTCCACTTTTACTACTTATTCTCGACCCGTGCACCTAGGCCGGGTAAGACATGGAGAGAGCACAGTTACTCAGTCTTTGGAGAATCTCAAACTTTCAAAAGGAAGCCATTGGAACGAGCACACTTTGATCTACGTGATGGTTATTGGGTCTTCATACGAAAGAGGCGGGAAATAATTCAAAAGAGGTCCAAACTGCATCCCAAAGGAGATGGATCATTTCATGTTCTCGCCATGATTGGAAATAAAGGCTATAACTTGGGTTCGGATTGAGGTTGAATCCTTTTGAAGATAGAGGGGATGATATGATCTGAGATATGCCACAACTTATCAAGTAGACAAGCAAAACAACAAGTCTCATGTTGGGATTGAAGACCGAGCCGTGTTAACTTGGTTCGAGCCAATGAAAATAGGCCTGATTTGTAGAGCTATGAGACCATATAGTTAGACGATGCATGCGGTAGTACAAGGAAAACCCAAGAATAAAAGGGCAGACTCATGACCTTCCATACGATTGCATGGATTAGGCCCTTGCGGTCGCATGGTTACTTTTTGGCACAGATTTTTCATTTTTTGCTTGAGAGTTTTATTTAGCCTAGAATTCTTATATTTTGGTAACTTTCCATATTTTAGGAGTTTATTTCATTTTTAAATTAGTTTCTAGGTTTTTCATGTAAATATGATTTATTTCTTCATTGTAAACAAATGCTTTATTATTATGAATGAAGATTTTTCTCTCCATTGGTTCTTGATTGAACTTTAGAATTTATGAAATATTTTTATATTTGTGGCATTCAAAATCTTAGAACTTATCAAAAGATTAAACATCATTTGTGGCGTTTACAAATCGAGGTTCTTATTTCTACATATCAACAGGTCTAAGGTTTAATATGTCTTAGGTTATTAATTCGTGAGGCTCGGGTCAAGATTCTATCGTTTACAACCTGAATTTGGGCTTTCCCGACGTTCTTAAACTAATTTCGCGAGTTCCATATGATTTCCCTTCCTGGGATCTCATCAAGTGAGATCTTGTGAACTCATGATTTGCCTGATCTCTGGGTGCAGGTCTCTCTCGTAACAATTTGCCTTCATGAGCTCAGTACTTACAAGATGTGGGGCATAGCAAGATAATTTCTCGAACTTGTTCTCATACTCAGAAATTTTCATATCTCTCTGTACCAGTCTTAAGAATTCTGTCTCCTTATAGTTTAGCAGAGCTTGCATGAAAAAAAATTCTGTTAGCTCCATCTTGAACTGAGTCCAAGTTAGATTACGTTTTGTCCCCTCGGTGCGAGTACGTGATGAGGATTCTCACCAATGGTCTACTCTTTCGATTAACATAAGCTTGGCACATAAAACTTTTTTATTTTCTAGACAAGAGATATGTCGAAAGATCTTCTCAATAGTACGCAACCACTCCTTAGCTGCCAGAGGGTCCTTCTCGCCATGAAAGGTGTGGGGCCGATATCTACGAAATTGTTCTACCGTCGAAATAGGTGGTGCAGCCGAGTATGTTGGTGGCATTGGAAGTGCTTGGGGAACTGGTGGAGCTTGAGGTGCTGAAAGTGTAGCTTGAGCAACCAAGGCATGTTTCAACTCATCAATCTCTCACCCTAACTCCCTAATTGTCCTCGCTTGTGCCATATTCCTATATATCATAATAATTGTAATCTCATTTAGAGGCGTCAATAATATTTGCAAAACATAGGAAAAAAATATTTATAGCTCATCATCTTTTATTATTACCTCAAAAGAATCCTTAAAAAGGAATACAAATAATAAAAGAGCGTCTTGTGCTAATCAATAGGAAAGAAAAAAAAAAAAAAGGAATCCTACTAGACATCAACAACAATTAAACCTAATTAAATCTACTAACATTTCACTCATCTATTAATCATTTCCATCATCGTCACTAATCCAGACTCCATGAACCCTATGTTTCTTACAAGGCTACGCCTCATTGTCTGAAACAGGTAAAATTGCATCTTCACGAATGTACATCTTAGTAAGTACAATATCATCCTCGGGGATCGCAAGTCGGGCAGACTTTCATTGCTCAATCAACTTCGCGTAAAAGACCTCATAGTCAATCTCTCGAGGTAAGGTAGGCACAAAAACACCCCATAAATAATCCTAAATCAATTCGATCGCCTCTAGCCACTATTTTGGCAAGATATCAATAAGATGGCGGGTGGCCCGACTACTAGTGACCATATAACCTAGTCGCCTCACTTCTCTCCACCTTACTAATATCTCCTAAATGTACAGGCCCATATTGTGCATTGGATTCCACCAATTCTCTTCATATTTCCTCAAAATCTCATATCGTCGAGGCTTCAATGAACTCCTCTCCCTACAAGTTTTCTTAATTTGTATCATCCATGTCATGCCAATTATTCGAAGTCTGATTAGTGTTTATCTAATAAGTTTTAGTAAATTCTCAAGGACTTAAATAGACATTGAATTTGGTCACGTTCCCCAAATGTTTGGTACAATAATGATAATCTTCAAAAAATATTCAAACTCAAACACATACTAGTATTCATACATGCATTTCAAATGTTTCTCATACTCATCACATAGACACCACATATCTAAGATATGGTTTCTAATGCAAGTCTACAGAAAGTAAACCATGCTTTGATACTAAGTTGTAACGCCCCCAAATTCTCGAAACTCGAAGTGTTAAAAGAAAATCAATGTTATTTTGATCTCTATGATGATAATAAAAGTAAATTGTAAATGGGAAAACAAATTTGGAGTTGAATTATAAAAAAAAAAAATTGATTTTTCGGAAAACATCTCGATGAATCTGAGCAAATACTGAATTCACCACAGTGGAGAGAAAAATATGTTTGGCCTCGACTAAAATTTATGAAATTTTAACAAAGACTATACCATTCATATAAGTACATCATATAAAAGTTTGGGGTCTTGACAATAATGTTTGAAGCACGAAAGTATGTTTTCAACTATGCAGAAAAGTGTTTTCAAAACTGACCCGACGTGGTCTACTAAAATGGACGTAAACTTTTTTTAAGTAATATTTTAATGTAATTCCAAAGAACACAATTAGAAGACTCGTAAATCTTTCAAACTCCACTAATTTCACTCTAAAACATGCACCGTAGCCCAAGTTACACCATTTTCAAATAGAAGGACATAATCTGAAAAATCATTTCAGCAATAACTAAACTTATACATAGTCAATCCAACATTTATAAAATATAGTCGGCATGCAGTTTATATAAAACTAGATGAAGTAAACATTTAAACATTTTTTAAAGGTGTCACCTAAGTGTTCATAAGAGATTTAAATGACTGAAAATTTTACTAAAAAGTTAAAAGTATTTCAAATCGTCGAGCACTTGCCCCTATGCGAAATCACTGTCATGCCTCGTTTTAACCTATAAAATTTTAATAGAGATGAGTACCACAAGTAATACTTAGTAGGAAATACTTAAGTAAATGGTAAAATATATATATGAATTAGTCTATATGTACATAATAGACTACACTCCCCTTACATGGAGGGGGTCCATACATAATTAAATATTCGTGGGCCCCCCTCCATGTAAGGAGAGTGTAGTCTATTATGTACACCATGAGGTGTACATATAGACTAACCCTATATATATATATATATATATATATATACAAACTTTTGTTATTTGTGTCACCGTCAATTTTGCAAAAGCTAATGGTGATGAGGTTGTCCGCTTACTCTCAGGTTTTGATAACCCCTTTTAAGTGTTATAAGTCATCTCTTCGTATCTTATTTGAACCACCAAATGATGCTTCCATTTTCTCATGAACAACACAATAACACATCTAATGCAAATCGAAAGCAAATAATTTTACTTCACTTACAAAAGTGTCAAAACACCCCCACCTTAAATGCTTGGAGTTTCAATACCCTTTTACGTTCAATTTGTATAAGATGCAGCGTACTCCTAGAAAGCTTTCAAATTCAAAGTGTCTTTTGTCTATGGAAAAGAGGACAAAACAATTTTGTGTATGAGTATAATAGTTTGGAAAAGAAAACGTGGCTTTAGAGGTTAACCGAAATGGGATTAAAAACAATAGTGAGTGAAATATTAATTATGTGTATAAATGGTGGAGTTATGAATGTGCATGTTATTTTTCCAAATGAAATGGCAGTTTTTTTTTATAATTAACATAATGGGCATTAAGTGATTCGGACGGTTATGGCACTTAGTGGTTGATTCAAATGGGATGCCTAGTGGAGGAAAATGGAAAGTCGGATTCAGGGATGATAAAAATCAATGGGGATGCATTAGTGGACGAAAATCGCAAGTGAGAAGAAATAAATATAATGGGACGAATTTTGGGGTTGTTTGGTACAATATAATCGGTTTATCTTTTTTTTTTTTTAATTTATGCACTTAACATATAAGCAACAATTAAAATAATGCGTGTCGTCACAAATCATATAACAAAATAAATAAAAAAATTGTCGTTTAAGAGAAATTTGTTACCTCATAGCGCGAACTTTACTATCATGACCAAAACTTTAATTTAAACTCTTAGGAAAGATCGTAGCGACGTAATATTATAATTCAAATTATTTTCAAGTTATACAAGAAAAATTTATTTTTAAAACAACACAAGATTTTTTTTTCAGTTGCTATATAAAATCTTTTTACACTCTTCACGGAACAATGAAAGACAAGTTCGTTATTCAGACATGTCTCTCATCGGAACTCACTCTACACACTTCATAGAAGTTGAGATAAGATTTTCCTCGGTTTGCAAGTATCGACACTTTTGTAGTTAGAAGAACCTTTCCTTGTAGTGTTGAAACGCCAGGACTCCCCCTTTCTCAACATTTTTATTCTAAGGGATCAATAGTTATCATTAATAGACTCTTCGAAACATCACCTTCGAAAAAACATGGGGTTTAAGTGCTTTTTAGCCCAAGTTTTATACACGTTTCACAGATTGGCAGAACGGTTGAAGTTCTAATCTCAAAGAAGGCATGCAGTTTATTTTGAACCATTCCAAAAATTATTTATAAGTCAATATATAGATTAAAAGTGAAATCCCAATAATCACATTAAATTTTGGCAGTGAAACTGAAAACTGAACTTGTAGTTGAAGCAGGTTCAGATATTCAATGGTTTCATCCAACATTGATGCATTGTCAGTCTATTATCCAAAACGACAAAAACAAATCCAAAGCAAATTAACTCAACTCAAGGAAAAATAGCGAGTGAAATTAGGGCCGGCCGTGGCCCAAGGCAATGAGGCCATTGCCTTGGGCCTCAAATTTTAAGGGGCCTCTAAAAAAAAGCCCAAAAATTTCCCCAATCCAAAACCCCTCAAATCATTTGAAAAAAAAAAAAAAAACAATTTGGGTAGATGAAAAGACTTAGAAACAACCGTCTTTATATCTTCTTTCTCCATTCCAATGCAGTCACCAGTCATCTTCACAAAATCAAGAAGTATCTGTGGTTTAAATTTTCTCAATCTGCCAACCAGTCATCTTCACAAAATTAAGAAGTCTTTGGTTTAATTTTTCTCCATCTGCCGGCACAGGAAAGGTACTCTTATTTACACTGCAAAAGTGCCAAGCATTCTAAACCATTGAATGGCCAAATCTGCCACTTTCAAGATGCATGCCACTTGACTTGAGTGTGATTTACCTACTGGAGAATTATTTTAAGGTCGGGTTTAGTCAATTTACTAATTTAATTACTCACTTAGTTTTATTTTTTATTTATACTTCGTTTTGACTTTTGATTGACTGCAAGTTTGAGATGATTGGAAATTTGGAAACAATTCACTGAAGCTGCACTTAGTCTCTATCTGAAATAGGAATTGTTATTATTATATCCTTAGGCTCCATTTGAATCCTGAATTTCATATGGGAAAGGAAACTGTTGAATGTTACATAACATTTTGACTGTCAATTTTTGTATCTTTAAGTAGTAGTGAATCCCAGAAATTCAGGTGCAAGTTGGTTGTTAAGCCATGGTGAAGTATGGTAGAAAATCTTTTCTTTTTGTAGTATCTCATAGTAGGTATGGGATGAAAGATATTGTATTTTTTTTAATACTTTGTAAGCCTATTAATATCAATGAATGAGTATGAAGCGTTGTCTTCTTCTTCCTTAGCTTCTCCTCTTGTTTTTAAGCTGTTTTATGCACTTACCGGAATCCTACAATACTTACCGTATTTGAGCTAAGTCTTAACCCATATACGGTAAGCACCTGATATTCGATATTTGCCTTAAACCCATATACGGTAAGCACCTGATATCCGGTAAGTTGCTAGCCTAAATCCGGTAAGTTACAAACGATTCTAGTAAGCTTGAATACCGATATTTGTGTTATCTTTGAGTCAACAAATCCAACATGGTATCAGAGATCTTATGTTCTTAGAAAGGGACCAGAAGAAGGAAAACAAAAAGGTTTATAAGAAGAAGAAAAAATCAGCAGAAAAATGTGAGTTGAAAGGATCGCATCGACTGGCTTTTCAACACCTCTACCCACAGTTTTTAATGATAAAAATTGCAATTTTTGGGCTGCAAAGATGAAGGCCTATCTAAATGCTTATGACCTCTAGGAGATAACTGAAACAGGTATTGAACCTCAACCGTTGAGAGCTAATCCCACAATTGCACAAATCAAACAATATAGTGAAGATGTTGCCAAAACATTCAAAGCTTTTTCTTGCATACAGTCTGCTTTCTTAGATGCCATTTTCACAAGAATCATGACTTGTGAAATGGCAAAAAAGGCTTGGGATAGACTCAAGGAGGAATTCCAGGGAAATGAGAGAACAAGACAGATGCAAGTACTCAATCTAAGAAGAGAGTTTGAAAATTTGAAAATGAAGGAAACAGAGGTTGTGAAGGACTTTGCAGATAGGTTGATGAAGGTTGTAAATCAGTTCAGATTATTGGAAGATGATCTGCCAAAAAAAGGGTGGTGGAGAAGGTTCTGATTAGTCTACCAGAAAAGTTTGAAGCTAAGATATCATCTCTTGAATATTCAAGAGATTTATCAACAATCACCTTAGCTAAACTGGTAAATGTTTTGCAAACAACTGAGCAAAGAAGGCTTATGAGGAATGAGGAAAAACAGAAGGAGACTTATTTGTTAAAGGAAAATACAAGGCTTCATCTATCTTTGGTTCGAAGAAGCCTTTTCCAAAGAAGGCTGAAGACAGTAACAAGTCAGCAAACAAAAAGGACAAATTTGCACCTTGTCCTCATTGTAAAAGGAAGGGGCATTCACCAAAATGGTGTTGGTATAGACCTGATGTTCAATGCAGAGGTTGCAAACAATTTGGTCATATGGAGAAAGTTTGCAAAAATAAAGAAAAACAGATTCAGCAACAGGCAAAAATGGCAGAAAATCAGCATGAAGTGACTGATGAATATTTGTTCTCTACTATCAAGGCTTGCAGCAATGTTGATACTTGGCTATTGGACAGTGGTTGTACACATCATATGACATCAAGCTCCAACATTTTCGTAGAACTGAATGAGGCTTACAGATCCAGAGTTAAAGTTGGAAATGATGATTTTGTTGAAGTAAAAGGCAGTGGTGTGATTGATGTACAAACTTCTACAGGTATTAAACATATTCCTAATGTTTTATATGTGCCTAGAATAGATCAAAATCTGATTAGTGTAGGGCAATTGTTGGAGAAAAATCATAGCTTGATGTTTAAAGAAAAAGCCTGCACTATATTAGATGAATCTAGAAAAGGAGTTAATGACAGTTAAAATGATGAATAGAAGTTTTCCTATAGATTGGAAAAAAGTTAATTCTCAAGCATGTTTAGCTGAAGTTAATGAAACCTCTTTATGGCATAGAAGATTTGGTCATGCTAACCTTACTTCACTTAGGCAAATGTATGATTTAAATCTTGTTGAAAGCTTGCCTGAAATCTGTGATAAAGCATGTGTTTGTGAAGCCTGTCAACTTGGAAAGCAAACAAGGTTGACATTACCTAAAAATCAGTCAGGAAGGGCCACAACAAAGCTTGAACTAGTACATTCAGACGTGTGTGGACCTATGAGAACCACTACTTTGAATGGTAGTAGGTACTTCATCATCTTCATTGATGATTTCTCTAGAATGTGTTGGGTGTATTTTCTAAAAGCTAAGTCTGAGGCTACAACTATGTTCCAAACATTCAAAAATTTGGTAGAGAATGAAAGTGGTTGCAAAATCAAAGTGATAAGAACAAATAATAGAACTGAGTACAGTTGCAGTCAATTTGATGATTTCTGTAAGGCTGAACGTGTTAAGCATTAGTTAACCATTCCTTATACTCCTCAACAGAATGGAGTAAGTGAAAGGAAAAACAGAATAGTAATGGAGATGGTCAGGTGCTAATTAATAGAGAAAAAAGTACCTAAAGAATTCTGGGCAGAAGCAGTTAACACTGCTATCTACTTGCTCAATCGATTGCCAATAAGATCCTTGGAGAAAAAGGCACCATATGAGGCTTGGTTTGATTCTAAACCTAAAGTCTCACATTTAAAGGTGTTTAGGAGTGTGTGTTACACTCACATTCCTGATGCAAAGAGGGATAAACTCAGTGACAAAGCTGAATTGGGAGTACTTGTTGGTTATTGTAACAATGCCAAAGGCTATAGGGTGTTTAATCCCTTGTTGAGAAATATTATCTCTAGCAGGGATATTAAAGTGGATGAAAGTGCCACTTGGAATTGGGATAGAAATACACTGGTTAAAAAGAAAACCATAAGGCCTCTAGCAGATGTCTATGCTAGATGTAATGCTGCAATTGTAGAACCTCAAACTTTGTTGAAGCCTCAAAATCGTCCAAATGAATGGCTGCAATGGAGGAGGAAATACTGATGATAAAAAAGAATGACACCTGGGAATTGGCTGATAAACCTCAAAATAAGCAAGTTATTGGGGTTAAGTAGGTGTACAAAACTAAGCTAAATCCTAATGGATCAGTTAACAAGTTGAAAGCAAGGTTAGTTGTCAAGGGATATGCATAGCAATATGGAGTAGACTTCACTAATACCTTTACTCCAGTTGCAAGATATGAAACAATACGGTTGCTGATTGCAATGGCAACACAGAAAGGATGGAAAATCTTTCAGTTAGATATGAAATCAGCATTTCTAAATGGCTATTTAAATGAAGAGATTTTCATTGAACAGCCTGAAGGTTTTGTAACTGATGGAATGGAAGAAAATGTTTACCTTTTAAAGAAGGCATTGTATGGATTAAAGGAAGCTCTAAGAGTTTGGTACAGCAGGATTGATGAGTACTTAACCTGTCTTGGCTTTGCTAAAAGTGTGGATGAACAGACTTTGTATGTGAAGGAGGAGAAAAATAACCTGGTAATCATATCATTGTATGTAGATGATTTATTGATTACAGGTAGTAATCTTGCATTGATTGAAGGTGTAATGGTTGATTTGAAGAAAGCTTTTGAGGTGACAGATGCAATACTTTCTGGGAATGGAGATCAATCAATCAAATCATGGGATTTCATATACCAGAGGAAATATGCTAAGGAAATCTTGAAGAAGTTTAGTATGGAGAATTGTAAACCGGTAGCTATTCCTTTGATTTAGAATGCAAGTCTAATGAAGAATGATGATGCCAAGAAGATTGATGCCAAGGTATATAGAAGCATTGTTGGATGCCTGCTCTACCTCACAGCAACCAGACCTGACTTGACTTACGCTGCAAATATTCTATCACGATTCAGAGAAGAGCCTAGTGAACTGCACTTTCAGGCAGCTAAAAGAGGCTTGAGATATGTTAAAGGAATAGAGGAATTTGGAATCTGGTTTAGAAGATCTGAAGATTGGAAGTTAAGTGGCTATACAGACAGTGATTGGGCTGGAAGTCCAGATGATATGAAGAGTACATCCGGATATATATTCTATGTTGGATCTAGCATCATTTGCTGGAACTCTTCAAAGAAAAAAATAGTGGCTCAATCAACTGCAGAAACTGAATACATTGTTGCATCAGAAGCCACTAATCAAGCCATGTGGTTGAGAAAAGTGTTGGAAGATTTGAAGTGTAAACCAGATGAAGCTACCATAATATTTTGTGCAATCAAAGTGCGGCAGCTATGGTTAGAAATCCTGTGTTCTGTGATCGATCTAAGCATATCAAGATCATATATCATTCAATTAGGGAAGCACAAGAAAGAAAGAAAATTCAATTGGTACATTGCAGATCAGATGAACAACTAGCTGATATCCTGATTAAGTCTTTGGGAAAAGGAAAGTTTGAAACACTAAAAAATCTACTTGGTGTTTCCAGCCAAAATGTCAAGGATGAATGTTGAATGTTACATGACATTTGATCGTCGATTTTTGTATCTTTAAGTAGTAGTGAATCCCAGAAATTCAGGTGCAAGTTGGTTGTTAAGCCATGTTGAAGTATGGTAGAAAATATTTACTTTTTGTAGTATCTTATAGTAGGTATGGGATGAAAAATATTGTATTTTTTTAATACTTTGTAAGCCTATTAATATCAATGAATGAGTATGAAGCGTTGTCTTCTTCTTCCTTAGCTTCTCCTCTTTTTTTAAGTTGTTTTATGCACTTACCGGAATCCTACAGCACTTACCGTATTTGAGCTAAGTCTTAACCCATATATGGTAAGCACCTGATATCCGGTATTTGCCTTAAACCCATATACGGGAAGTACCTGATATCCGGTAAATTGCTAGCCTAAATCCATTAAGTTACAAACGATTCCAGTAAGCTTGAATACCGGTATTTGTGTTCTCTTTGAGTCAACAAATCCAACAGAAACAGGTAAGAAAAGAATGCTATAAAACTAATTTAGTGCACTTCATCTTTTTTTCTCTAAATTATTTTCTTATATACCATTGATTATTGAATGTAATGGAAGGAAATGAATTGTGCAACTATTAGCTCTAAGCCTCCGAATAATGGTTTTAAAATAAATTGCCACATGCTATAAAGGACCTAACTGAAGCTGTAAGTTTAAATATAAAGTATAATGAACTAGTATAATTCATTCTTGCTACTTCAATTTTAAAATTACCAATTTTTGGCATTTCAAATAAATTAGACTATTGAATTATATAAAGTCTTATGCTAGTCAAATCTCTCAGGTTGTGGGAGAAATTTTATTTTGCTATTATATCTTTTGAATTATATAAAATCTTCTTTTTAATATAAAAGTGTCAATTATTTAAATATTATTGCACTTGTAAAATAAAATATTTTGTTGAAGGACCTCATAATAATTTATCGCCTAGGGCCTCTAAATTCTTGGGGCCGGCCCTGTGAAAATAAAGACACAAGAAGAATATAAAGCGCAAGATCAGAGATGAAGTGCTATGTTGGAAAATTGGTTTAATTAGTTGGTTTGACCAACTTTTGACCAATTATCTAAGTGGGTCCCATTAGTTCGATATATGATTTCTTTGACCAGGTGTATTCTACTCCATAAGTAGATTAATGTATGAATTTATTTTCTCAAAATCAATTAAGGGGGATTGAGAAATAAAGGTCAAAAGATGACCACTGGAAGTTCAAATAAATTGGGAATAAATAATTGGTGGGAAATTGAAAAGTGCCAATTTCACATAGGAAAACTAATAAGTCACTTTATATTGCTTAATTTTGGGACTTGGGTTTGAGCCCCAATAGGCACCAATAGTCTTTGGAGGAGAGATGACCAACATGTTAGTAGGTTGAGCCAAAGTCCACACACGCGCCGTCGCTGTCCGTTCGGCCAGCTCAGCATGACACATTTGAATTATTTATTTTCCCCGAATTTTCTGTGTGTAACACGTGGCATCTTCTAGAAATTAATGATTGACAGTTTCGGGTTGTGTCTGTTCCAAACACAATTTTTCTGTTGTTGTGTCTTTTGGACAACATTAAACTTCTATAATTAGGCCCACATATCCCAGATTTTATTTATTCCAAAATCTTTCATAATTTCCCTACAAGTTATCATCTTTTCGTCCTGCATTATTTTATATTGTGCATTTTAGTCCCAATTATTAATTTTTTGCATTTTAGTCCTCCAATTTAGAGAGATACAAACATTAGTAGGTTCGCCAGGTCTAGTAATTTGCAGTGCTACTATTACGAGTCAAGGTCGTTGTATTTTACGAAACGAGTTTCGGAAGACCGTCAACACCAGTGTGGGGCACTATCGTCTTGAGGAGAAAGAATCGGACTCTTGTCTCGACCATTAGCATTCTTTATTTCGTTCATTCTGCCCAACTATTTATTCGTTATTTGAATATAAATTATTGCACGGTAAAATCGATATATATTTTTCAAAAATCTTAAGAAGATAACTTTCGTTTATGTGCTAATTTATATTATGAAATTTTGTTAGATTCTAACAAGTAATACTACATCTATTGTAACCCCCAACAATGCTCACAGGGAGAAATTGGAAATATTCACGGGAGTAGATTTTAAAAGATGACAACAGAAAATGTCATTTTATCTCATGACTCTGAATTTGGCAAAAATTTCAAGTGAAGATGCTCCAACTATTGAGGAGAAAAAAAACTCAAAAACGAGCAGCAATTGATGCATGAAGTCGAGTGATTTCTTGTGCAGGAACTAGATCCTCAATTGCCTTGAAAACACACTATACAGTGTATACATTTCGGTCGAGATAGCTAAACTACTATAGGAAAGGTTGGAAAGAAGCACAAAACGGTATATGTCGGATTGAAGAAATTCATTGTAGCCAAATTCTTGGACTTCAAAATGGCATATTCTAAAACAGTAATGAATCAAGTCTAAAAGCTACATATCATCTTGCATGAGATATGTGTAGAAGGTATGAAGCTCTGTGAGTCATTTTAGGTGGCTCCGATTATCGAGAAATTGCCACCAATGTGGAAAGATTTCAAGAACTACCCAAAACATAAAAGCAAGGAAATGGGGCTTGAAGATCTAGTTGTAAGATTACGAATTGAAGAAGATAATTGAAAAAAAAAAATCTGCAAAGTTGTAAATGGAAGCTAAAGTCAATTTTATATAGCCAAATATTAGCAAGAAAAGGAAGCACTCGGGTAATTGCAAACAAAAGAGCAAGGCCAAGAAATTCAAAAGAGATTGGTATAACTATGCTAAGCCTAGTCACATAGATCGAGGAAGGCAAATTGTCCAACGGTGTGTCTGAATTAATGCTCTCTGTTGTTGTGTTTGGAGCAAGCATGGTAGACAATCCAAGTGAATGACTCGTAGACACAGGCACTACTCATTTCGTTTGTGTCGATAAAGAGATGTTTTCATCTTACACTCCAATCAAGGGACGGCAACTATTCATGGGCAACTCGATAACATCAAAAGTTTTTGGTCTAGGTAAAGTAGTGCTAAAGATGACATCGGGCAAAGAAGTAACCATCATTGATGTGCTACATGTTCTCGATATTCGCAAGAACCTAGTAATTTCAGCCTTGTTAAGCAAAAATGGGTTTAGGCTAATACTTAAATCAGACAAATTTGTACTCACCAAAAATGGCATGTTTGTAGGCAAAGGGTACTTAGCCAATAGAATATTTAAATTAAATTTAATGTATATACTTCGAGACTTTGATAGTAATAAAAATAAATCTTCTACTTACTTGATTGAGTCTTCTAATTTATGACATGATAGGTTAGGACATTTTAATATTAATAATTTACGTAAATTAGTAAGTTTAGATTTATTGTCTTCTAATTCATTTGATCAAAATCATTGGTACGAAACTTGTGTAGAGGCTAAACTAGCTAAAACACAATTTCATTCAGTTGAAAGGAACTCGAATCCTCTAGAACTAATTCACAATGATATTGGTTATTTAAATTTTGTGCAAACTAGAGGAGGTAAAAAGTATTTTAATAGTTTTATAGATGATTGCACAAGGTACTGTTATGTCTATTTGCTAAGATAAAAAGATGAGGCCTTAGAAATATTTAAGCAGTACAAAAATGAGGTTGAGAATTAACTTAAAAAATGAACAAAAGTTGTTCGTAGTGAGAGAGGTGGATATGGAACATTGTTTGAAGAATTTTGTTCGGACTCTAGGATTATTCATCAAACTACAACTCCGTATTCACCTCAGCCAAACAGTATTGCTGAATGTAAAAATCATACTCTTAAAGATATAATGAACACTATGTTGATTAGTTCGGGTTTACTTCAAAATTTGTAGGGGGGAGCAATTCTCTCAGCTAACCACATTCTAAATAAATTACCACACAAAAGTAGGAACGGAATTCCTTATAAGTTATGGAAATCTCATAAACTTTTGTACAAAATACTTAAAAGTGTGGGGATGTTTGGCTAAGGTAGAAGTACCAAAGCCTAAATAAGTTAAAATAGGACTAAAAACATAAATTACATATTCGTTGGATATGCTTATAACAGTAGTACTTATCGGTTCCTCGTACATAAGTCTAACATTCCAGATGCACATGAAAATACTATTATTGAACTACGAATAGTGTATTTTTTGAGAACATTTTTCCTTATAAGTTCGCAAAACGAACTTATAATAACGCAATTGGTAATCATCAAAGTGATGAAGAACCAAGACGTAGTAAAAGGACCAAAACAACTACATCTTTTGTTTTAGATTTTTTAATTTATTTGTTAGAAAATCAACCTAGGACATTCAATGAAGTAATGTCAAGTCCAGAAGCTCCATTTGCAAAGAGGCTATCAATAGTGAAATTGATTCTAGTATGCAGAATCACACCTGGGAGTTGGTAGATCTCCCACCTGATAACGTTTGAATTATTGTTTTTAAGTCCCCGGAGCTTTGTATTTTAATAAGTATATTTTATACACTTATTTTGACCTAAAAATATAGACATTTAATAATTTTTTTAAGAAATTATAGCCTAATTTATTGTATATTTTATTTATTAACTAAAACTCAATTATTGGAAATAAAATTGAAAGAAAGAAGTGAAAAGGCGAAAAATGATGAAGTACAAAGTTTGAGGACCAAATTGCAAAAATCCAATGGTCGATTCGAACCACAAAACGATACTTTGAAGATTGTTAGGAGTCAATTGGATGCGATTAGAAGTCAAAATGGAATGGAATATGATCAGAATATTACTATAATCACACAAGATATTTGCCAAATTTTTAGTCGAAAATTGAAACCTATTTTTGGCATAGTAAACTTTCGAATTGGAAAATTTCTATTGTGTAATCCTTTGAGTTAGGTTTCCAATTCACTTTGAATCACCTCAATGAAATATTGGGAGAGAAAGTTATGATCAAAATATTATCTGCTATGAAGAAATAAAAAATTATGCGCGCGAAGACAACTTTCTTTATTCGATTGGAACTCTTTTGAAAATCAATTTGGACATAATTTTCAACAAATTTCTGACTCCTACAAATACCTAATAACATAATACATGTAAATGACATTTCCTACACCTCTCATATTCATATATATATATATATATATATATATATATATATATATATATATATATATATATATATTATACTGCAATACTTATCAATTATTATCATCAAAAGGGGGGGGGGGGAATCATAGTTTTTGTGAGAGAATTGAAGGGGATTTATAAGAATTCAATCAAATGAAAATTCAAACCTGATTTTTGGGCAAAGAAGAGGCCCAAGTAGAGATTCATCAAGAAACCACTGAAGATACTCAAGATTTCAAGATTCGTGTTCATCTTCTCAATTTATAAAAAATTCGGGTTATGTCTTTTCACTTAAATATGATTTATTGTAATTTTGATATGTTAGACTAGTTTTGTACATTGCCAGAATGAGATGAACACTAGTTATGATATTTTTAATTTAATTAATTATTTTGACTTTAATCGTTTTTATCGTTATTTTCAATCGCTTGATCATCAACTGAATTATTAGTGAATTTTATTGTTATCGAGAAAGACAATATGTTTTAAGCACAATATAATAAACATTGTAAGGTTCGATAGAAGATAGAAATATACTTCTATGTTTTATATGGTTTTAATGTGTTAATACATTTATCATGTTTGAATATTTCATCGAGAGATAGAAGAGTCACATGAGGGGAATATATTTAATCGTTATTGAGAGAGACTTTCAATTAAATTAGGAACATTGACCAACATGAATGATTTCAAATTGTTACTTTAATTGTTACACTAACAATGGAATAACAAGGGGATTCGACATCTTGACAATGCATCTCACATATTTGAAAAACATTTACTTGCTTTCACTAATTTAATTAATAAAATGGGGATTAGTTAAAAAATTTACAACTTGTTTGCTATTCGATTAAAGTTGCAATTAATTTTAACTCGATCAAATACATAGTACTCGTGGGTTCGACATTCTATTCACTATTTTATTACTTTTTCACGATCCCGTTCACTTGCGAGAAATCAAAAGATCATATTTGATGCAATTGAGCCCTTTTTCTTCGCTTAATTTCCTTACTCCCACATCTTTCATCGATTGTTACCTACAAACAATATTTACATGGGATTAAGCCATTTTTCATCCAACTTGTCAACAAATAATCATTTTTAATGGCCTAAATAAGTGTATAAAATACACTTATATCAAATGCTGACTTTGTTCATAGCTTAGATCAAGTGAAACATCTAAAATTGACTATATACTTACCAACTACACAAGCTCAAGTTTTCTTTAGCAAACATCAAAAACCAATTTGTTTTTTACTATTATTATTATCCGAAGAGTTGTGCTACCTATCCCGGGAAAGGGACGGGTTTTTGGCCGGGGGGCGCTATGTCAAGTTTTTTCTAGCAAACATCAAAACACAATTTTTTTTACAATTATTATTCAAAGAGTTGTGCTACCTGTCCCGAGAAAGAGACAAGTTTTTGGACGGGGTGACTCCCTATTGGAGGGGGGCAGTCACACAGACCCTCTCCAATAGGTGGCGCCCCTGTCCCAAACTCTATCCATTTCCCGGGACAGGGGCTTTTTCGTTGATAAGTGCATTTTGCGCACTTATTTAGGTCACAAAACATGGACAATTGATTGTAATTATGTTGAAATATGGCTTAATTCTATGTAAATTGTGTTTGCAGAACTATATCGATGGAAATAATGATAAGTGAGTGAAAACGAGCAAGAAATGACCAAAATGGAAGAAAGTAAAAAATTCAGGGACCAAATTACAACTTTATAAAAGTTGTACCGAAGATCGAATCGAGCATGGAGATGGGCTAAATGCAAATTGGTGAAGTCGTAGGAAGATTGAGGAACGAATTAGAAGAAAAGAGACCAAGATATGAGAGAATGAAATTTTGGGATCAAAACGAAAAAGTTTGGAAGTCGCAGTCCAAGCGGTCGCTTGGAAGAAAGCCAAGCGGTCGCTCAGTTGCCATCAGGAAATTCAGAACGCCAAAGTGCAAAGCCAAGCAGTCGCTTGGTACAATTTTTAGGCGAGAATTTTAGTTTCCTTATTTGATTCAACCTCTTATGGAAATAGATCTTGGACCTCTTTTTAACCCTAAACACGACCAGAATTCGGGGGCTACGCACTTTTGGGAGATAATTTTGACATTGGAGAGCAAGAACACGAGGAATAACAAGAAGATTCATCAAGCACTTCAAGGATTTAATTGAATATCTATTCGGGTGATGACGTTTCTTCATTTATTCTTTTGTTTTTCTTTTTTTAGCATGTTAGGCTAGGTTTTCTTGTACTAGGAGATCGATGAACCTTGTAACATGATATTTTAATCTTTAGTTTGATATTTTTGACATTAAAACACGTTTTTGGATGTTTGAACGATTTATACATATTTATTCCATATGATTTTTGTGTGCACGTTAATTGTATGAATGTGGTGATCTATTTTATGCATTCGAAAGAAGGGAAAATAGATTCGACGTAGTATAAATTGTCATAGGGTCCGATAGGGGATAGAAATATACTGTTATGCTCTATGTGAATCTTTAAGTGTTCATAAAAGTTAATGCGTTCTTTTATATTTGTATTCGTCATAGAAATATAGTCGGATCGCATGATAGTATAGGTTTAACATTACTCGAAAGAGATTGTTAAATTTAATAGGAACATTGATTCTTCAATATTTAATCGTATTGTCAAAGTGTAAAACTAGGATTTAAATGGATTGTTGCATGGGGATTCGTGATCCTAGTACGTTTTTCTCATATTAAGTAAATCAATTTGCATTCAATTTCATATTCATTCTAGTATAATTTGCATTTAGTTTAGCCAATTCATCCATAATAATTTTCATAACTTAGTTTGGTTAGCATTTAATACAAAACTCATCAAAAACTCATCTAGTTTCGGTTAAGGTCGAAATAATTATTATTGAACTACTCAATCTCTGTGGGATCGACAATCCCGACTCTAAAAGTCCACTTTATTACTTGTAACGAACCGTACACTTGCGGTGGTTTTAAATCGAACGTATTTTCGTGAACAAATTTTTGGCGCCGTTGCTTGGGATTGAGTTTTAGTTTAATTTTAGTTATTTAGACACTAATTCGAACTGTTCCTTTTATTTTTATTCTAGTTTAGTTAGATAACTTGTTAAACTTCGTTACTTCGACTTTTGCTTATTTTTGGGCAATTTTGGCTATTTTAGATTTGCATGCTAAGATCGACTGGAGGGAACTTGATTCCAGCTGATCCAGAAATCGAGCGTACTTTTCACCAATTGCAAAGAGAAGCCAGAATAGCTCAACAACAGCAAATGGCTGACGAACGACAAAATTCGGTAATTCCGGCTAACGGGGAGGAAGCTATGGACGAAGGAAACATGCTTGTAGGGGATTTCATGATTCCCCAGATCATTCAGAGCCAGTCCAGCATCGTATATCCACCATTTGGGCAACAAAACTTCCAACTGTAGACCAACGTCATACACTTGTTTCAGAATGGGCATCAGTTTTATGGGAGAGCTGAGGAAAACCCACATACACATGTCTCTAGATTCTTGGAGATGTGCCAACACTTCAAATATCAGGGTATCTCAGATGATGCCATCCGCTTGAGGCTATTTCCACACACATTGCGTGACAAAGCACTTGAATGGCTGGATTCTCAACCAATTGCTAGTATCACAACTTGGAATGATCTTGCTCAAAAGTTCTGTACCAAGTTCTTTCCACCAGCCAAGATTGCAAAACTAAAGCATGATATCTCTATTTTTCGTCAAGGGGAGTATGAATGATTTGATGAGGCTTGGAATAGGTTCAAGAACATGCTTCGGAAGTGTCCACATCACGGTATCAGCAAGGGACTCCAGGTCCAATACTTTTACGCGGGATTGCTTCCGTCTTTCAAAAGCAATATAGATTCTTCATTTAATGGGTCGGTGTCTACTAGGACAGTTGATGATGCACTGAAGCTATTTGAGACTGTGGCTACTACTTCAGCCATGTGGCCTTCAGAACGAGCAGTTCAGAAGAAGGCACCGGGTTTGTTCGAGGTGGATACTATTTCAGCTTTGTCGATGAAAATTGATTCACTATTCCATAAGGTTGACAGCATGTCGCAGACTGCCAATGCAGCAACTGTAAAGAAATCAAGTTGTTGGAAGTGTGGAGCTGATCACACTATTTCAAACTGTCCAATTCTCACACAAGAGGTAGAGCATGTGGATTATGTGCAATAGGGTCAACGCCAGCAGAACAACCCGAATTCTGAGACATATAATCCGGGGTGGAGAAAACACCAAAATTTCTCGTGGAGTAATCAGAATCAAAATCAAAATCAGAACCAGAACCAGCACAGACCACAGGGTCAATATCAGCAGCAGGAGAAGAAGCCACAGTTGGAAAAAATGTTTGGAAAATTCGTAGAAACAACTCATCAGTACATGGAATCCAACAATCAATTCATGAAGAAGACAGAAGCCACTCTCCAAGAACAAAATTCGGCAATTAAAAATTTGGAGATTCAAATGGGGCAGATGGCACTTGCTATGACAAACAGGGCACCAGGAACTCTACCTAGCAATACAGAAGTCAATCCAAGGGAACATGCGAAGGCAATAATAACCAGAAGTGGAGTACAATTACCGGAGATTCATATCAAAAAGCCAGTTACTAATGAGGAAACAGTACCTACTTCAGATGAGGAACAAGTGGAACAGACTAAACTTACACCAGAAGAAAATGGGAAGAAGAGTTCAGATACACCACGGGTTAAGGCAACCGCTCCTGTCAATCCTTATGAGCCTCCTATTCCGTTTCCTCAAAGGTTGAAGAAGCACAAGTTGGATAAGCAATACAGCAAATTTCTTGAGGTTTTCAAGAAACTTCACATCAATATTCCATTTGCTAATGCACTTGTTCAGATGCCCAGCTATGCAAAGTTTCTCAAAGACATTCTCTCTAACAAACGCAAGCTGGAAGAACATGAAACGGTGATGCTTACTGAGGAAAGCAGCGCAATGATTCAGAAAAAGGTACCGCCAAAATTGAAAGATCCAGGGAGTTTTACTGTTCCTTGTTCCATTGGCAATTGTTATTTCGATAAGGCATTATGTGATTTAGGTGCAAGTATTAATTTAATGCCACTCTCTGTTTTCAGGAACCTTGGTTTGGGAGAAGCAAAGGCTACTACGGTGACTCTCCAGCTGGCAGATCGATCCCTTACTTATCCACGAGGAATCATTGAAGATGTGTTGATAAAAGTGGATAAGTTTATTTTTCCTATCGATTTTCTCATCCTCAACATGGAAGAAGATAAGAATGTCCCACTTATATTGGGGCGACCTTTCTTGGCAACTGGAGGGGCGATCATTGATGTTCAGAAAGGTTAGCTTATTTTGAGACTTGGGGAAGAACAGATTTCATTTAATGTGTTCAAGGCAATGAGATTTCCGACCGAGTCAGATAGCTGCTTTCAGATTGATGTGATTGACAGTGTGATCGAAAATAACTTCCACCTACGACATCCCACCAATGCATATGAGGCTTTCATTGCACACTCTCAATCTATCCATGCTGATTCATTGGAGATCGAGGAATGTGCAAGACTTTTGGAAGCTAATCCACCATACATGCACAAACGCTACTTCGAAGAACTAGGATCTGGAACAACAGCACAACCATCTATTCAGCAACCTCTTAAGTTAGAACTCAAGCAGTTGTCATCTCACCTTCGATATGCCTATTTGGGTGAGTCTTCGACACTCCCAGTGATTGTGTCAAATTCTATCAGCAAGGTAGAAGAGGAGAGATTACTTCGGGTGCTAAGGGACAATAAAACAGCCATTGGGTGGTCTATAGCAGACATAAAGGGTATTAGTCCTTCATACTGCATGCATAAAATACTCATGGAGGAGAATTTTAAACCAAAGGTTGATGGTCAGCGGCGATTGAATCCAAACATGAAAGAAGTGGTAAGAGCTGAGGTATTGAAGTTACTTGACGCAGGTATCATTTACCCTATCTCAGACAGCGCATGGATCAGTCCGGTACAGGTTGTACCCAAAAAGGGAGGTATCACGGTGGTGAAGAATGAAAAGAATGAGCGGATTCCCACTAGAACGGTAACTGGATGGAGAGTTTGCATCGATTATCGCAAACTCAACGATGCTACTCGAAAGGATCACTTTCCACTTCCATTCATTGATCAGATGTTGGAAAGACTAGCAGGACACTCTCACTACTATTTTCTGGATGGATACTCGGGGTATAATCAGATTCCAGATGCACCGGAAGATCAAGAGAAGACCACTTTCACATGTCCCTATGGCACCTTTGCATACCGTATGATGCCTTTTGGTTTATGTAACGCACCTGCCACATTTCAGCGTTGCATGATAGCTATCTTCTCTGATATGGTTGAGAAGTTCATCGAGGTATTCATGGACGACTTCTCAGTGTTTGGCTCCTCATTTGATGATTGTCTGGAGCATTTGGGTTTAGTCCTACAACGATGTGTAGAAACAAGATTGGTGTTGAATTGGAAAAAATGTCACTTCATGGTACAGGAAGGTATCGTGTTAGGACACAGAATTTCAGCAAATGGGATTAAGGTGGATAGAGCAAAGATTCAGGTAATTGAGAAGCTACCACCACCAACTTCAGTAAAGGGTGTTCGTAGTTTCCTTGGGCATGTCGGATTCTACAGGAGATTCATAAAAGATTTCTCAAAAATCACAAAACCACTGTGCAGCTTGTTGTTGAAAGATGCCACATTCGAATTCACAGATGAATGTTTGACAGCGTTCAATGCTTTGAAGGAGAAACTGATTTCAGCACCTGTGATGATCTCTCCAGATTGGGACTTACCGTTTGAGCTGATGTGTGACGCCAGTGATCATTCAGTCGGGGATATACTAGGACAACGCCGGAATAAAGTATTCCATGTGATTTATTATGCCAGCAAGATATTGAATGATGCTCAGCTTAATTATGCCACTACGGAGAAGGAGCTTTTGGCTGTAGTCTATGCTTTCGACAAATTTCGATCATATCTTGTGGGATCGAAGGTTATAGTCTACACAGATCACGCTGCCATCAAGTATCTGATGACAAAGCAGGACGCCAAGCCAAGACTCATTCGTTGGGTCCTACTGCTGCAAGAGTTTGATTTGGAGATCAGAGATAAGAAGGGAGTGAAAATGTGGTAGCTGACCACTTATCCAGACTTGAACCCAGCGAGCAGACCGAATTTGTGGATATCAACGAGGTTTTTCCTGATGAGCAGATTTTTAGTGTGGTATGGGCACCGTGGTATGTAGACATAGTAAACTATCTAGCAAGATCCATCACTCCACCAGATTATTTACATCACCGAAGGAAGAAATTTTTCGCTGACCTGAAGTACTCTTTTGGGAGGATCCGATTCTCTACAGGAGATGAGCAGATCAAATCATTAGGCGGTGTGTTCCTGAGGAAGAAATATTCAGAATTTTAGAGCAGTGTCACTCATCAGTCTATGCGGGGCATTTTGGAGCATCGAAGACAGCAGCTAAGGTCTTGCAATCAGGGTTCTACTGGCCTTCATTGTTTCGAGACGCCTTTGTGTTTGTGAAGAGGTGTGATAGGTGTCAAAGAATCGGAAATATCTCGAGGAGGAATGAGATGCCTCTTAATAGCATTCTTGAGGTTGAATTGTTTAATGTGTGGGGGATTGATTTCATGGGACCATTCTCACCTTCTTTCTCCAATCAATATATTTTTGTTGCAATGGATTATGTGTCCAAATGGGTAGAAGCAGTAGCATTACCAACCAACGATGCTAAGGTGGTGATTGGATTCTTGAAGAAGTATATTTTCACACGGTATGGCACACCTCGGGCTATCATAAGTGATGGTGGCAAACATTTCTGCAATCGTCACTTTGAGGCATTACTAGCGAAGTATGGCGTTCGACACCGCATAGCCACACCTTACCATCCTCAGACCAGTGGGCAGGTTGAAGTATCTAATCGAGAACTAAAGAAAATACTTGAAGTCACAGTGAATTCATCTCGAAAAGATTGGTCTAAAAAGCTTGATGACGCCTTATGGGCCTACAGAACTGCCTTTAAAACACCGATAGGAATGTCTCCCTATCGCTTGGTTTTTGGGAAGGCGTGTCATTTACCAGTTGAATTGGAGCATCGAGCCTATTGGGCAGTCAAAAGTCTGAATTTTGATTTGGAGGCAGCTGGTGAAAAGAGGCTACTTCAGCTGAATGAAATGGATGAGTTTTGTTTGGAAGCTTATGAGAATGCCAAACTGTATAAGGAACGAACCAAAAAATGGCATGATTTGCATATTCAACGAAGGAAGTTCGAAATTGGGCAACAGGTACTACTTTACAATTCTAGACTCAAGTTGTTCCCAAGAAAGTTGAGGTCAAGATGGTCTGGTCCATATACAATTACGCAAGTTTTTCCACACGGGGCTGTGGAAATAACTTATGAAAGCAAGGGGACTTTCAAGGTCAATGGACAGAGATTGAAGCATTATTGGAGCAGTGATTTCTCTAAGGACAAATCCACCGTCCACTTCAAGCCATCGGAATGAGAACTATACGGCAAATTCGAGCTATCGACTATAAACTAGCACTTATTGAGAGGCAACCAAATATTTCTTCCCTTTTATTTATTATGCTTTATGCATTAACTTAGGATTTGTTTTTCATTTTTTTGCATTTTGGTAGCTTTTAGGTCATCGATCACCTCGGTAGTTCACAAAATGTCCTTGCATGGCTCACACAAGTTTTACATGTGTTTTGCACGCTTCTCGAGGTATAAAAATTATGTTTGTGAGAGTTGTGATTAAAATCACTCTTTTCGAGGCAAAAACGAGCTTTTCAGTACATCTCCCGCACCCACAGGTGATTTCATGTTTAAAAAGTGGTTTGAAAAATGATTTTATGGAGTACACACACCTCACGTCGTTTAAAATGAGTTTTGACAAATTTTAGGGACGTTGGATGATCGAGGGGTATTTTTGGGCAAAAAGTTGAAATTTTGAGTAAAATGGCCAAAAACAATTTTTTGAAAAGTTGAGTGAATTTTTAATATTTTTCTATGTTGCATACACTCATTACAATCATTTTCACTTGGTCGACACGAGAATCGAGATTTTGGGGGTATCGAGCGGTCGAGGGGTATTTTTGGCAAAAAGTTGGAAATTTAAGGTAAAATGGTCAAAACTAAGTTTTTGGAAAGTTAAGTACATTTTAAAAAAATTTCATGTTGTATGGACTCAGTACACTCACTTTAACTTATTCAACACGAAAATCGAGGCGTTGGGCCTCGGGATGGGCAATCGAGGCAAAAATTTTGAAACAGGCAAACAACTGCCCAGCTGGTAGTCTAAGCGATCGCTTAGAAGAACCAGCTGGGTGACCGCTTGACACCGGACCGAAATCAAAAGTTCCCAGAAATTAACTCCAAGCGACCGCTTGGAGTTACTCTAAGCGGTCACTTTGAGTAAATTTCTGGGCCACCTGCTTGACATTTTAAACACAACCCGGCATCCCTCCTCTTCATTTTACGGCATTTCTCGCACACAAGAGCACACAAGTCATCCCATACCTGCACCGAACTCGCCTCACACAGAGGGTTTCGATCACATCTTCCACTACCATCATCCTATTGTACATTCATTGTGCATTGCAACTACGTGATTCACGGTATGACTTCGTTTCTCTCAACCCTAGTCTCCTTCATTCGTTTGGTGTTCTACTCGGAATTTAGTTGTTTTAATTGATGGAGTATGGGCTTAGGTAGTGGATTGGTTTTATGAACGTGATTGTGAATTGAAAATTTGGGATTTGATTTACTACCAAGTTTCTTAATAACTTTGAACAAATTTCTATGCTTCTAACGTGTTCGATGATTTGCCAAAGAGAAATTTCTCATGCCTTTGTGTTGATTTCGAAATTCCCCTTGGTAATGAATGTTTGGCTATGCTCAATGTTATGTAATTCATCGTCAAAACACAAAGAAACACACGGCACATATATGTGGCACACATGGGCACAATACCTAGGCATCACGTCACTCACGTCACCAACTTTGCCTCTCGTTTTCCCTATCCATATGATGTCCAATTGCTCTGATTTTTTGATATGTGGTAGTCCATAGTGAGTACTTTCACATGCCCGGAGATTGCTCGGGAAAATTTCGATTTTTCGCGACGGTGTCCGGGTGTGAAGGTTCTTGACCGAACATGTTTAAAGCGTGCCCTTTTGCATGATTTGAGCTAAGAGTGGGCTTTGTGACATCTATGTGGCCTTATGTGACCCTAGTCTATGCTTTACTTGAACGTTGAACGAGTGTTAGGCACGTTGAAGTAAGTTCGGGGGGTTTTGCATTTCATCTCACATTTTTCTTATATTTTATTATGAGGAATGTCATTTTGGTCTAACACTTGCTTTGTATTTTACAGGATGCCTCCCAAACGCACTTCCAAAGGAAAAGAGAATACTGGATCCATATCCGGAACTCCTGCACCCAGTTAATCAGTGAGGGTGTGCGGCGATTTTTCAGTCAAGAAGCCCGTGCGTGAGTTGAGTTTTAGAGGTTGAAACAATCAAAAAAATAGGAGAATCTCTGCTTGTTGAAGTGTAAACTTGTGATTGCGAGTCCTATCCAAACTAAGAGAGGGTGAGAATTTAAGTTAACCAGATCTCAAGTATAGAACACACCCCGGGATAAGTGAGTAAAAGAATAAGTTTGGGGGTGTGTATCTTTCGAGCGAAGAAAGGAAAAATTTGACTACTGCAGGTCGGGTTTTGAATCTATCAGAAATTGAACATGTTTGCATGAGTATACACACACACACGTTAGGTTGCATATGATAAGTTGGGGTAGATTTGATTTTGCACTGTTGATATTGTTCACTATGTTATTACTCAATTCTAATTCTGAGACACGGCAGGTTGTTGAACTATGTTTTGCTTAGAGTTAAGTCACCATCTTGTTTGAGGACAAACAATAGTTCAAGTTTGGGGGGTTTCATAAGTGTGTTTTACGCACTTATTTAGGTCACAGAACATGGACAATTGATTGTAATTATATTGAAATATGGCTTAATTCTATGTAAATTGTGTTTACAGAACTATATCGATGGAAATAATGATAAGTGAGTGAAAACGAGCAAGAAATGACCAAAATGGAAGAAAGTAAAAAATTCAGGGACCAAATTGCAACTTTATAAAAGTTGTACCGAAGATCGAATCGAGCATGGAGATGGACTAAATGCAAATTGGTGAAGTCGTAGGAAGATTGAGGAAGGAATTAGAAGAAAAGAGATCAAGATATGAGAGAATGAAATTTGGGGATCAAAACGAAGAAGTTTGGAAGTCGCAGTCCAAGCGGTTGTTTGGAAGAAAGCCAAGCGGTCGCTCAGTTGCCATCAGGAAATTCAGAACGCCAAAGTGTAAAGCCAAGCGGTCGCTTGGTACAATTTTTAGGCGAGAATTTTAGTTTCCTTATTTGATTCAACATCTTATGGAAATAGATCTTGGACCTCTTTTTAACCCTAAACATGACCAGAAATCGGGGGCTACGCATTTTTGGGAGATAATTTTGACATTAGAGAGCAAGAACTCGAGGAATAACGCGAAAATTCATCAAGCACTTCAAGGATTTAATTAAATATCTATTCGGGTGATGACGTTTCTTCATTTATTCTTTTGTTTTTCTTTCTTTAGCATGTTAGGCTAGTTTTTCTTGTACTAGGAGATCAATGAACCTTATAACATGATATTTTAATCTTTACTTTGATATTTTTGACATTAAAACACGTTTTTGGATGTTTGAACGATTTATACGTATTTATTCCATATGATTTTTGTGCGCACGTTAATTGTATGAATGTGGTGATCTATTTTATGCATTCGAAAGAAGAAAAATAGATTTGACGTAGTATAAATTGTCATAGGGTCCGATAAGGGATAGAAATATACCGCTATGCTCTATGTGAATTTTTAAGTGTTCATAAAAGTTAATGCGTTCTTTTATATTTGTATTCGTCATAAAAATATAGTCGGATCGCATGATAGAATATGTTTAACATTACTAGAAATAGATTGTTAAATTTAATAGGAACATTGATTCTTCAATATTTAATCGTGTTGTCAAAGTGTAAAATTAGGATTTAAATGGATTGTTGCATGGAGATTCGTGATCCTAGTAAGTTTTTCTCATTTTAAGTAAATCAATTTGCATTCAATTTCACATTCATTCTAGTATAATTTGCATTTAGTTTAGTCAATTCATCCATAATAGTTTTCATAATTTAGTTTGGTTAGCATTTAATACAAAACTCATCAAAAACTTATCTAGTTTCGGTTAAGGTCGAAATAATTATTATTAAACTACTCAATCTCTGTGGGATCGACAATTCGGACTCTAAAAGTCCACTTTATTACTTGTAACGAACCATACACTTGCGGTGATTTTAAATCGAACGTATTTTCGTGAACATCCGCTATTCAAAAGATGTAGAAGCAAAAGTTTCAAAATCCGTCCATACCTCACGGCCAAAGCTCAAGTTTTCTTTTGCTAACTCTCTTCTCTTCACTGATGATATGATCCCATCAGAACCTTTTGCTTTGTCAGAGAAAAAAATCATGGGATCGGTAAAATTCCGGCTATATGAGAACTCCGCCAGAACAGCTGAGGCTCCGCCGCCACTATCCCCGCATAGAAAAGCACCCGCGGCTGCTGTAGAAGTCGTAGTATTTGTAGGAGAAGATGAATTGCGGAGAAAATTTTGGAAAAAAGAAGATATATCTACTGATTCACTGCTTTCGTATAGATCGGCCATTGCATAAATCACCAAGTCTCAAGAAAAAAAAACTCGAGGGGGCGGGGGTTGGGTTCAAACACCAACTTCGTTGAGCCAAATATCCAACAAAAAAAAAAATCTCAATGCGGAAAACTAGAAATTAAGATTCAAATTTTAACTGGGTTCTAGGTTCTGCTTCCTGTGATTAAGAATAAATAAATAAATATATATTTATTTATATTTACCGAGTCAAAACTCAAAAGAACAAAAAAAATGTCCAAATTGACAATATGGTCTATCCCTAAGGGTGCGTTCTCTTTGTCGTTTTGGGGTCAAAACTGTTTTTCAAACGATGAAACAAAAAAAATGTTGCAAAACACAAAAAAATTGACAAAACACAAAATTTCCGGTTAAAAACACGAAAAATTTCCAAATCTGTAGCCAAAACTCCTCCCTACGCGACATCTCCTTCCCTCTTCCACATTCCTCAACTTCCCTAAATTGATTTCGATAGTTTTTTCTAATTGCCGTTGAACTTCAAAGAATCATATTAAATATCTATCAACCATTATTCATCTGAATAAAACACTTAATAAAAAATTTTCACTGTTATTTTAATATATGAAAATATATTTCATGATTCAAAGATATTTCAAAATTCAAGCGGATTTCGGGTTTAGATATTTAATAATATAAAAATTAAACAAATAAAATTAATTGAATAATCAGATTTTTTGAATAAAATATTATGAAATAAATTATAAAAAAGTGCAAAAGAACGCATTTTCTGTTTTCTGTTTTGAGAAATTGTTTTTCAAAATGACAAAGAGAACGCATTTTCAGTAATTTCAAAAAGACACCCAAAACACAAAACACAAAACGAATTTCAAAACTCAAAACACAAAACAGAAACACGAAGAGACCCTAAATTGTTTCTAACACATTCCTCACTTTAAAAAATTTGCCGTTGATATTCATATCTATCAACCTACTGACACATACTGATGTGGCAAGCGGAGGTTTGTTTTTTTTTAAAATTTGTGTGTCATTTGGATATTCAACATCATTTAAAGTTTTGGTCCCATCATAAAGTGGTCTATTTGGTAGGGTTTTTTAAAATTCAAAAATTGTTTTAAATAATTAAAAAAAAAAGTTATTTTTGAACATATTACATATTTAAATATATTTTTTTGAAAATATTTTGTCTGATTAGAAGAACTTTTACGGAAAGTTAATTTAATATAATTTCCTAAATAAACTATTTTACAAAAAATAAAAGTAAAAGTAAAAGTAAAAGTCATATCATATCATACAAGACCTGAGTCATATGGATGGACTCAAATTTGAAAGTTTAATAGACAATTAGAAAAGATATAAAAGTGTAGGGACATTTTAGAGACATGGGTAAAAGTTGAGGGATAGATGGGTATTTAACAGTTGATAATTTGATAGTTCTCCCGCCTTAATTATAGTGTTGTTTCTGTGTTAACAAACAAGTCCTTCAACTTTGTTAATATTTATTAACTTTTATGTTATAACCAAAACATTGTCCACAAAAAGATATAGACATGGTCAAAAATTATTAAGAATATATTTAATAGACTCTTTACTTATAAAGAAAATCTTAAAGCATTTTCAAGAAATTCTCTAAATAGTAAATATAAAATACTCTTTATTTTAAATAGTTAAACGCAGCTTCAAGTGACTATTTTTAAAGAGCATGTTTTACAATTTAGAGAGTAAAAATTTTTTAAGTATTTCAACGAACTCTTTATATTTAATATTTAATTTTATTACTTCCAAAAAATATTGATTATATTTTCCTGTCTTTTATTTTCATTAGCTTTCCTTCAAATTATTATATTATTTCTCTATTAAAAATTGAAATATTTTAAATGCATTTTATTAAGATGGTGGGTTTGACTCTCCAAATTTGGAGTACCAAACTCACTTTGTATCTTAAAATTTTATTTTAAAATATTAATTAAAAAGTCTATTGGAGTATAATTTTAAGAATTGACTCTTTAAAATAGAAATCATCTTATATGTAAAGAGTCTTTTGAAGAGCTCATACTTAAAAATAAGTTTCAATATACTTTCTATTTTAACCTTTTAAATTAGAGAGTGTGTTCGACTCTCCAAATTTAGATAGTCAAATTCACTCTCTATTTTTAATGTATAATGATAGCATTTAATAAGTTATAGCTCTCAATACTCTATTTCTTAAAATTATTCAAATCGCATTCAAATTGATTGATCATTGACATATAAAAAATTATGTTAAATAAAATATGAAAAATCAATAAATGTTTCTTGATAAAAGCAAAATAAAGAGCTAAAATAAAGAATTTTATTAGAGTGTATAAAAATTGACTCTCAAAATTTAAATATGGTCTCTATAATATATAAAATGTTCTTTATAAATAGTCTATTGGATATGCTTATGCATTATAGAGAGAATCTATAAACTTATAGAGGTGGAACTTTTATACACTTCGACAATGTTCTCTGTTTTAACTTTTCAGTTTGCTTTTCCCAAAAAATATTTTGTTTGATTAGAAAAGTTTTTACTGAAAGTTTCTCTAATATAACTTCCTCAAGAACTTGTTTTACGAGAAGTAAAAATAAAAGCAGAAGTTTTGCCATTCGGGACCTAAGTCATATGGATGGAGATGAACTCAAATTTGAAATTTTAATATTAGAAACAATTTAAAGTGCAAGGACATTTTAGAGACATGGGTTAAAAGTCGAGGGACGGATGGGTATTTAACACTTGAAAATTTGATAGTTCTCCCGCCTTAATTATATTATTGAGTCTGTATTAAACAAACAAGTCCTTCAACTTTGTGAATATTCCGGTCAGGAGTTTTTAATCAAATTAATTTCAATTTTTTTTCTAGTAAGCGTCTAAAAATTGAATAATGCTACCTCTACTTAAAGAATTGTAGAAAATTTTACAGATTTATGAGGTATGAAGAAGATTCGAATTTAATTTTTTTTTTTTTTTTTTTTTTTTTTTGGTTGAAAAATTATCGATTCAATTTATGTACCTCAACACATCATGTGCCTATACACCAATTTATAACTGATGATATACATGTAGCTCAAACATTAAACATTTGGCTTATTTGTAGATGATTTTTTAACAATTTTTTTTTTCCTTTTTCATACGGACTGCCCATCTAAACAGACCTACACATGAGACAACCCATCTTGAACTGTCGAACTTGGGTCGAGCCAGCCAAATAGGTCTTCACAATCTAATTTGGTAACCGACTGTCTTAGATGTGAGCCTGGACCAAACCAAACCAAACAACTACGAGCCTAAATGGCCTATCCAAATTTATACTTGTGCACATTAACTAACAATCCTCATCATTCAATTCAACAAGGAAATTACAGCAAAAATTTATTAAGCATACGTTCAAACATAATGCAGGAAATAATTAAATAAAAAATTATTTTGAATTTCAATAAATCAATATAATTCTTGACTAAATTTAAAGTTAAAAGAAGTTCAACTTTCACTTTCTGAATCAGTTTGTACCTCACAAGGATGTCTAAATAAATTTAACAAAATAAATACGACATCTTCCCCAAAGTGGAGACCAGAGTTCCTGGCCACGTCTCATGTAGAGAGTCCAGTAGTTTTACAAATGGGGCATAGATTCTTTTGCATGAGCCATTTCTTAACACACTCCCTATGAAAAGTATGCCCACACTCCAGTGTCCCTAGATCTTCTTCCTCTTTATACTCTTCCTGCACCAAATGACAGCAGAGGTGAACAAGCCGAACACATTGAATTTTTCTAAAACAATTCGATCAAGAAGAAAGAAATGTACCTGACATATACAGCACGGCTCTGACTCAACTTCGCCTTCTTTTCGAACGTCTACATACTTCCGCTGCTTCATATGACACAAAATAGTTTCTTCATTTAATCCTGTGCAAACATTTCCAATGCGCTCCTCCAGCGCCAACAGTTCCTGTAAGTACAACATATTTTTTTTTTTACTTGAGATAATTAACTTTTTACAATATAATCACGTGTGAAAAGTTGGACAGTCCTTCCTCACCTCATAAGACATGTTATCAACGTCAAGCCGCATATCTCTATGTCGATCATGAAGATCAACCATCCCAAAAAAGATCGACTGATCCAGGATCATAAAATCCTAGCACCAAAGCAGAATAAGCCATTTAATTTAGAAAAATGGTTTTACTAAAACATAAGAAGAAATCTTTCAGAACTATTTAGGAGCGGGGTAAGAGTATAATCAAACATTTATTTTCATCAACTACAAAAACTAACCTCAAATCGCAAACCTTCTCCCCTTCGCATGAGATTCAAAACACTGCGAATCTGCTAAAACAAAATAAGATTAGTTAAATCTAAATGCAACCCCTTCCAGAAAAGAAAGAAAGGACGAGTCCATTTATATTGCAACAAGGAAAATATATTTTTTCTCAATAAAATTTTTAAACACATAATGCTGGACCAGTATTAACTGGTAATGAAGCATGAAAATCTTGCATCATAAGACTAATAAAGTGCTATCCTCATCCCCTTCACCAACCAATTGCACAGCAGAGGGCTCGATTCTTTGTCCAAGTATGTGGCTAAGTATCTGGTATGCATTGCCATCATCAGTAATGGATACCCATTGTAGACACATGATGCTTAACGACTGAACTCGTTTGTGCATATCGGAACCCATAAAAAAGTACGTATTCCAAATGAAACCGTAGAACTGCTCTGCTCTGACTGACAATTAGCAACCATTGAGCACTGTGAGATGTTTGTTCCACGAAGTATATTGGAACACAGCCACAGATGCATAGAGCAGTCAAGCAGAACCGGCCCTGAAAACTTTTAGGCCCTAGGCGACGACTATTTATTATGAGGCCCTTATACATTATTTTTTACAAGCATAGTAACTTTAATTTAAATGAAGAGTTTGTATGAAAGGAATTATGGAAAGGTTTAAATATAAAAATAATTAGAATAAATAGGTGTTTTTTTTTTTTTTTTTTTTGGAGGCCTCCAACTCTGGAGGCCATTGTATTAGTAGCTTTGGCCCAGGGCAGCCTTTGCAGTCAAGCATTTCAGCAACAATGTCATCCTCCGTCCCAGCAGCCCCCAGAAAAAGTCCACTAAAACTTAATTTTTTATATGTTAAAAAGAAATCTTTGCCTCAATCCATTTTTCAATAGAGATTGAAACAACCATTTGTACAATATTTATGGTTTTAACTACAGAAACACCGAATTTAACAAGCCCTTCATATTTTTTATTTTCTTCTTTACTTGGCAAGGCAATAATGACTAGGTCTTGAGAAATAAGAATTATCACTAAAAACCAGTCGATTAAAAGGGTGAATCAAGAGGGTGAAGTAAAAAGCTCTTTTGTGCAACTACATAAAGGGACAAGAAAGCCGTGGTTTCCAAGAGATTAACAGCTCGGAGAGAGAGAAATAGTCTCATCTTTTAGGTTAGGGTTATAATAAAATGCAGGAATTCCATGTTTTTGGAATATATTAAGTTTTACGAAACAGTTAGTTGATCACCTCTACTAGAAAATACAAATTGTTGGGTCATTAAAAGATAAAATGTTGATGAGATAAAATAGTGAAAGTAAGGCAGTTAGCATAGATTCGTAGCCATACTAGAATTGACAGATAAAGATACAAGTTGATAAATTAATGGAACCAGAATTTAAATGGTTCACGCGTCTTGCGAAGACAGAAAATTATATCCACAACAGCTATGGGATCCTACTAAAACTAATTCAAGCTAAGCAATCCCAATACAACACATAAGAAGCAAATTTAGTGATGACAATTGAACACAGTAGCAAAGAATCACTGAAATATGTTTTCATATAACATTTCAGAATAACCCCACTAAAAGCAAATTTTGGCATAATGAATATTTCAAGAATCCAAATCTCTTCTATAAGCATCAAGTTAATGAACATCTTAACTTGACATCAAACTGAATTTAACTTAATAGCAAAAAAGGAGAAAGGTAATTATGCAGCAACTAACAAATTTTCTTAAAAATAAACAAAAATGAAAAATGATTTGACCAATTCATTTTCTGCTTTAACCCTGACTATAAATGATAAAATTAAAGGTTCCAGCCATTTAAGGATGTTTACAGAAGCTCATGAACCATATCACAACCAGACAGGATTTAGGAAATAGCATACATTCTGAGAAGGCAAGTACCCAAGGAGACGCATGCTGGAAAGATCATGTTCTAGTAGAATTCTTGAAATTCAGGTTACAAAAAATAAAGTCTAAATTACAACATGATGTCACGAAGAAATCATTGAACAAGTTTTATGTAAATAAGTTAAATGGACTACTGATGATGTTAAAATTAAGTTTTCCTTTAACAAACTAATGTCTACTAACCGCAGGAAATAAGAAGATAAAGTACATACCTCAGAAACTAGCCTACTTCTTCCTTCACCGGCAGCAGCAAGAGTTCTCAGTGAATAAGGTGCTCTGACAGCACCATCAAGATGTCTCTCCAACAACATTGCTGACCTTGAGTTTGGCACATGATGCCTATGATTACCAGATCCAGAAGAAAGTATTGTCTCCCGAGGAGTAGCAGAAGAACCGGAACGTAGAGCATGATTACTGCTCTGACCTCCAGACTCTGTACCTGCAGAAGACAACAAAGATCTGCAAACAATTTCCGACAGTCTCCTTGGATATTCTGGAGAACCACGGTGGGGAACCCAAGGAGGTACGGATGAATTGACCCTTGAACTAGAGCTACTCGGAGGAGGAGCCGCACCATGTCCGGCAATACTGGTATTTCCACTGGCTAAACTCCAATTTGTAGGATTTTGTGATGAACTTCTTGGATCAATAGGAGGTACAAACATAGGATGTTCTGAAATGTTTCTTGGGACATTTCGGACAGTAGGTTCTTCATAAAGCAAAGCACCTCTCTCTCCAGGAATAGTAGAACCTGATGAACCGCTTGTTCTTGAGCTTGATGTTCTGTTCCACCTCGACTGTGGATTACGACGCAAATATGGAACATGCATAAGAGCCGACGGTACTTGAGAACTTCCATTTGCTGCTGCAGATGCTGACCGGGAGTCAAACGCAATATTTCGAACATGAAGTCCTGATGAACGCTGGGAGGACAAAGCATTTACATCTCCAACATCAACCTCTGTACAAAACAGATTCCCAGGTACAGAATCTTGTTGGTATGATCCGTTAATCCTCAAACGGGAATTCGGGCGGGAACTTTCAGCAATTACTGTAGCAGTCGAAGCAAGAGGTGTTGCTGAAGCATTCACTCCAAAACCAAGTCCATGTCTTGGGTTTACTTGCCCTTGTACGTTCATGGACAAGTTGTTTTCTGTGGGTGTAGACATATTTACGGTGCTTGTTGCGTGCTGAGGGGCTGGTAAAGAATGCCATAGACTGCTTTCAGCATGATGAAAATAATTTGAACTTCCAGAGCCAGAAGACTGTCCTATGTTTTCTTCAAGTACTTTCCTTTTACATGGTAAGCGTCGTCCTTCAACAGCACAACCTGGCCTACCAACGATCTCCTCCATTGCATATCCACCACTTCTGGAAGGCACCCCAAAAGGATAAGATGAACTACTGGATGATGGCATCAGCTCATTTAATAATCCAACAGATTTGTATGCATGAGGACGCTCCACAATCTGACAATCTTCATCATTGTCTAAAGAACTTGAACTGATGTTAAGATCCTGAGGAAGGGAAGCAGGGGTAGTAGTTTGCAAATACCCATTTGTAGACTGGTTGCTATTCAAGTTTACATCAACATTATTCAATGACGGAATATTAGAGGGTTCATAGCGCTGTTCTTCCAATGTGAAAGCTGGTCCAGACCAGACACTTGTCAATGATGGCCATCCACGTTCTGCTTCTCTTTCATTTCGACTAATATGACTCAATGCCGCATTTGAACTACTTTCACCACTATTCCAACCACTTAAGTTCCCCTCTTGGTTTCCATGATTCAGATACGAAACATTTGTTTCACTAGATGGTATTATATAATCTGGTAGAAGATGTTGCGAGGAAGGTTGCATGTTATTCCAAGATATCTGCTGATCTATTCCAGCATCATTTGTTTGGGATCCATTATCAAAGCATATATTTTCAGGTAAGGTACTGACAGCACTCCTTTGCCCTTGCATTGGGACTAGAATGTTCAAACCCTCGAGACAGGTCAAAATGGAAAAATAATGGAGACTAGATATCCAGCACTGTTGTTCTTCAGCAAATCTGACAACATTAAACCAAGAAACAAAGGTCATGTATGCCTAGCATAAAGACCATACATAGCATGAATAAGAAAGAATGGCAACCACGGGTGCAAACCAGTAAAATAGTGGTTGCTAACAAACTATGATAATCCACATTTTAAAAGCCCAAAAGGATTCATAGGAAAAGTCAACATGGTTTAATATTAACAGAGTGCAATCCAATGGCAACAATTCTAGACTATCTAAACCCAGAATCCTTTTATCTTAAATAAGATATAAAACATAAAATCTAAAATTAATTTTCAGTAACATTTTGCTTCAAAACGTGTTTGGTATATTCCATCCACGACTCCAAAAGATTTTTTTCACATGAGGTGTCAATGCCCAATATAAAACTACAACTGCATTAGCATAAAGAGCATTACTTCCCGTCTTGAGAACTTAACATTTTTCCTTGCGTCAACACACACTATGAAGACAACAAAACATTGAGCACCGACAAAGAATTTGATAAGTAATCTCTCACACATTCAAAGAACTGCATCAGTGTATTTTATCGACCTCCCAACCGTTACAACAAACACCAAACTAATGGCAGGAACGAAACATCACTGACCAACAGCAACATTGCAATCAAAAACAGCAAAGAAGGATCCACGCTAGTAATATCAAAATTATTCACTTATGAATATATGAATGTGTGTGCAGATGCAAAAACATCTAGTCACAAATAGAGAAAAAAAGAGATTATAAAACAAAAGGAAAATAATCCTTGGGAGAGAAGAATTTGTACAGAAACTCAAGAATCTTAGATGAAAACAGAGAAGCTTCAAAAACACATTTAATCATAAATCACCTACATATACAACCATCTAATTGAAAGGACAAATAGAGCTTATAAAATTGAAAGGGCTGGAGAAGTTTTTTTTTTTTTTTTTTTTCCAAAAATGAAGAGACCAGAGACTAAACCCATTCAAGAAAAGTGCTAGAGAAAGGCTGACAGATAAAACCCATAAAACAGAAACGGCAAAGAAAATAAATCTTGAACCCCGAAAAGAAAAAAACAGCAAACATAATGATACCATCAAAGATCGATACAGAATTGGAAGAATCGGAGGATTTTTACCAGCCAAAGAGCAGCAGATTGAGCGGCAGATCTTCGATCAAGACCTAAAAAAGAAAAACAAACCTGAAAAAAAAGAATCTTTATTCAAAACATTGTCTGAAAACTTTGAAAAAGATGAAAAACCCTCTCACCCACCTCTCTTTTTTCTTCACAGAGAGATAAGAACAGAAGAAAATAAACATAGATATAAACAGAAAACTCACCGCTATATCAAGAAAACACGTAAAGGGAGAAAGGCTTCCTTGGATGAGATGATCAGATCAGATGAGAATAAAATGGTGTGTGGTGCGGTGTGAAAGAGAACAGAGAGAAAATGAGGGTGGAATGAATGAGGACATCAATCTTTAATTTACTCATAAACACACCCCAACTTAGGCCTACAACGCCACAAGATACACTAACACAGACAAAAATATTAAATAAAAAAGAAAAAGAAGGAAGAAAAGATTTATTGAACTTTTCCTCATGCAATAAATAACAAGTGTCAGACAAAAGGATTCACCTCTCCTCTCAACAGTTTCGAGTGATGCGATGGAAATGAAATGAATTTCGGGTGGAAAGGAAAGAAAAAAGAAAACGTGAAATGAATGCACTGACCAAAGGAAAAGGAAAATATTTTATGGTCAAATTGGACATTAGTTCCTGTTGCGTGGGTGGCTGGCTGGCTCTATTGTTTGGCACTATCATTAAGATTGATTATTGATGCTTTCTTTGGGAGAAGGAAAATGAAAGGAAAATGCAAATGTTTTACTTTTACTTTTCCTTTGTTTGTAATTAAGAATGATAGACTATACATCACATGGCTGGCTGGCTGGCTGGCTTTGTATTTCTTGTGGACATGTTAATAGGATTAACAGAAAAGTTTAATTTTAATTTCTATCGAATATGAGTTAAAATAGTATTATATATCATATTTCTACAAGTCATTCAAGACTTGTGTGTTCTAGGGTAACTTTACCTCTCTTCATGGGTTTGTTCTTTTCAAGATTGTTGTTTGAAAGGTAGGATCTTGTTCATTGCCAAAACTAGACGCGTAGGTTATGGCAATATTTACAGCAAGCTAATTTCAATAAAAGAAGAAAGGAAGTTTGTCGAAAGAAATATGTTGAATTTAAAATAAATTTGTTAGAAATTTCAAAAATTTAAAAGAGTGTAAAATTGAAATTTGTTGGCATAAAGGATTGATTGCGGGATGTGTGTTGTTGATACTGAAAAATTACAAAAGTAGAATTGGTATTTTTGATCGATGAAGGGAGAATTATAATGTGAAAGTGAGTATACTCGAGAAAGGCATGACAACTAATTTAAGTGCAATAATTAATCTATTTTACTTTTCTAGAAATATTCCAAATAATTAGTGAAATCTCACATACATTTCCCAAATGAAAGAATTCCAACAGAATCATAACAAGTGAAATTGTTTCATATTCACTAGAATTCCAACAAAATCATAACAAGTGAAATTGTTTCGTCTAGAGTGAATGACTTTGAAATGATTGTTTGATTTTTATAGTGAATTTAAAAAAAAAAAATCGTATGAGGATTGTTAAAAAGGGGAATAGAGGGTGTCTAATGTGAATTATGCTAAACAAACATAGCCATTGACACCCCCCTCACATGGGTGTGTAAGTTCCACATGAACAAAATAACATTTTTCTCATGTGTGATGTCTGTCAGCCGTTATGTCAACGGCTATGTTCGTATAGCATTTTTCGCCTAATGTAGGTCAAATTGTCTGTCAAATCACTTCGAAATTCAAAGTGAGAAATTTCATAACTCTCGAGAACTCATTATAGGTAGCAAAGTATTGGACCAACCCTAACTCTCGACAGTGCCTAGGCCGACTCTATTTTTCAGGGGGCTAGGCTAGGTCAACCCCTCATCTGGTCACTTTTTAATAATAATATATATTATTTAAGAAATACTTAAATGTTAGAACACAAAGTGATACATCTCGACTCTCAAAACACATTAAAAGACAATATATTCATCAAGTATATTTAATACGTTCATGTCACTTCTATTGCATTGTTCATGACATATTTTAGTGGAGCGTCTAACATGCTACAACAACATTGCACACCTTCCCGGCTGATCTCTTCAAGCTCATTGCATTGGTTGTCATGCTAGCTTTTGTTGTAGAGCTTGTCAACTATATTATGTTCTATCCAACAGCGAATTCAGTATGAATGTTCAGTTAGGGTGGAAGTTAACTTTGACCGTTGACCGTCGACAATCAATGATCGTAATAGCCCGGTCCGACCGGTTGTTTATTAAAATTTGATTAAATAATATTAACAATTATTCAATATATATGTAAATACACTAAAACGTAAAAATTATATACATGATTACAAGGTTTTGTATTTGCAGCATGCATGTAGCATTAGTAATTTTGTTAAAAGAAAGTAAATGTCCAAACCTGGAAACTAGAATCCTTTGTCACAAGCAGTATTTTTGACATTTTCTACCTCCGAAGATGATTGCTTCAATTGCAACTCGGAAGATTTTAAAGACGAGGTTATACCCCCATGTTTAGCAGCAACCTTTGCATTTGGAACTGAAGTTGTACATGTGCCATCTTTTGCAGTGATCTGAGATGTGAATTGATTTTCACTTGGGATTGTTTCAAAGTTCATCTCTGTTTGGATCTCAAAATTGAATTCTGGTGAAGGGTCCATTTCATCGGTAAATTTGTGATGATAGGAAGGTTTTTGGCTCCTGCATTCTATATCTTTAGATGAAATATCTTCCTTCCAACTAAGGTTTCCCTTCACAGACTCACTTCTACCACAATTGACACTGCTATTATGCACCAGATATTGGTCTTCGACCAAAGTTACAGAATAAGTTCTTCTTCTGCGAGTTTTTCCACTCACAGAAGGAGAAATGGACCTCGATCTAGAAGAAATTCTATTATGCTCATCCTTCCAACCATCCGTACTGCTAATGCCCAAATGAACATCCTAAATTGCAGCTCCATTGGTGTTTGTATTCAGATCATTTGTCCTATCAACCTTAGCATTGAAACATTTAGGCCTTGTTTCTCTATCAAGTTTGACAAGCATTTCACCCAATGTGCTAGCTTTACCTACCATTTCCAAATCCTGACATCTATGAGTTGTCGTCCACCTATCAAATAGTCTCTTTTTTGCATCCCTATTTACAGATGACTCAGTTGAACCAAAAGGTGAATATTTACACTGGTTATTACAACGGCACGAGTTTCTAGATGACAATTTAGAAACCTCCAATTCACTTTCAGAATCACTTTCATAAGCATCGTAAGAACTCTCGTCTCATGCATATCCTCTTACTCCAAAAGATGTTGGATCAATGAATCTATCACAACCATCCCTCATTCGCCTTGTAATTTTCTTAGCAATTTCTATAACGTCTCTTGACATGGGCTTCAAGGATCATATGTCATCAAACGAATCTCTCATTTTCCGATATAGTATTTCAATAGCTCCAACGCTTCTATATTCTGTGAGCTTCCTAAAGTTGGAAGGGTAATTATGTGAGTAATCAGGTGATGAAACAGATGCACAAGAACTGTGTATATTTCCAACAACAATCCTTGTGGAAAGAGTGTTTCCACTATCCATGTGGCCCAATTCACAGGCACAGTCACACCTCACACAGCCTTTCTTCTTTCATCTTCCTGTTGGAAGTGGTTATATAATCTTCACAATAAGAAATTAATTTTCCTAAGAAGATTAAAACCAAATGGATGGTGGATCTTAGAAAAACCTTGAGATCATGGGTTGTTTTATTTAAATCATAACACATAAGGGTGAGATGATAACCTTGAAGGAGCTTTTAATGACCTAACCAAATGTTTCCTCCTTTAGATCTTCTCCCTTGTGCTCCTTAGGTGCCTTTCCTCTTTTAGGAAAATGAAGAAGGCAAAAATCCAATCATTAGCCAAATGTACCACACAAAAAAACATATTTATAACCTAATTAGAGTTCTATATTTGCACAAATTCTCTTGGACTTTATTGTAGTAGACCAATTAAGTCACACACCTTTATTGAAGCCAAAAGAGGGACCCAATTGGCTCACAAGACTCAAGCTCCAATAGATATTTCTATTTGGGTCAACTCTTGACCAATTGAGATATATCTATTAATCCCGACTTATTCTACCAAAAAGTCAAGATTGCACTCTTAAGTCGAGTGAAAATTATGGAAGCCAATAATGATTCAATAACAATATCCTCTGACCATTGTTCCACAAGTCAACCCCTGTTTGACCGTCAATATGTTGAAGTCGATAAAATGATCATTTTGCCCTTCAACATGTATTACTCTCCAAGTCCCATTTCATAAGGCGAATCCATTGTGATCACATCACAACACCAAGTACAATGATCTCATCGTCGAACTACTGAGCTCAGGTTCAATTTCCTTTAGAAAATATCTTAGAGTGACGATCATCTCATCATGATGATTAACGGATTCCACTATTGCATGTATATGATTTCTAACTACTTCGTCCAGATTCCCAAAGTACCGAGATCAATTTTCTAATTGAAACTTTACTCATTGGTACCTCAAAGAACTTGAACTAACAATTAAAGGTACATTACTTGCTCAGGATTTAGGTGTCTTGTTCGATAATCGAGTGGTATCTCATTTCAAGCGATCACAAATGAGTCATTCACGCAGTCCAGTTTAACGTACTTCAAAAACACGTTATTGTTCTTATTCCCAGATCTAGAAAAATCTTAATAAGAACAATGCAATCTTATCAACATAAAGTGTCCAACTTCATGTACCAATTGTGAATGACATATTTTGATTATATAACGAATTGTGTCTCACTATACTCATAACGTTGACATATAATCATGGAACCTTAGATTATTGTTGTAAATACTAACACGTGAATAATAGAACGTTAATTCATAATGTCATTTTACAAAATACTACTATAAAAGGACATCAAACTAACACTTCCCTCCATCGCTCACTGC